>NTHP01000138.1:433398-493011 GCA_003416845.1 Oplegnathus fasciatus | reverse complement strand
GGTCCTGGATGCTATCAGAGTTTAGGGTGATGTAGGTTGCTTTGTCCTACAGTCTGATTTTACATTTTTCCTTATGAAACTCGTAATACTGGTAATAACTACCTCTACACACCAATTCAATATAAATGCTGTTCCTTTATCTATAAGTTCTCTACATGGATGGTATTCAGCTTTTGTACCATCACATGCCTATTTAAGACATTTAAAAACTAGTCAGCTTGAAACACTAAAAGTCAGCCAGCGTGATTGTTTTCAACAAACTGATGGAGCTATGGTTAACTTAATTAGCAAGTGGCTAGAGCTAATAAAATCTGCCAGCGTTAGTTGTCATGGTCTATGGCTAGAAAGGAGAAGCCTGCTTTTGTCTCTGTCTGGATCTATTGTTTCAAAAGTTATAAAAATGTCAAGTGCTAAATCTGCCACTTTTATCATTGTAAACTGCATTATGTTCCATGCGAGACTGGAACGTTTGACAGGCATTAACAGTACCTAAGAGGGGCGGGCCTTAGCGAACGGTCAATTAGCTTACCATAAAGATAAAAGCAGGGGCAAAACAGCTAGCCTGGCACAACACAAAGTTCAAAAATCTTCCTGCCAACACGTGTAAATCTCACTAATTAATGTTTAATCTGTGCACAAAAGTAAAAACAACAATTTGTGGTTTTAGGGGAAGTTACATGCCTTAACTATTTCTTAGTCTAAACAGACCATGCACAATTTATTTTGACCTCTCTTACACGATATCACATTTTAAGCAACTTAATGTTTTGGAATTTTTAGCCTTCAAAGCATAATGTAATGCTTAATAGCTTAATGTAAATACTTACAAATGTAACACTGTATGTAGAGAAGATAGATAGAGAGATATTAAGAACACAGAAAGCATCAAGATGTAAGCACCTAATCAAATCCTTGACATTGTTTCTTGTTTGATGCTACCACATCATCCTTATCTACTTTGAACAGAGCTTTGCCCTCTAGCTCTTTCTTTTTCATTATAATGGAATAGATAAAGAGCGTATGTGGACGGTAAGGAGAGGGAGTCTGAGCCACAGTGCCAAATGAAGGGTTATTACAGTTAAATACAGGCTGACACTCTGTCGGCTAATCCTCAGGGTGGCCATTACGGAGAAAACTAATAGGCACATCAGTAATCAGGGCCAAATTCATTGTCTTATCTCGGCCCGAGAAGCACCTCTAAATAGCCCTATAACAATCACTGTAAGAGGACCTCTCCCAATATTTAGTAAGAAGGAGTACAGATTTTAAAATTGGCTCTTGAGATTTTAGAAAGTTAATAAACTCAACTATCCACCATGAAAAGTATACATGATGGTGGTTAAAGTCAAGACCAGTTTGTTCAGATTTTTCATTCACATGCTATGTTTATAGTTTATATCTCACTGACCACAATACAGGGAATATATTTCTCCCAAAATTCAAAACACTCATTCGTTAAAGCTGCGCTAATCAATATTTTTAGAGTAACAATGGATGAAATGACTGTGTAAAGTGAAAGGCATCGCTTACAGTGACAAACCCACATTGAATTATGACTCAACTCGGCAGTTCTCCTCAACTCTGCAAAGCTTTTTTTTTTTTTTTTTACCTCTTTCAGCTCATTGTTTTGGTTTTACAGCCCACAATTTTACTGTTTTGATTAACTCTCACAGCTCTCATCAACTTTGTTCTTTGTTTCAAGCTGCAGCAGTTTTTAGCTACTTGCCAAGCACAGTTGACAGACGCATTCAGCAATGAGTTGGTGAACAAGGTGGAGCATTTAGCAGCTAAAGAACTGGGGTTTTTTTTCAGAAGTTGGTGGAAACAAAACAGAGCTGAAAGAAAAGTGAATATTGGACTATTGTTACATGACATCTATTGCATGTTTGTTGCTGTAGTGGTTGCTGTGGCTATAAATAAAACTGACTTCATTCGCCAGGTGGTCACAAACACAACTGCAAATTAATGATAATGTTCTGCTAATTAAATAGGCAACTGTTTACAAACATTGTTTGCCGTAACAACTTTATGATGTTGTGTTTACAGGGTGCTCCGCTGCCCCAAGTGGCCAAAAAAATCAATGGATGCAGCTTTAAAGTACAATGTAAAAACTATTAAATATATTGAGGCCTCATGATTTGAAACGCCACCACTCTTCGTCAAAATCTTATCGTAGTTTGTTTATAATATCGACTGTTTATTTTTTTGGTAAAGCTCAATAGATCAATTTTAGTATACGGTATTATTTTGGTATTATATTGGTAAGTTGTTATTTTAGACCATGGTCTGCTACCAACTATGTGGCAACAGTTTGGCGACGGCCCTTTCCTGTTTAAACATTTTTTTTCCCAGTTTGGTGTGGAACAACTTGACTGGCCTGCTCAGAGCCTTGACCTCAACCCCATCCAACACCTTTGGAGGAATTGGAACTATGAGTTAGGACTTATCACCCAACATCAGTGCCCGACCTCACTAATGCGCTGAATGGGACCAAATCCCTGCAGTCAGCTCCTGAAATCTTGTGGAAAGTCTTCTCAAAGGAGTGGAGGCTGTTAGAGCAGTGTATTAATGCCATTGGTTTTAGAATGACATGTTCAACAATCAGATATGGGTGTAATGTCCACATACCTTTGGTCATGCAATGTATATTAGAAAGTCAAGCAAAAGTGAAATTGCAAAAACAGTCAGCCTGTGTCTGATAAAGCACTAGAGGTAATTTAACTCCTTTGCCAAAAATATTAGTTGGTCATGAAAATGAGTGCTGAGCTAATTGCATTGACATCTGAAGAATGTCTATAAAATATCAAGGGGGTAAACACTAGGTATTTGCAGTAAATGTCTGAAGATGCACAAATACACGCAAAGCATACATCATTCAGATCTACCCTGATGCACTGCTGTTAGCGCGCTCAATTTATTGAATTGAGTTTAGTTTTAATTTGCATCCTAATTTGACCCTGGCACCTCTGACTAAAGCTCATGGTGATTTTATTGCTCCCCACTTTGTAATCAGTCAGTTATTCATGAGCGCTCTGAATACCAGTGGTCTTACTCCTCCAGCTGTTGAGAGGTGGGAACATTTCAGACATTCTTATTGTTCACAAGCTCAAAATGTGTGGGTGCTGAAATTTGATACCACACTTATTTTTTTGTAAACCAGCTACAAAAACCAAAGATAAAATTCTTTTGCCACTTTGCTGACAGATGCACTGTCACCCCTAAAGTGTTTTGAAATACAAAATGTGATGACTGGATAACAGGTTGAAAGAATATGTCAAAGCCAAAGTCAAGATTTGAGCATCATATATAAAACACTGTTATGTGTGATATCTCAGATAATAGATATTCTGTGCTTTTTGTATACTTTCACTCAACTTTAACTTACACTGACCTACATTCCCTAGAATGCCTTTTGGCAAACCCCGGAGAGTATGCCTGAATGAATAATTTGTAATGTAGGTGGAGGATGCAACAGTGGTACTGGAGTTTTTCCAGTCGAAAAAGCAAGAGTCACCCTCCCAATCAATATGCAGCTTTATTGCATTCTGGTCTATTTTGGCAACTGTTGGTGGGGAAGCAGGTGTGCAAGGGTGTCAAATTCATCTTAAAAAATGAAAATGAATTTGTGAAAATTCAACCAGCATGCTCCGGCTCTTTTTTTTTTTCTTCTTTTTTTTGAAAATAACCTTTTAATATTTAAATGATCATTTCTAGTGTGTGTATTTTCATCTGCCTGCCTCCTCTGGACTCCATTATAAGGTGTAAAACTCAACCCAACACATAGGGCCTACAATGGAAGTGAGAGGTAAACCTTAAACTCACATTTTGTCTCAAAATACATTTAAATTTAAACTCCATTAGGCATTTCAAAGAAATAAAGGTGGATGCAGATTACTACAGTATTGTTTTAATATAGGCCTAGTTTTACCAAAATATTGTGTAAGTACTTACTGTAACAACAAAATATAGTCAAGTTTGCATGTAATGTTCAAAATAATGAGAGCATAGCAATCAACAATACAAATATCAATAATATCAACAATTAACTGGACAAATAAATGTCTTGAGCTAGACACCTGGCATCTTTTCTTTGCTGCAAGTTCACTAAAGTTTTGGGGTCAAGCTCTGAGCTGCTGAAACTCTCAGGATGGAGTGCAGGTGCCTGTCAGTGAGACGCGTCCTGCGAGATGTTTTGTTGTTCATTACAGAGAACAGCTGCTTACACAGGTACGTGCTACCAAACATGTAGAGTATCCGGGTGGCCTGTAGGCGGAGTTCAGGTGTAGTCTCTGGGATGAAACGGGAGAACTGACCTGCCCCCACAGAATCGTACTTGGCCTTCAGTATGCTGTTGCATTGGAGTTCTATGAGCTCCCCGTGGTTCAGATATAGTTCACTGTCTTTGTTACAGTACTCATCAAATGTTCCATATTCAGTACTTTACCACAGAGCGTCTCCTGGTGTATAATGCAACGGTATGCTGTCAGCTCACCTGGGCAATTCTTGGCCTTAATAAAAGGCTGATGCTTTTTAAGATTTGTATTCATTTTTACCATCAGTGTAATGCCAAATGATCAACTTTGTACAAAATATAACTAACAGCTAAACTGCCATAATATTTGTGTTTGACATAAATGATTTGCAGAGAATAAACACTGGTGATCTCCTGGCCCCATGTAATGTATAGCAAACTTTCCATTTGCACAAAAATGACAAAATCTAATGGGCTGATTGTCAGGACAATTACTAAACACATCAGTGTTTCCCACACATAGGCTCTACTTGGGCGGCCAGCCAGGTAGATTAAGATCCACCCAGGTAGATAAAATCCGAATTCCAATTTTTTTTCAATCAAGACGATGAAATTGTCATTTCATAATGTACACAGACCAGCGTCACCTCCCCCCCCTCCTTCTCAAGACAATGCACGTGTTAGGCGTGCGCGATCAGCGATTCAATTGGTAGGTGACTGTCCTTCCCTTAAGGGGATTTAACTAACTTAGGCTACTATCAGAACTAAGATGCTACAAAAAAATAATCTCTAGAATCTGCGCCCTACTGTGCATTTAGAGATGTTTCTGGTGGAGCGTCATGTCCTCCCGGCTCAGCTGAGCCCCGTTAATCAGCTGAGCCCCGTTAATCAACTTGATAACAGGATAAACAAATATACAATGCATTATTTTATTTTTTCCCGTTTTCGTCTCCAAATCGGCAATTGGAATAGAAATTAAACCAAAACCAGAAAACAACTTGTTTTCCTAACTCGATAATAAAAACACCACACTCAGCAGTTTGTGTATTGAATGCCTAACACCGGGGACACACCGGAGATGGAAGCGCCACGAAGTGTCCCGAAGCACCCCGAAGCGCTGCCCACTTCTTTTCAGCGCCCATGTTAACCAATTGCGCTGTTCACACAGGGAGTGCCGCAATTTGCAGCAATGGTTTCGACGTCTGTTCTATTTTCTCCTCTCTGATAACTGGATAAACTGAATAAACAAACACGTTATTATGGTTGTAATATGTCAATTGTATATCATTGAAGCTACAGACCTAACTACACAACACTGGGAACAAACAATTTGTCCATACTGTGGCCATTCATTTACACACAGTGTTATCAAGGAACACATGAAAGGCTTTATGTTATAAATTCATTAGGTTATTACTTAAAGATCACCTCTCCCTGTGATTACAAAGAGCAGAGGGGCAGAATTGCTTGACCGGCGTGGAGAAATGCGCTTCTGGTGTGAACAGCCAGGCTGCTGCTCGCCAGAGAATTGTCATATCGAGGCACTTTGTCCCCGGCATAAAAGAAAAGAAAAAAAGAAAAACTTGTGGTATTTAATGTGTTAAAGTTAATGTTACACATCTTATTTTAACTTACGAAGGTAGTTGGACTGGCTCATGGTCAGATATTACGGGGAACAGGGGGGTCCAGGGTCCATTCCTGGGAAAAAAAACATGAGTTGTAGTGGGGCGAAAATTCGCCTCGCGTTTGGTGTGAACACACCCTTAGATTTTTAGCCTCGTTCTTATATGAAACTCATCTATACAGTAGCTACTGTTAATATTACGATGTGCCATTATTGTCTTTGTTCGTCCATTTATTAACAGGAATAAAAGCTGTTTTTTTTCAACATTGCTTAAATATTTTGTTTCGGATTCTTCATTTTATCATTTTACAGTCAGCTGAGCATGAACAAAATTTGTGAATGTCTTATTGTAAGGTTGACTCCAGAATCCCCACAGCTGCAAGTTTCCCTGCAGTGAAATAGTAGTATTTTTTGTCTTCATACAAATTCCTTTCCATTCTTTTCACTTTTTTTAATTGTAGGAATAGCTTTATCCGCTTTGAAAAAAAAACAGCTTGAGCAGCAGAAGTTAGCCATTTGTTTAAGTTGTGCACCACATATGAATAACTTTTGGCCCTGTGCATATGGTCCCTGGCTTCTGGAGGACGATGAGTGTTTCAGGTCATGGTTCCCTTCAACGTATTTCCCTCATGCATATGGGGGCAGACATTCAGTGGCATGATAACTCACTCTGTTCAAATTACTGTCCACATCCCTCTCTGGTTTTACTGACCGACTGGAAAACCCAAAGGACGGTCCCTTCTGCTGGCGACCGAGCCACACGCTAAGCCCCCATCCATCTCCCTTGGCCTTTTTTAGAGAATTTGTCCTCTTTCCCTCTCCATGCCTCCCTCTCTGGTTCTCCATGAGTTCCCTAGGCAGTGGCAGGTGCACTAGGGGGGCTATCGAGGGTCTTTGCCAGAAGCTTGAATGAAGCCTTTATAGACTGGCTTTCAATGTCCCCCCTGTTTCCCCCTGTGCTATCATAGGAAAACCACTATCATCACTGTTATGATCTACAGCCCTCCGATCGTGGCTTCTCCCCCTCAGACGAGGGGCTTACAAAGACCTCCTGGGGGGTTGTGATGCTCCATTTCAATCAGGCTCATGAATCAGNCCCCCCACCCTGTGTGCCGCACACACTCACCACAGAGACAGAAAATGCATGTAACTTCAAGGCAGCCAGCCTACAGTGACAGAGAACAAGATAGACACAGGAGTCTGACACCCCAGCTTTCAGTGGAATTACTGCAGAATTAAGCTGGTGAACTGAGAGGAGAGGAAAAATGAGTCAGCACAGCCTGTCATTGTCACTAGTCTAGCCTAACACCAGGGCCGCTGTAAACCCAGAGATGCCAGTTAGCTCTTTAAAAATCTGCCACATTTTATCTAAACAAACATGTTATGCAACTATCACCGATTGCTATGCAACAGTGATCCAACCTATTTTCAGCTCATGGAAGCTTTTACATTTGCTGTTCTAAACATTCAGTGTTTACTTGCAAAGAATCATCTGATGCACAGGATGTAATGCAGTCAACATATGAGGATAGCTAACTGGATTGTCGATGAGTAGGCAGGTTTTGTTCTGACATATACTATATATCTACAATATGTATTGGAGTCAACACAGTAGCTTTTGATTCAATGTTTGCTTTGCCTACTGGGTGCAGACAAAAATAACCTGCTCACCAAACAGAATATTGAATGACTGACTAAATATTGGATGATTCTGCTTGTTTTTTGCCATGATAGTGGTATGGCTTCAGGGATGGCAATGTCAGTCTGTCAGTGGGTCAGTCCACCACGTTGGTCCAGACAGAAATATCTCAACAACTATTGGATGGATTACCATGAAATGTGGCACAGACATTCATGGATCCCAGAGGATGAATCCTACTTACTTTGGTTATCCCCTGACTTTTCCACTACTGCCAGCAGCGGGTCAGATTTTTCACATATCTTCTCCTCCAGCACCACCATGAGGTTGACATTTGTTGTAAGTGAAATGTCAACAACCATTGGATGGATTGCTTTGAAATTTGGTACACACATTAATGTCCTCCTCAGGATGAATTGCAAAAACTTTGGTGGCCCCTTAACTATTAATCTAGTGCCACCAAATTTTAATTTGTCAAATACTTGGTTTATGACTCAGTACTTGCAAAATTAATGATCATTTTCAGCTGTACTGTGTTTCGTGATAATTAACAAATGTTAGCATGCTATCACGCTAAACTAAGATGGTAAACATGGTAAACATCAGCATTGTCATTGTGAGAATGTTAGCATGCTGACTTTAGCATTCAGCTCAAAGCACCTCTTGCCTAAGCCTCACAGAGCCACTGACGTGGCTGTAGACTCAATTTCATTTTGCAACACATTTAATTTTTCTTGATATATAAGCAGAGAAACAATGTGTTTAATAAACAGAGCACAATTCTCATACTACAACTCCATGGGCTACTGGAGGGTTAATTAGAATGCCTCTACAATGCACAATGCAAAGTCATTTTAATGCACAAGCTGTTGAGGCTTTGTAAAAAGTACAGTATATGGTACGTTGCCATATTCAATCTGCAATGGATTAAACAATCTGCAATGGATTAAACTGTTCCTGCTCTGGCCCAAACCTCTCATTATAAAACAAACAAATGTTGACATTTTCAACACACAGCAAAATATATATAACCAAGGGACTCATTACCCACGTTAAGATACTTAATTGATCCCCGAGTGATGAAAACGACTGGTTGTACTCCTTCTGCATAAAGTGCAAGCAGAGCAAAATAAAGTAATTGCCAGGCAGCTGCAATGCAATAAATGTGTAATTGGTCTGTGTTCGCACTGTTACATTGAACATCACATATGACATTCTGCACAGTGGTGCCGTTTTGCCAGAAGCCCAAAACACAGCAAGGTGAGAAAAGAAACTAGGCTGCAATTATGGTGTGAACTCTTTATGTGGGCTCTCGGCATAATTAATCACCTGTTACAGTACTGGGGTCACGAAGAGGTTACAGTTGTAACGAAAGTATTGAAAGAAGCTTAAAGATGAAAAGTGACCAAATGATCTGTCAGCCACCTTTCACCTTCTGTACCTTTAAACTCTATAATTATACAATCCTGTGAAGAAGCTCATTTGTGAAATAAATTGGCCCCACATCCCAGGCGCAGTTGTATGTCCCCTTTCAGCTGATCATGTCATTTATTTATACAGTTTCAGGTAGTGAATACAACATTTGTGGATTCTTGTTTCATACAAAGCTTTGCAGGACGCTCCATTTGTGTCGACAAATACAAGGGGGGAGGGTAGGGCGGGTGGTGTGTGTGTCTTGTTGTAAATATAAACATCCGTGCTTGCCAGCTCCTTGCCAGCGAACGGTAAACATGTCTGTGTTTCGTGCTAATTAACATATGTTAGCATGCTATCACGCTAAACTAAGATTGGTGAACGTAACTATTATACCTGCTAAACATCAGCATTGTCATTGTGAGAATGTTAACATGGTGACTTTAGCATTTAGCTCAAAGCACCGCTTGCCTAAGCCTCAGAGAGCCAATACAAGAGCCAGAAATATCATATGTCGATACATAACCACAGATGTGAACCAAATTTTGGATGAATTTTTTTGTGAAATTATGTGTCTGTCAGTTTGTGCAACCCGCCCCTTTCCTGCTAGCTAGGTACACTCCCCAACTTCCTGAAAAAATTCTAACACTGAAAGAAATGTTAGATTTTATTGCATCCAACGCTGTCAAACATTTTTTCATTAGCATTCTACAAAACACTTAATGGCATCATAAAATGCACTCAGATGCCAGCTCAATCAGAACACATAGCTAAAACTTATGCATTCTAACCCTGTGTCTAGACCACAAGTGTCACATCAGCGTCACGCTCTCGTGACGACAGCGTTTACGGGACTCTGAAGCGTCCGTCTACACCAGTTCTACCTTGTCCGCGCATTTCAAAGATGATGATCTCACACTAAACAATATTTCCCCCTCATAATCCTATAGGCTCTGACAGGGTTCGTACAGGTGCTGGAAATCCTTGAAAATGCTTGAATTTTAATGTGGTGTTTTAAAGGTTTGATAAGTGCTTGGATTTTGAATTAAGTGCTTGAAACTGCTTGAAATTCTAACTGCATTAACATAATAACTCGCTCTCTGACTGAATAGTTCGGTTTTTAGATAAAGAAATAATATAAGTCGGAGAAAGCCTAATTGATTGAGTATAATTTACCACACAGATGTAAAGTGCTGGAAAACCTTGAAAATGCCCCTTGAAAATGCTTGAAAAGTGCTTGAATTTGACTTTGGAAAAGGTGTAGGAACCCTGTCTGATAAAGTTTGAGAGAGGAGAGAAGACGAGAGGAATCATAAGGCGTCAAGAGGACCAACGACTAGGCTCCTGTCTATAACCAAAAAATGATGAGTGTATAATATGTCTATTAATCAAACGGGCGGATGCTAAGAGTCTGTGGGATTACAAAGCAGAGCAGAGTGTGCTGCTCTCTGGCTCTCTCCAGAGAGACAGGAAAACGTAAATGCATGCACTGTTCTGCCCGAACCATATCCCAACAGAGCAAGCAGTCAGAAATTAAGCCTGGACTGACCCGAACTGTTGGGTACAGTCCAATTCGGGCCTATGTCAAACTGTAGTGTCAGCAGGATGTCATTAGCAGCTAACAATACTAATAATTTAGTTACACCAAACTAATACCCTTTCATTCATGACCAAGTAAAAACATAATAGTAAAAATAAATCACAGCTGAATGGAATCGTATCATACTGTTAAAAATTGATCTGCTTTACTTCTGAGTTGTATTTGCCATATTATTAGTTTTTTTATTTGCTGCCTTTCTGCTGCAATGTGCTTTTCTGTGATGGTGTATTGGCAGCTCTTAGTGGTCAGAGCAGGACAAAGCGCTCATCATGTGTTGATGCCATGAGAGCGCAGAGAGGGAGAGGGTTAATCCTGTAAGGTGCTTCCAAAGTCACTCCCTCATTCACTTAGAAACGAGCTTTCCCCTTCATCCTTCGTTGTATATTCATGAAGGTCCTTAACCATATGCAGGGACCACTTCCCATTCCATCCTCATTGCCAATGCCATCTTAAAGGAAAAAGCCCTTAGAAGGGCAATTTGTTAATTATTAATTGACCCATGCACTTATGACCCATGCACTTCGTGGTGATGATGAAGATAGGCTTTTAGGAGCCCCTGCAACCACCCCCTCCACAGCATACTTTAGATTCAAGACCTTGATGGAAAAACAATGCAAGCAAAAGCCAAATTGCAGAGTTGCCCTTTGCACCAACAGGGGGTAGGAAAATATATTGAGTTGAACTTTCTGGGAACAAATGCCCCCCACCCACCCACCCACCCACAGTGATTCACAGTGATCTTTCATCAAACAACGCAGCGACGTTGCCCTCTATCAAATTGGTTACCCATCAGCCATCACTCTAATCCAGGGGTTTTTAGCATTGGCACTGGCACTCAATCACTGGTGCCTCTGTGGATTTCCCAAATGTACTGATCCTGCCAAAGACTCCATTGCCTTATTAAAGTGCAGTCACAGAGGCAGTGCTGTCGCGAGGTAGGATGCAGCAGCCTAAGGGAGGAGAATGAGGAGCTAGTGACAAGCGAATTCATTACACCACTTTTGTTGATGGTGTTGTAAAATAGAGTGTGAGATGCTGCACAAAGGTCATCCCCTCACATGTTTTTGCTGCTGGGGAAGGATCTGAATGACTGAGTAAGCTAGTGGCGATGCCTTGACCCTTCACTTGTATCCGGCAGTCTTATTGATCTTTGACGGAGATTCTTGTTGTGTTTGAACAATGTGAGACAGGTTATGTGACAAGCACCTTGATGGTAATGTTTTGTGTCTTGAATTGCAGGATTCATTTTGCAAAATCGGTTTTAGGAGGGAAATTTAGAAAAAGAAAATCAGTAGGAAAAATTCAGCATAAAAAATAGAATAGCTGCTCATTGATCAGCGACTGCAGCAGTTTCTCATCCTTGAAGCAAGCACATCTTTTGTTGAGTGGGCAAATACTGAGACCTTTTTTCCCTATTAAGTGTGCACACTCCAAAATCCAGCCCCAACATGGCCTTGCCTTGAAGACATATTTTAGGCATGCACATGGAAACATAATGTCAGTGTGAGTGGCTGCCTAACATACGTGCCTGTGCATATGTGGCGCAATATGTCATGTGTAGGTTATTTTAACAGAATAATTTCTTGGATGTAAGTTAAGAGAGTTTTTTATGTTTCCTATGTGTTTATATGTGTTTATGGGAAGGAAGTGTTCACTGTAGTTAGAATTAAGGGAACAATGTTATTCATTGTTAGGCAATAGCCCAGTAAATCGCCAGTAAGTGTCAGTGTCGCTATGCGAGCAGTGTATGTGCAGGGACAGTCACATGGAAATCTTGTGTGAGCAAGTCAGATAATGAGAATCTCTGTGTACAAGATGGAAGCAGAAAACGCTGTGTAGTGATTGTTAACCTAAAGTGGTATTTTGCATTTTGCAGGTAAGCTGGTGGTGTTATTTAGGTTTCCTGGGCTAGGACAATGTTTACACTGCACTTCGTCGGCACTGTGTGAGGTTCTATAAGCGTTTATTAGCGATTGTATTAACTTTGTAAGTTTAGCCAGTTAGCAGCTATTGTAGTAGTAGGAGTTCGGGGCGGTTGCCTTGACAATGAGTCCTCATTTGAGGGAGCCCCCATCGCTCATATTAGCATGTTGTATGACTGTTCATTAAGAAATATGGTGTGACGCTGAGCCAAGATTATTTGTAGGGAAATGGATGAGACATATTACCCTGAAAAAACCCATTTTTGTGCATTTGTGGTATTTTGTTATTGTTTATTTTGAGCAAGCTAGATAATGAGAATCTCTGTGTACAAGATGGAAGCAGAAAACGCTGTGTAGCGATTGTTAACCTAAGGCCAGGCGCACATTAACCTACCAAATGTTGCAGTACAACTCCCATTATCCGAGCTACCGAGCTGCCGAATTCCATCTTACATTTTAACAGTGCATCACTTTAGGATGAGGCAATGACAGGAGTTTGCACATTACTGTACAAGATTCAACGACAAGAGACGGCAGAATCTCGAGTGTGTCTCATAGGTCGGGTCTCACGGAACTATAGCCTACCATATGGAAAGCCAGAGTGACAAATCGGCTAGCTGCGCCCTCTCACACTACGAGAGCAACGACAAAAATTTCCAGCATGTTCAAAAATGATCTGGACATCCCAGGCGGTCCCAGACTGCTTCGGGAGATCGGGACGTGACGTGCTGACCTTCTCACACTATGCGAGTAAAGATGTGCCATTTTTACTCCGATCTTGAAAAGTTGTCTGGGACCGTCTGAGATACCTGTGACATGGTACGGTGTTCGCCTGGCTTAAAGTGATATTTTGCATTTTGCAGAAAATCTTAATTAAGGTGTAGCACCAGATTGAGCCTGTGTGACATCATTCACATGTTCACATTCTGTGCAGAATGAATCTTTAATTCATCTTCTTTAATCTGAAACTGAAATAGTTACAGCAGTTGAGGACAAACAATGTGATATATATGATCAAAGATATTTTAAACCTGCAACAAGCTTAGTTTCTGACTCACTTAAAACTGCAAAAGATGGATCTGACAACACAGGAAAACATACAACATATGGGCTTAACACTTACTGTACGGCTATGCTAATGGTTTTAGATAGCAGAATTTACAGCTTAGCCCCTGACAACTTGGTTTCAAAAATGTTTTCTATAACATTAAATTTTCATGACTGAATAAGCAACAGTCAAAGTTAAAAGTTTAGAAAGAAACATCCTTGGTCACTATCAGGGATTCAACCCCTCACAGGATATGTTTCATAACAATGTTGAACTGTCTGTGTAAAACTATTTTGAAATCACTCAATAGACAAAAAGCAACTTTATTTATATAGCACCTTTCAAAACTACCGTTACAAAGTGCTTCACACACAAGGACAAATAAAAGAAAGCAGGAGAACAATCAAAAACACATTCATAGTCAACACATAACAAGAACAAATAAAACAACTATAAGTAGAGATAAAATAATGGATAAAAGTACACATAAAAGAACAGATAAAATAATTAAGAAAAAGCCAAACAGTTAAAGTGAGTCTTGAGAGACGATTTAAAAGAGGGCAGTGAATAGGTCGTTGCCATATCATGCAGGACCTCAAAAGTCAAGACTAATATTTTAAAATCAATTCTTAAATGGACAGGCAGCCACTGAAGGGAAGCTAAAATAGGGGAGATATGATCATGCTTACATGATTTGGTTAAAAGTCTGGTGGCTGCGTTTTGGACACCCTGAAGTCGTGTAATCATCTTTGGCCACACTGGTTGGTCATCATGTTGTGATGTCATTAAATAAATCTGTGCTATCCTACAACAGAACAACTGTGCTACTGTCCTACAGTACTGGAAAATTGCACTGAAATTTCACAAGATTGCACAGAAAGCAGCTTGGTACCAAAGACCCAGTTACATAATTGTGAAGCTCAGAGAAATTTAATTTTGCAACACATTTAATTTTTCTTGTTATATAAGCAGAGAAACAATGTGTTTAATAAACAGAGCACAATTCTCATACTACAACTCCATTGGCCACTGGAGGGTTAATTAGAATGCCTCTACAATGCACAATGCAAAGTCATTTTAATGCACAAGCTGTTAAGGCTTTGTAGAAAGTACAGTATGTGGTATGTTGCCATGTTCAATCTGCAATGGATTAAACAATCTGCAATGGATTAAACAATCTGCAATGGATTAAACAATCTGTAATGGATTAAACTGATCATGCTCTGGCCCAAACCTCTCATTATAAAACAAACAAATGTTGACATTTTCAACACACAGCAAAATATATATAACCAAGGGACTCATTACCCACGTTAAGATACTTAATTGATCCCCGAGTGATGAAAACGACTGGTTGTACTCCTTGTACATAAAGTGCAAGTAGAGAAAAATAAAGCAATTGCCAGGCAGCTGCAATGCAATAAATGCACAATTTGTTTTTGTTTTTTTTAAAGATATTTTGGGGCCATTTTTTCACCTTTATTGGACAGAGTGAAAGTGAAGAGGCAGACAGGAAATGGGGGAAGACAGAAGGAGCATGATATGCATCAAAGATCGCCGGCCGGAATTGAACCGGCAATGTTGCATTTATGTTGCATGCACTGTAAACATTCGGCTACCTAGGCACTCCAATAAATGCATAATTGGTCTGTGTTCACACCGCTACATTGAACAGCACATATGACGTTCTGCACAATGGTGCCGTTGTGCCAGAAGCCCAAAGCACGGCAAGGTGAGAAAAGAAACTAGGCTGCAATTATGGTGTGAACTCTTTATGCGGGCTCTCTGCATAATTAATCACCTGTTACAGTACTGGGGCATGAAGAGGTTACAGTCGTGACGAAAGTATTGAAAGAAGCTTAAAAGTGACCAAATGATCTGTCAGCCCCCCCTAACCTTTCACCTTCTGTACCTTTAAACGCTATAATTATACAATCCTGTGAAGAAGCTCATTTGTGAAATAAATTGGCCCCACATCCCAGACGCAGTTGTATGTCCCCTTTCAGCTGATATATGTCATTTATTTATACAGTTTCAGGTAGTGAATACAACATTTGCGGATTCTTGTTTCATACAAAGCTTTGCAGGACGCTCCATCTGTGTCTGTGGGTGGGGAGGTGGGGGGTGGGTTTGTTGTAGATGTAAACATCCGTGCTTGCCAGCTCCCTGCCAGTGAGTATCGAATGGTAAATGCACAAAGCGGGCGATGCATAATGAGAGCTGACATATTTGTTGATTGGATGAATATACAGAAAGTCTTTGTCATAGTTTACTATAAGAATTATGATTCATGCTTTTGGTGAGTGGGCTGGAAAGAGGACCACACAAGCAGCCTTATGTATCACAAATAAATGGGAACTCAATGAAATGCGAGACACTACATCAGTGTGTCAAAACTGATATCAAAAGCTGTCCTTCCAGACTAAATAGTGGATAGATTCTGTGTTGTGAATTAAATCTGAAAATTAACCAAACATCTGCATAATAATATGCAATTAAGGGAAAACAGTTTTTTCTCCTTTTTTCTTTCTTTGTTTCTTTTTTTCTGATTTCTTTCTTTTTCATCATCATGCAGGGTCTGGCATACGGGTGTTAAATAACAGAGCTAGGCAGTAATGTGTTTAAGTGATTACTTTTTTCAGTAATGAGAGAAATTGAGTAATAAGTAAATTACAGTTACTAATCCCAGTGACAATCTGTTACTTTGAGTTGTTGGGGGTCGGCTTGTTTGCTGTCTTACCAGGACTGTGGGACAGTCAAAAGAGGAAAAATTAAACTCCTTGGTAATAAGTTTTCTTATTTACTTGTTGTGTTTCCTGCAGTCAGTAGGTGTAAGTTAGCTGTTGAAGATCAGAAACTACCTCCATACTGTAGACTGCCTGCCTTTTAAACCTTAATGTCTTGCTTTCTATTTCCCTGCATGTGAAATACAGACAATGCGGCATGTGCATGTGATGCCTTTGGACTTGTTTAAAGGCATCGTTGACAGAGCTCAGCCGAGTAACACAATATGATTCTGATTCTGATTCTGATTCTGATTATACAGACTACATACTGAAATCACTGTAATTTTTTTCCGCAAAGGTAACAGTCATGTTAGTCATCCGTTTAAAGTAGGGATGTCCCAAGCTGATCCAAGGCCGATCCAAATGAAACTAAAAATTAGAGTGTGAATGTAAAAATTTCTTTGGTAGCACTGGTGATTGACTCTGTTCTGACACCCGGATTGGCAAAATACACAGATTTGCTAAGCTCAGACTGTAACAAATCTGTTATCTCTCCTCACTTATTAGCAAAGAGCAAAACATTCAGCTGGCAGCTTCTCATTTTAGCCGGCGCTAACCGTCACTTTCACTGGTTAAAATGACAAACGTTGCTGACGGCAGATCATATCAGTTGTTGCTAATTAAAGTTCATTCCATGAGTAACTTGATGGCAGGCCAAAATAAAACTTTGCTGTTGTCAGGTTTGTGTGCTCTCTGCAAGCCGGTGTCTGATCTCTGCCAAAGTTAGTGTTGTTAGTGAGGTCTCTCTGTAACACCACAATGAGTGGAATGAGTGTTTCTGTAGTCCCAACAACAGAGTCTCTAGAGAATCTCTCAAGAGGATTGCATCACCTCAGTTTCAAGACTTGCATTCTACCAATTAAACTTTTATTCATATCATATCAATATTTTAAGCTTGTCAACTTTATACTGTTGTTCTAAATCAGGACCTTCAGTATTTGGATCAAGTAGCTCATGAGAAATAAGGTGGGCTGAATTTAGAAGGCTACAGTGTCAGATACACATTTAATCACCATTTGGGTACATATAAGTATTGGATCGGACTCTGTATCTGCAGATACCCAGTAATCAAGGATAGGGGGTTGTTATGCAACCTGTGTAGATAGCTGTATTGATCAAAACAGAAGTGTAACTGTTCCGTTAGAGGCCACTTAAGTGCTGTGCAGAACAAGTTAAAGCACTGCAACTGACTATTATCACGTTATAAAGTTGTTACTATGAACATGTTAGCAAACAATTGCCTAATTACGCATCCAGCAGACAAAATTAGCAAACAATTGGGGTTCTGTCCACCTAACAAATGTATTCCAATATTCACTCTCATTTTAGCTCTGTTTTGGTCTCCACCATCTGGCTATTTAGCTGCTACATGCTACACTATGTTCACCAGTTACCCACTAGTTTTATCTGTCTGCTGTCGTTGCTGGGCAGGTAGCATACATACATCACTTCTGTGCTAAAAACAGCTCTCTGATGCAGCTGGACACGAAGTCAGTGAGATCTGAGATTGCCTGCTGGAAAACTAAACCAAAACAAAGTGCGTAAAGTGGCTATAAGGCCCTGTAGAGCTGAGGGGGACTGCAGAGTTGGCTGATGATTTTCTATGGGTTTTCATTCCAAGCAACACATTACACATTGTAGTTATTTGATCCATTGTTAATATAAAAATACAAAATAAAGCAGCTTAATGTGCACATAATCTGCCAAGACATTTTGCATTACATTGGGATTTTGCTGTCCACACTGCCTGAATTTGCCTTGCAAACTGTCAAATCTACACTTCCAGACTAATTGCAACTTTTTTTTTTCATTATTCCATACCAGTATGCAACAGCACCTCTGGAGCTGGTACAATTTAGGTGTCTTAATTTGAACCTTCTATAACTCCCACTCTCTACTGCTCTTCTCGTAGTTTTTATCTCTATTATCCACTCTCTGTCATAATTCAGTCAAGCAAGACACTAAATTAGCCTGAATGACACTGAGGTAGAGCACTTAATGGCCTTGAAATAAGCACTGAGCTATATGCAATTAATGTTAATAATGTTGAGAGCAGGCTTCCTCCGATTAAGAGCATGTTTACAAAGTGTCTGACTTTGATATGATGAGAGAGACTCTGACACACTCAGCAGTAAGTCTCTAATCAGTGTGTCAAATCTTCTTTTGCACCGGTTCGCTCACAAAACTTTAGGCTGAACTCTTCTTGCAACAAGATGCAACAGTATGTCGCACTGACAGTTTTACCTTGTGGAAGTTGTTAAGGCTCTGAAGCTGTCTTTGTGTTTTACAGCTTTCACCCAATGGTACTGCTGCTGTCCACAGGGAGAAGCCAAATAAAGATTTAGAGAGAAGCGAGGAATATTGACAGCCTGAGACTTGACTCATCAATGCCTCCAAACATCAAACAAATGCACAAAGCTGAAAAAATTAGTCTTTAATTAGTCTTTTTTTTTTTTTTCAAATTCAACTTACTTTTGCACATTATTTCCCCCATTTTCTCCCAATGTTCAATGGGAGAGAAGGTTGTCATCATCCAGACTAAATCCAACACTAGCCAGTGGAGGGCTGTAGACAGACATGACCTCCATGACAGCTGATGTAGTCAGCCACTTCTTTTCACTGTTAAAGATGAACTTCGGAAGTCACTCGTGCAGCGACAAGACTGAGAATCCTTACACAAGTTCCAACCTGCAAACACAGCAGGACTTGTTCGTATGTTTTTGGACCATACTCCCTTTGATCCTTGCTACGACACCTGTCAACAAATCATCAATCCCTAGCCTGCCCATCACCTCATGTTCAACCCCATTTCATCTCTCTGTGCACAACCCTTTTTTCTTCCTCCATCCCCAACCCACACCAGTGTTAATTTCGTATTTTGCCTAACTAAATTAAAGAAAACATAACCTTTGAAAATGAGAATGTATTATATTTTTCATCAACAAATAAAAACAATAATGTGAAAAACTGATGAATGGACAATTTAACTTATTGCTGTTTTAATGCAAAGTCTTATTCAACAAACTGCATGCATCTGCAGAATCACCCACTGTGGCCTAGCTCCCAATTAATAAAACACTAAAACAGTATCCTACGCTGCCGAAACATAGCACATACGGGACATAGCATTTTGTCTGTGTCATGCTTCCTCAATTTACATACTGATAGCTGAAACAGCATGCTGGGGCAAAAGGTGATGTAGAAAGGAAACAAGTGTTAAAAAGAGAAAGAGTCTAGCTGGTACTCACCTAACAGTTGTTAAAGTGCAGTAAAAAGCAGTTTCATTTGTGCTCACAGTCACTGAAGGCAGTCTTTCTGAGTTGGAAGAAGTAATTAGATTTAAATGTGACAGTGAGTAAGATACACTACATGTATGGCTATGCTGTGAAGCGTTAACCAACAAGGTAAAAAAAAGTCAATATAATTTGAATGTTGCTTTGATAAAAAAATTAAGAAATTAGCTAAAGATCTGCCCTCGGCATTGCTGCTACATCTGTTTAGTGCAGAGTCTTACTCTCAGATTGACTGACATTTTGGATTCCCGTGATGGAGATGCAGGAGCTTCCGAAGGGGGTTTCATAAAGTGCAGATCTCAGAGGTGGTTTGACAGGTCTGCTGAGAGTGGTAGATGACATGGCCTCATTGTAAATGATTTTTGTAGCTGACTGATGGAAATATCTGCAGAGGAGCTTAAGGAGAAAGCCTGACCTTCTCTCTCTGATTGCTAAGGGAAGGACCAAGGACATGGCATAATGACATGTTAACCCTGTATATGAAAAAGTGTTAACATTGTACCTTTTTACCAGGTGAAAAGCCAGACAGACTTGTTTGTTTCCATCTCAGTGGTTTAGACATGCCAAACATTTTTCATTTCTGGCACATTTCCTGGTCTCCAGGTAGCACTGTATTGTTTTATCTCCTAAATAATTCTCAGAGCACTTTTGATTCACTTTTTCTTCTGGTGTCAAGTGGGCCTGACCTCAGGAAATCTCAACATCAGTGAATTAGCTCTTGCTAATGGGATACTTTGCACTCACATAACAAAATGTTTTACATGACTCAGCCTTTATGCAAACTTTCTGCTTACTAAAAGAGTTACTGTGCATCAGTGGGCATGTTTACTGTACCATCCTCCAAATAGAAGATGAAGCTGCTAAAATAAAGCAAAAAAGCTGGGTGCAAGTAGGCAGTGAAATCTTCTTGGATTGTTTTCACACTGGCTGAGCTCAGGCTGTGGAATTTGTTAAGCAGTAATTATTGTAGAATCCTATTTACTCTTCATTAGATGCATAAACTTTTTTTTCTGTGAGTTGGTGTATGAGTGGATGTGAATTGCTATTTTGCCTGGGTGTTATAAGCAGTGTTGCTTCAGTACGTCTATGCTACACAAGGGAGGCTGCCTGACAGGGAGTAAATTCCGGTAGTTTAAGGGTGATGAGAAGCCCTGAATGTGAAGGTGGCTTTATCTGTCTCTTTGGTCATGTTTGCTGAGCTGGTGGTTTCTACCTTAATAGCTCAACCCCCATGTACAGAGAACTGGACCTCCCTGACAGGGATCAGCTCCATCCACGCCACAGAGAGCCGGGAAGAGAGTGTAGACGGGGGACCAGAAATGAGAGAAATCACAGAGTGGTAAAAACCACAGAATCACTTAAGTGAAGTGGCTACTTGCCCTATGAATTGGCTTTCCAAAGCTGGGTCGGATTGTCAAGCAGACAGCAGTGGCGAAGAAACTCTGGTAACATTCATGGAGCGAGTATATTGCACTAAATTACACTGAGTTGTCTGTAGGTCAAGAAGAATGACCTGTACCAATTGAAACAGCAGAAGACAATATTAAACACCATCCAACATGAAAGTGTCATTAGCATAACAACTTTCAAGCCTAAAGCCCTGATAGCTGCATCACGAAGCTGCAGTGTTTATTAATTCATGTGAACTTCGTCCTTGCAGGTGTTGCTACAGGAAAGGCCATTATAATAAAAATGGTTTTTGCCCCTGGGAGCATGAATGTACACAGTAAATTTTATTGATCTTCCTATTGTATTGTGACATACTAGAAGAAAGTGCCCTTTGGGCGTTGCAACCTTTTTCTTTGACCCTCCACTGACCCCTGAGACTTTTGCCCCTGTACCCCAGCCTCCCCTGATCCCCCTTGACCCTCTGGACCATGTGTGCCGTCTGCACCGTGTAGACCGCGGCGACCGCAAGAAGCATGAAACACGAATGCTGAGCTACCAAGCTTGGTAGTTTATTAGAATGCTAATGCCAAACGGCGAATCAGGAATATACTTCAGAATTCTCACCTGAACAATCTCTTGTGTTTGGCGGCATCATGACTTGATGACAGTGATTTGCACTGTTTTTAATGGTTCTTCTTCTTCTTCTTCTTCTGCTGTTATACTTCCAGTAGATTAGATGCTGTGTGTGGTCCGGTGGAAAAAGTAGTTCCGGGTGACAGTAGTCCCGGATTCCAAAATAAAGGATTCAAAAGTAAAAAGTAAAACTGTCGAGTATTAATTTAACGTTACAGTAAAAATGAAATGCAAAGATAAGTCAAACAAATCTTTGGTATTTCTATACTGTGATTTCTTGTTCTTTATTTGCTAATATATTCGTCAATACTGAAAGGTCTACGATAAGGTAATACGCTTGGAATTTTCTTCTGTGATCTCACATAAAACAAAACAGAGACCTCGGGGCAACACATAACCACAGTAAAGACATAAAACTAATGGTAGTGGTAGTCAAACAATAACTCACAATAACTGAACTTTTATGCATAAAAAAGATAGATAAATAGATAAGTAAAACAAGATATTGGTGATAGACATGACATCTGTTTTGATTAAATGTTGGTGATAGATAAAGGACCGGGGGTCACTAAAATCTTTAGAATCGTCCTTTCAGGACTGTATAAACTACTACCAATCTGGTCGATTGTCAAAATCTCAGTCAACAGCAATGGACAGGAGGTGGACAAATCCAGCATAAACTACAGCAAACGCACACTTTTTAGAATCAGTGAAAGTCAGTGTTTGTCCAGACTATTTCACAAAAACAACAAATGTCTATCTATAAATCTCACCCGCTAGTCCATGGTAACAAAAACTTTGATCACAACACAAACATGCACAACTCTGTGTTCTGCTGAGCAGATAGAAATCTGTGGTGTTGACATCTTCACTCTAGCATTTCAGCAGGATTGCTCTGCTGAAAAAAAAGATGACAGAAGAGTCAAAACAAATTGATGTGCTCCTAATCTGCATATTGATTGGGAACTTCATCAGGCATCCCTAATGAGCTCACAAAAAAAGACTTTGAAGATGAGATTGGTGATTATGATGAAGTTGCCATTCAGAATCATACGTGGCTCTCCAAATCAAGAACCACACACATTTAAACATAATCAATTACAATGTTTCTCCTCCAGCTCTACAAGAGGGACTGCTCTCTGCAGATGTTTGCAAGGTGGATGTTTTGAAGCTGATTTAAATGATAACAACCTCACGTCATGTTTAAAATGCTCTAACTAAAGTACATCAGTACTGAGTCTGTTTTTACAGTTGTTGCTGAATGACTTGTCAGAAACTATATAGCAAATTGTATTCATGTGACAAAATCAACAGTACGAATGCTTCAAGTGGACTTCTTTTCAAATATTCTTTTTTCACAGTATTATGGCGTCCCCCTAACTAAATATCCCATGACAAGCAACAACATCACTGTCACCACCTTAGCTTGGCATTTTAGCACGCTGACATTTGCTAATTAGCACTAAAGTACAGCTAAAGTATTGGACAAGTTAAAATTTCAACCCGATGATGGCGCTAGATGAAAAGACAGGGGATCGCCAAAATTCATCTGGTGGAGAAAGTGAATGTCTGTACCAAATTTCATGGAAACCAATAGTTGTTGAGACATTTAACTCTGAGCCAAAAATGTCAACGTCATGGTGGCGCTAGAGGAAAAGTCAGACGCTCACTAGGATTCATCCACAAATGTCTATACAAAATTTCATGGTAATCAGGGCTTGACATTAACTTTTTTGCTCACCAGTCACTGTGGCTAGTGGTTTTCCAAAGTTAGTAGCCACTCAGTATTTTCACTAGCCACAATTTTGTTGTTGGGAAAAAAATATGTTTTATTTGATTAAAGTTAAATGCTAAAGTTAAATGGTGTGCTACAACTTACTCGAAGAACTGGATTTACAACCCTTTTAAATATAAATGACCACTGTAAACACCCAAATCAAGACCACATAAAATCTAACACTACAGTCGTCAAATATTCAGCTCTGATAAGGTTGTGTGTAAATTTGCTCCTTTTGTGTGAAAACATGCAACCGATTAAGACACAGACACAACTAGATTAGCTTCTTATTGCATATAATAAAAGTGGTGCAGGGGTGTAGAAGATGAACTGAAAAGATAAAAAACTAAACTGAAAAAACCTAGCAAGAGAAAAACCTTGTCTATTTAAATATTTATTAACAACAGCAGTAAATAATATAAAGTAGAAGAAATCTCTACAGCAGAGAACAAATCCATTTTGTCTAATCAATCCAAATTCATAAAAGTCCTAAACACAGTTTTACATTACATTGTAAGCAGAGGTGCAGTGTTTGTTTATGTACTGGAGCACACCTACTGTATGACGCATGTGCATGGCTCGTTTTCCAAGGTGATGTAACCATTGTTCCTACGGTGGCAAGTTTACATACATTACTCAGCTATAACGGAGCACACTAGTTAACGTTAGCTAGTTATAGACTGGAGAAAAAATCATTTAATTCACTGTGCCGCTCAAAGGCTACACCGGAAGCAACTGGCAACTTTTAAGGTGGAACGTTTTCTTGCATGTTACTCAATGCATGAGTTGGCGTCGTGAATCACTCAACACACCTTAAACCGGCTCTCTTGCATGAGGCTTTTAGTGATGACTGGATTGAATTATTGGAAGTGGCGGACTGTGTTACCTGCCACTGCCGAATTCTACCCGCATTTGGCCGGTGTGCAGGTGCTAATGTCAAGCCCTGATGGTAATCCATGATAGAGTTGTTGAGACAGTTACGTACATACTGTAGATAGGAACTAAGTGGTGGACTGGGCCGACTTCCATTGCCATCCCTGGAGCCACGCTGTTAGCATGGCTAAAACAGTGACAAAGTGTCCTCAATGCATCATAAAGCCAACAAACAAAAAAACAAAAGCAAAACAAACCCTGACTACCCATATCGACAAATCCCACAGCTCTGGGGGATTCCGCTGGAGAGATTTCACATTTTTTGAGATTTGTAAGGATTTCTGCCATGCAATGTTTTTAGTGTGTCCTCATTCCCTTGTGCGTTGTAATCCCATACCTAAGAAAGACTTTTTCTCCCTGGGCATATGTGTCCCCTGGTGTCCCTGAGTCAACCATGGCTGCAGCAAACCAATTAAGTGCTGTTCTGGAGTCCCATCCCCACCTGACTGTCAGCCAGCATTTTCATTTAGCACACCTTCTCCTTCCCCAACAAAACACTGCCACTGTATAAACTGTGGTTACACTAGACACTCAGGCCTGTTATAATACAACACTGAGGGGACCATCACTGTCATGGCTTCCTGGTAATGAACTGTTTTATCTAACCTTGCTGTATAAAAGAATGAAGATTGCACATTTCAATAGACAACTTCATTTTGTTTTCTGAAATTACCTTTGACCATAATGACATCCTTTAATGACAACACACAACGTTGAACAGACTGTTCATCTCGAGTCAGAAAGGCAATTGACAAAGCAGTGTTGCTAGTAAATGTATTAGTATGTACTTATTTATTCAGTGGGTATTTGTAACGCAGCAGATACATAAAGCATAAAGTATAGCCCAACTCTTAACATTTATAGCACAGCTAATTTGCAGTGAAATGGGTTTGGACTATAAAGAGATACAATACAATAAAAGAATAAATAAAAATGTATTTAAAATGCTCCCAAGCCTAATCATTTTTGAGTTGTAGGGGTAAGGAAGGTGAGGAAAGGCTGTCTGGGAGGTTTTGCAATCAGACACTTTTGAATTGCACACCGAAGCATCCACAGTAATTGAGCCAAAAACCCTAAGAGGTTTGATCATGTTTCTGAGAGCCTTGGCAGCCTGGGTAAGACGTTATAAATAAGTTTAATGTTTGCAAATTTAATGACATAGTAAGTTAAAATGTTCAACTTCTTTAATACGCTCAAATGTAACTGGCTTCCAGTCCAGAATTTTTATTGCTTGGTTGTTTATTAAGAGGTTTGATATGCTTCAGACCATGAAATTCTGCAGTAACTTGATTGTGAAAAGATCACTGAATGCATAAAAATACTCACAGAAAGGAACTGTAAGCAGTTTTTAATGAATGTATCTGTATAAAGTAGCTTTAGCGGCTCTAGTCACCATTCCTACTGCACATTTTCAAACTTAAAGTGAATATAAAGTTATATTATTACACCTCAGAAACTTGTTATTCATGTAGAAACAGTTGAAAAGACAGTTTCCAAAAACGGTCAGCATATAGAAGCTCAAGGGAAGCTGCATATTAAATAAATAAAACAAATCAATTTGCTCATGTGGCAGAAAGAACCGAAACAAGCTTGGCAGCTACTCGGTCACTGTGCGTTTTGCTGCTGTTCTTCAGCAGGAACTTCCAAAACCTCTGATAATGGGTCTTCCATTGATTTTTAGATTGAGTTCATGGACTTTCCGAAGAAGGCCTTCACCTGGACAAATGTCGGCACAGTGTTCTTATCAGCGAGTGGTTTAAAATCAGTTTACGGTTGGCACTAAATAGATGTGTTGAAACTAAAGCTATTTTCTGTTCGCAATTATGTCAACGAGTATGTTCATTATTGTAATTGCTAGTGGAGGCATCGTGGAACATACAACTCAGAAGTTATTATCCTACTTATATAACAGCCACTTAAAGTAGGCTGGGTGGATAGATAAACTGTTGTCTATCAAGACACAGCTTCAACACTGTGTCATCACTTTCGTCACTCCCCAATCCCGGCTGTACTGGTTTATTCTTGACAGTAATGAGGTCAATAACTAGATGCCAAATATTAACTCTGCACATATTCATATACATACTCTGTGCATCCGCTGTATTGGCAGACAGTCCAGGTGAATTTTTCATCGGTTTCAGGTCTGCGTGTGAAATAGGAAGATAGTGAGCTCTCACATCTTTTCCGCTTTTTCTGAAGTCTGATGACATGAAATCTGAACAAGATGAGCTGAACCTGGTGTGAGTTAAGATGAGGGTAGACAGGTGTTGGTTAATTCCTGCACTCAACCTTACGCTTCTAAGACTATACTCTGTCCCTGGTTTTGAAGTCTAGGTGGAGGTATAAAATTCCCTCAGGATTTGTTTCAGGGCCTTGTGGAATTGCAGGTCAGTGTTTAGTAAAAGAAAATCCACTAATGATTTCATCAGTTTGTAACCTTTTTGGTATTTGTCTAATGTTTATCCTCCTCTATTAACTGAGGTCTTCTATTTAAATCTTTTTGCAGTTCTCCCTTTTATGTTTCCTTCCATTGCTTGCTCATTAGCAGTGTTGCGTTCTTGGTTTGGTTATTCAAGATGTGTTTTATGTTTATCTGAGTGTAGGAATGGCCAGCTATTAAAGCTCTTTAGCTTAACTGCTTAGCTGAACTGTAATACCGGCACATTAATTTAGAACAGCAAACAAACACCTGCCTCAGAAGTATTCAGATATAGAGAGCTGCAGAGAAACCGCAAGTGGTTTCTGTTCCAGGGCTAAGTAAACCTTAAAAATCATTTGTAGTAATGCTTGCAAATCCAGCCCCAAATATAAACTTGCTTGTTATGTCTATATTTACCAGAAGAGGATGGTACATTTATTAGCTAATATTAGCAAGTTACACGTAGTTAGCTTGACAGAAAAGGCCAAAGTGGCAACAGTTAAACATGGCTGTAACATAGGACAAGGAGGGCTGAATGGCATTTTTGTTTTGCAGATTTACAGATTACAGCTAAAAGGTTGGAAAGATGACATCGAGCGTAGGTGGATGTCATGGATAAGGAAGAAATAGTTACGGTGATGCATTACGTGCGCACATCTCACTAACTCAGTATCACAGGGCTAGGAATAACGTGGATACTGTACGCTACAAAAAAACATAGCGGATACCTGCCAGGCAATCAGAGTAGAGAATTCCCTGTCACCATATAGTTAATATAAATAACCATCACATTACTTCTAAGCTAGAGATTTCTATTGGATTTCTGCTTTACTGTAATTACCTATCTTAAGTGTTTATATGTAACCTCATTGTTTGTGCTGCTGATTTAAGGAGAAACTTGAAGACATATTTTTCTGGCTTTTCAGAATTTCCCCAGGAAAGGACAAGTGATGCACTTAAAGGTTACCAGCTAAAACAACTGTCCATGGCCAGCAACCGGGGTGGGCACAAAGTCAGGAGAGCGGAGGGTTTTTTTATACAGAGATAATCTCTTCACCATGGCAACAACAGTGCTGCATAGCCCAAGGCCAGCTTACTGATTTGGCTTCACAGTGCCAGTATAGTGGGCAGCCAGTCATTGCTTGGGCAGAAATAACTGTCACTGCAGCATCACCACTCAATAGCTCTCTCAGCCCACACTCATTTCCTGCTATTCACATTTCTAAAATGTTGTACCGGCACTTGGCAACTGTCAATGGCATTTGAATTCCATGATAGCTGCCTACTCAAAATAAATGAAGACATATCAGAATAAGTCACTGTCATGACATACTGTAATCCATCTACCAGATTAGGATCTATTTTTAATGGGTGTCACTTTTAAAACCATTTTCATTTTAACCCTACTGCCAGTTTTACATTGTATGATCCCTGCCTTTGTGGTTTTTGGGCACCATTATTTAGCCCTCAGGGAACGTTGGGTTATGAATCATAGCATGCCCAGTCTTGTCATAATGAAGCCGTAAAATCTCAGGACTCAGTCAAGCTCACTCAGATAAAAACTGCAACCCGGATGACTTCCTCTCCATCTCAAGGGCTCCTTAATGGGTCACTAAAGTTCAAGTGCAGCAAGTCACCTGAACCTAAGCGTTGACATTTACCACTTGTACAGAGCTTAGGGAACATTGGGAGATCTGAGGGAAGCATGGAAGAGATAATACAGGAACAACAAAGAATATAACCTCCCATGGGGAATCCAAAACCTTTCATTTAACATTTAATGTCTTCGTGTTTGACTGGCCAGAGGACACCTACCGCTGTAATGTATTGTGGGATTTTCTGCTGCTAGACTATCAAGATATCTACCGCGTGTATAATCTGAACATTTTCATGCCACATTTCTTAACCGACCAAATCGGACAAAGAAAATTCTCTTCTGACTTTCCAGAAGTCAAACTTTATTCACCCCTCAGGCTGTTATTGAGGGGATGTATGTACATAGATGAACACTGAGTGGGAGTACAACAAACATCTCTATGAAGCATGCAGGAAATAATACGCACCTCACAACAACATCAATTTACACTGGATAAAAGGTAAAAAGTCAAAAAAAGTCAAAACTGAAAAATAAAGTACACCGAATCTTTCTCCCTATACATTTACCTCACCAAGACATGTTTAGAGACAAAACACCTTTATCCATAACATTGCTTTCTATAGTGCAAGCAAGTGGATCTGTCTGGGTTTTTCCAATCATTAAGATTTTAGCAGTTAAGGAAACCCCTCTGGAAATCAGCAGCTGCTTATAAATTCTACACAATCACATAACAACAATATACTTTTCTGTTTCTGCTTTAATGGTCATTTGTTTGGAATGGTACCTATTTGTCCTCTGCTGATCACTGGATATAGTTTAAACTTAAACCACCTTTTTAGTTACTACTTCTTATAATGAGGTTGAATTAACACAGCCCACAAAAGAGAATGTGAGTCTTCATCCCAGCGGCTCTGTGACAGCTATTGGCTTAATAACAGCAGTGAACAGGGCTGCTGGGCTGTGCTGCAATAGGGAGCAGTGAAGAAAAGGGATCTTTTACAGCTCCCATTGTTATTAATAGAACCTTATTAATTACTCACTGAGGTATCAAATATAGCACAGACAACAGGCCTCGACTCAGCTGGAGAGCGCCAGCCATGCAGCGCTGCTGAACGTGGAGCTGGCCTTGAAACAGCTGCTCAGGCCTCAAACACCTGAGTCCACAATGGGCCAAGCGGACAGCTCATCCTGCCCTCCATCAGCTGTGGATTAGCATTGGATTTGCCTTCTTGTTGGCTGTGCACAATTAAATGGCACCACAAATCTGCAAGCTTCTGAAGATCCACAAAGGACGTTCATTTGTTGTTTCTCTACACCTCATCCTTTTAGAGTGTTAGCTGGCTTTCCATTGTTGTGCTTCATCAATTTCAAAATGGAGGGAACTTAAAGTTACTCTCCTTTTCTTGTAAATGGTTTTGATTAAATGTTTCTCTCCCAGATATACTGTCTATCCTTAGACTCTCAAGATATGAATTTGCAACCTTGAGATGTGTACATTTAGAGTTTTTGTTGGGTCCCCAGCTGCATTGTGTATTTGGAACACAATCCAAGTTTCAATATGAGGTTATATGAGGCCAAAACCAGAGCTGCCCCCCTCCCCCACACACAGGGACGGACTTGGAATGAAAAATGGCCCTGGACTTTTTCACTCGACCAGCCCACCAAAACCCCCCCAGCGATACACCAACACCCACACAACCCACGCCACACTTTATGTAAACAACATTACTGAACAATATTCATAAAAATAACTTTGGTAAAATAGATGTAAAATAGAACAAGGGGAACGTGTTGCTCTCCACTATTTATCCAGATGTTACCACTTAACAGAGGTGGAACAGGAGCAGGGTGCAGGTAATGTTTGACTGGACTGAAAGTAATTGGCTGGGAGAGAGAGACTGACAGATGTAATACCCAACCGCAGTGGGCCAGCAGCCCACACACCTGGGCCAGTCAGCAACACAGCACTTGTGGCTGGAGTTATTTAAAAATATGTATATTTTGTGTTGCATCGGCCCCAATTGTCAAGCGGCCCACCGGGAAAACTCTCGGTGCTCCAGATGGCCAGTCCGTCATTGCTCACAGAACCTCAGCCAAGGCACCGCTGTAAGCAGAGAGAGCCACAGTGAAGCCGGAAATTTAGAAAGAAAACCTCATTCAGAATCACATATTTAATTAAATTAAAAATAACAGCCCTCAACAGTGGTTATGCGGTTCACTCCATTGACTTAGACAGGAACTGTATTTTATTTTTTTTATTAATATTGTTTATAAAAAAACAAGCACCATTTCTTTCAACCCAAGACAATTGCAGGTTAAATGTTACCAGCTTCATAGACTGAGAGGCCAGACAAGTATACAGGGTTATGTAACCATGATGCTGGTAAATGGATAGAAGACAGGCAGGGCTAAATGGTATAGATGTTTTAAGACAGCAGATATAGACAGTGAAAAAATTGAAAAGATCATCATTAAAAAAGAGCGTTCGTTAATTAATTGTTAATGAATTAATTGTGGTTTTTAATAAAAATCTGATTGTAAAACAAATGATAGTAGTAGATACTCATTCAAGAACACGTTTCGCTTTTTCAGAAAGACCAATGAAAGAAACCTTCAGTGAGAAATTGCATTGAGTTACAGAAGCTAGTGGAAAAGCAGCTAGCCCATGAGTACATACATAAGTACATACAACAGACATACAAAGTGGCGTGAATGGCTACATCAAAAAACATATTAAAATTGTGGCATTTATTAACATCAATATAATCAATTGGTAAATTAAAATTGGTACAATAAAATCAGACCGACCTTGAAACATCTGTTAGTTTACTCACACCAGTACTGCTGCTGACCAGATCAAACTAATCAGATCAACAGATCAACAAAACCATTGAGGGATGCAGATTAGAATGATGACCAGATGATGCATGGAAAAGGAAAACTGAAAATACACCATGCATTGTAGCAGTGTTCAAGATAACTAGCTGATAAAGAGCAAAACTCATCTTATTTCTTGTGTTTCGAAGAGGCTGAGTTAGCGGGGAAAGAGTGGTTTTGTTTGAACTGAGAGGGTAAAGAAGAAGCTAGTATTAGCATATCCTTCATTCTGATCGGTGCATGGAAATAACTGACATCACTTTCTTCCAACAAAGTCCCACCTAATTTTAACCAGTGAGAAATGTAATACACAATACAGAAATCTCCCAATTGAAATAACATTATCATTTGAACTTTGGCTGTCAATTATGTGGTCATACAGAGGTGACAAGTTATAAAGCAAGCTATCAGATATCCTGCCATCTTTGATGACTAATAAAGGTTTCTCTTAACCAACCAATGGCCTTGTTTGTTTAAAATGTATTTTTTTTAAAAACCCTATTAATTAAAAGAATTGCAGCAACAACAATGTAGTCGGTTTATTGCAGAAACAAGCCTGAACTTAAATGCCACAAAGTACCCCCACTCCTACCAGAAGCTCTCTAGCGCTTGTGTTTGAGTTCATAATTCTTGTATGATCTATAGATGTGGCCATCAAAATGCTGTCAGCAGTGATGGTCACCAAAATGCAGCAGCGCTCACGGCAGATGTTATAAATACACATCTTGCCTCACAGGTACAGCAAAATGCTTTTATGCTGTGACAGAGCTGTATGTACATGTTCCCTTTATCGCGGCTAATGTGCCAGAGTACATCAGAGCTCCACAATCTGCATGAACTGAATATGCATCAGGCAGAGGAGGGCATGTATTGTGTGGATGCAGCATCTGTGTCTCCTTTGTTTCCGATGAGTGGACCATTTTCTGATGCCCAGTGACAAGCACCGCAGTTCACTTTACAGGCAGGTTTCCAGCCATGTGGCGTACAATAGGAAACACACTCGTTATGCTGTTGAGGAACATAATGCTCGCTACTGTATAACATGAACAAGGAGAGAAGCAAGACAATGTGTCATACTTGACTTCTGAATTGGACATTGTTGGTGTTTGGTCTGTGTTCCACTGTCATTTATCTCATATGGTTGCCTCTGTCAGTAGTACAGTAGTTGGTGGAAACTAATATGTAATTTATTCAAGACTTCTTAAAAATAAGGTGAAGATGAGGTGTGAAGAGAATCTACAGAAGAAAAAATCCAGCATACATTACTTTGCACTCTGTACACTCTAACAGTATAGAGAACAAATCTGCTGTGCAATTGTTGGATGTTCTCAACAAAAGACACTGAGAAATGTGAAAATAACAAATAGCACCGACCACTCACAAAAGACCCTCTCCCACTCATTGAAATTGGCCATGCACCGCTGCCTTGCCAGTTGCCTCAGACTCCATTTCTGTAACCTTTTGTGGAATGCGATGGCGGATCAATGAAATTGCAATGGCTGTAGTGCTCTCACGTATTGATCGTAGGTTGTCTGTGGCTGCAGTCAATAACCTGTAGATGTAACTGGGGACCAGGGGCGGGACAATCAGCACAATCCCGTAAGGCCTCTACAATGTGCTTTCCACATAGGCTTGCCATTAACAGATGATTGCATGGCTTGTGAAACGCTCAATAACAAATCTAAAGGAGGCCATAATGATAAAAGTTACTTTGTTGCTTTGGTGTGACGATGTTTCACACTGCTGAATGCCACGGAGCCTGTGAAAGGGACATTACGTAATCTATGAAGTTTATCGACCCATTACATTTATTGTACTCTTTTAGCAACTGACAGGAATTAATGGCCTCTAGTTTAGCATACAGTGTCACATTTTCACAACAGGTTTAATGAGGAAGATGTAATATATCAGCATAAATACATAAATCATTATACTACTTGGTCATTTGCTTTTTTAGTTGAGAATGATTATGCATTTAGCTGATGCATTTTTGGTTGGGTCACTTACTTACCATGAAATGCGTCACTGAGCAGTTTCGGTCATATTTTCAATTTTTCACCTCACTGCTAGCTACGTAATTATGGTTAAGGGTGGCTGACCCCAACTAAAATTAACTTTGGATTTAATAATAATTACATAACTATTCTGAATGCAGATATTAAAGGTCCATGCCTCTAGGACTGAGAAACATATGACCAAATTTGATCTATGATCAAACCAGGTACACTAAGTCCTGGCTTGCAGGTGACAATATATGTAGGCTGCTTCAAGTGTTACATTTTTACAAGAATATTGTTGCACCATGTCCTGTATTATCATTAGATGCCAAGAAGGCATTTGATAGATGAGACTGGCACTTCTTATGGACACATGACACTGGAAAAATTAGGCTTTGATTCCAATATGATGAAAATGATAAAAAAAAAAAAAATTACTCAAATCCTTCTGCCAAGGTACTACCAATGACCAAATTTCTTTCAGCTTTCATATTTCTAGAGTCACTTGCTAAGGTTCCCATCTTTTATTTATTCTTTCACTTAAACCTCTCGCCCAAAAGATCAGACAGCATCCTCTTATTGATCCTATCATAACACTTTTTATTATATTTCCTTATTTGCAGATGATGTTATACTTCAGGTAAATAATATTACTTAAACTCTTCTTTTGACCACCACACTATACCATCTCATATTCCAGTGACTTAAGATTTAGATTTTATTACTCTTTATTACAGTCAGTGGTCTCAAATAATTTTATGTGGTTGGGGAACATGCCCAGGACAGGGATGGAGTTGGGAAAAAAGGGGGCACACTGTTTGGTGTGGGGACTCACATTATACTGTATATGTTGATACATGTGGCTGGCTATTGTCTTGCTGCACCTATACAGTGAGTATATTTAAAAGATGTAGTAAAAGCGATAAAAAGCTTCTTACTATGAGCGATGGAGCCCACATGAACACACAAATTTCTGCCAAAGTTAGAACAGTTTTGATTATTTCAATGAAGAGATTCCTGTATTTGTTTGTTTGTTTCTCTGCGCTCTTCTCACTGGTTAAAAGTGGACTATAGTGGAAATAGGTGATGTACCTCTGAGTACAATGTGATTTAGCAACATTTGAATCAAAGTCTGATAACAGTTGAGGAGTTGTTTGGTTACTGTCATTCAAATCTGATCAAACCCACACATTTGTGACGAAGCAGGGTAACTGAGTTTTTTATTATTAAACTTACTTCATAAATAAGGATTCCCCCCCCCCAAACTCTTATTGTTGCTTTAATTAATCATGAATATTTTATGTTATTGTCACAATGCCTCAATTGTTTGTATTCCTGCTCTTTCTGCCTCTCTGTCCCTCTCTTCAGCCAAGTTTCCACTTTCCCAGGCCCCTTCAGAGTTATTCTTTACCAGGTCCTGTAAGCCTTAGCACCTTATTTTTGTAAATAAATCACTGAACTTCACCAGCTCTGCCTTCTATATCTGCATTTGGGTCCTATTCCTGTTCTTCTACTCATACCAGCCGTGACAATTATAGAGAAATATAGATTTGAAAAGTTTTCAGGGGCTTTAAACCTTACCTTGAAATAAATAACACTTCCTGGAAAAATTGCAAACTCCACTTCAAAATAAATCAATCAAACATTAAACTGACAGTCTAGGTAGTTTAATTTTCAAAGGCTGCAGGGGTCACCTGGATGGCACACAGGAAAAAATGCACACCCACCACCGAAGTGAGCTGCATTCAGTCCCCAGCTGTGGTTTTTTTTCTGGCTTGACCAGCTGCTCCAACAAACTCAGTTAACTCAATTGGTGTTATGGGTGGGAAGCCGGTGGGCTGTCCCTGTTACATACATGGTTGGTTGCAGTAGAGGGAATGGGCTCTGGGATGGACAGGGTCAGCCTTTGCAGATACAGGACACACTGGCATATTACAAGCATTCAAACACGAAACGACTCCATGTGTATCTGAGGAGACACGTGGCTGGTTATACCCTCCACAAGTCAATAGAGGAAGTTGGTGGCACAGTGTATGAAGAGCTAGTCATTCAAAATTGGGAGTAGAAGAAGGAAAATGCAAAATATGTGACTCACGTGGCGTCTTTAAGGTGCTACCAAAAGACAAAAAATGTGTGCCATGCTATAACCAGCAACTGGCTACAGTAACTAACAAAGTAGCCATTTTTCTGGAGAGCAAATAGCCTAACCCAAGTGTGCATAAAAATAAAAAACAACATTTTAGTTTGTTGTTTTTATTCTGTTTTTATTATGTTATAACTCCATGTAACAGTAATAGTTATGTTTAGGGATGGCTAAAACACGTCAGCCTTTCAATCGGTTGGTTGGTCAGTTAGTCCACCACTTTGGACCAGACTGAAACTTTTTTGACTATTGGATGGATTGCCATGACATTTTGTACATTCATGGTCACCCGAGGTGATTCCTACAGACTTTGGGGATCCATTAACTTTTATCTAGTGCCATCATCAGGTCAACATTTTAATTTGCCCAATATTTTGTTTCAAGACCATATAACCGCAAAACTAATTTCATTCCCATCAAGCTGAGCTGTACTTTGTGTTTGATGCTAATTAGCAAATGTTAGCATAAGTTGAGATGGGGAATATTGTAAACATTTAACCTGCTAAACATCAGCATGTTAGCTGATAGTAGCAATAAGCTCAAAGCACTGCTGTGCAGCTTCACAGAGCCCTCAGTATGTTTGTAGACATTTGTAGTTTTATGTTGGTCACACTGATAATTACAGAGCAGGAGCATTCATTTGTGTACACAAATTACTATGTTGTAGATATTTAACTTGTGTTTAAATTATTACATTTAGTTTTAATGAAATTATCACATGATCCTTTTTCGTGCTACCCATGCTAAGTGTCACTGCAGAGATCACACATTAGCAGATGGATGGTTGTAGTGAGAGATCCTCCCCTGAGGAAAGCAGGCTTTAAAAACCTTTGACTCACTTTACCAGAATAAGCCTCAATTTACATAACCCCATCCATCTTCTCAGGAAACCTGTGAGTCACAAGAGGTTAACTGTTCAAACCCCTGTTGACTCAGGCCTGTACAGACTGTCTATGATTGCTAGCACTCTGAGGTTAATAAACCAATAGTCAATGGATCATCTTAGAGTTGCTTTAAAGCCATTTTCTGTCCCTGACTTTGTCCAAAGCCCCTAAATCTGTAACTGGCAACCCAATCAGTAAGCAATCATCAATCTGTGGTTGTCAGCTGGTAGATCCTCTGAAAGTGGCCTGACAGTAAAACAAAACACAGACAGCTCTCATGTGGTTCGCAGGTTTTGGCCAGAGAACCTTTACCTCTTTAATCAGATATACAATCTCAGAGTTGTTTATCACCACAGAAGCGACATGTTTCCTCTAATTATTATGTAGTACTATTTGTGTGAGTCCGTGTTCAACAGTGGATGCAATTTTTTTCTCAGGCAATTATCTCTCCAGTGTGTTTATTTATCTCACTGTTTCTCCAAGTTGAGCCTAATAAATATGTATGATTAAAGTAACCAGGTCTTTTGTTACTTCATGTAGAACTAATTAGAATTTAATGACAGCTTTTAATGCTGCTGAATCTGGTCGGCAACCAATTAATCACAATTTTATGAGCAATATATCGCTACGTTTATCACTTAGGTTATGATAATATGAATATATTTGTGAACGATACTGCTGACAAACCCTTTGCTCTTCTGATGGCCTGTTAAGTGGAAGAATGTCTCTGTCTGGTCCTCTTAATCCTGTTGGTTGGGCCATAAAACCTTGTTTTTTCTTTTGCTATTCAAGGACAGTTATTCTTTTACCACTGAAAAACAGTGCTTAAACTTCTAATGAGTCCTCTTGATTGTTGGACTGATTCTCCCCAATTTCAGCCTGAAAAACAAGTCAAATCGAAATAGATTAGTCCCACTCTTGATATAGAAAGAAAGGACACATTTAAATAATGTCCATTTCTTTTTTTACAGGGCACAACTCATTAGGTAGGAAGTACTAGATCATAGCAGTGCAGCAGCGCACTTGTCTATTTCATAGATTCTGCACAGCATGTCAAGCCACTGGGGACTCTACCTGCGCTCACATAGTGAAAACATAAAACCCGATCTTGTGTGAAACATTGGTCAATGACCCGGTCAATATCACAGCCTTGGTCGCAGAATGCAGCATAGATGAACACTGATTGAGCCACTGTTGTAGGAGTACAGCATATTTTCACCCAGAGATTTAATTATGCAGCTAATTGTTTTTCTTGGTTTGCGGCCATTTTATATGTTTAAAGCTACCTTGAAGGCATTTTTATTTGTATTAGTGGAAGATGATGGGAAATATGGGAAGAGAGGAAGGCTACATCTAAATGTACAGACTTCCTCGCAGTTGCAGGCCTGTTTCTGGGAAGTCTGCAAGTGCCAGCGGACTTTGCTTAGAATACATGTATTCAAACTGTGAGGCGCCCCTCCTCAGGGGGCCCAGGAGAGGACACAGAGGGAGAGATGTGAGGAAAAGATACTACATGAGCTGAATGGGACAGTATGTAAAGTCCATTGCAAACTGGAACTGCCAATAGCTACTTCGACATTTTTGTAATGGTGCTAGTTTGACCAAATGTAAACAAATAAGGCTGAAAAAACAGGGTTCAAGTTGTAGCCCACAGCATAACTGACAACTGAGCTGCCTCCGTGACAACTACGCAGACTCCATCTGCTGAGGCAGAACATGAGATGCAGTTGAAAGCTGGGAAAAATTTGTAAGACTGGAGGGGCAAACAAAAGTCCTTTGTCAGGCAGTTGATAATATACGTGGATAAACAAGAGTACAATGCTTGTTGTTTCCAAGGTCAAGAATGAACTTTGACGCTCAATCATATTGATGTAGTCTGGTTTAATATTACATAAATACAGGATATGCATAGTCCTAATTATTTGGATTTGTTTGAAATAACCTGCAGAGTCAGACATCCAAAGGTTATCATATCATATCCATGGAAACAAATAAGGTTTGATAACTTGACTTGATGATGGTTAACAAGTCAGCGATGGCTCAGTCTGCAAGTTCAGAGGGTGGACATTTGGAATCAGCCAAAGAGTGGGTTGGGTGGCATGTGGGGGAAGGACTGGATTTGAACCAATGAGGGCACAAACACCGCTAGGTTACTGGAGGCCGTGGGTGCGAGGCAATTTTAAGAAGAAATATAAAGGGAATTAAGGAATGGCAAAATATCATAGTTTCTTTAAAGTGAAGTTGGGATTCTTTCTCTGCATCATACTGTAGAGCATGATCACTTCAACTGTCAATAGTTTTTATTGTAGGGATGAATGATTGGGCAAAATTAGTTTTCTTCCTATAACAATTGTATCCAATCATTTCTGGCTTACATTGGTATTTGGAGAAATATAATGAAACCGTGCAGGCAGCTGGATTTATGGAGTTGCTGGCAGCTACACAGCTATAACCACGGAATAGCTTGATTCTGTAATGCTGTGCTGGCATATTTTGTACTGACATTAATGATTTTGCATAGTCGCATAGTAGCTGTGCAGTTGCTTAATTGGTTGAAGTGGATTACATTACCTACAGTATTAATGTTTGGGCAGCTGTGTGTTGTGGTGGTCCAGGTCTGAGCATGTGTAACAGACACGGTGGGGAGCAGGGTCTTCAATCATGGTCAGTGATTCCACTCGGGTAACTAAAGGTTAATAAAAACTGTAAATCTGTGTATAATGATTTTCTGCGCTCCCGTCTCAATCTCATCAGCGCATTGATCCATGCACAGCACCCTTAGTTTTCTGTAGGGATTGTAAAACCTTGTGTAATGAGTGTATTTGTTACACAGAGAAAGCATAAGATCACACAGTAATACAAGCCGAAAGTTTTTCTTCAGTCCAGGGCCATACAGCAGTTTGAAGCTGAAAACCGCTACATTTCAACAATCACACACAGAAGGTATGGTACCTTAAATCACACAAACCTGATTGCATATGATACATTTGGTCCCCTTGTTGTTCAGTCCCACTGGGAAGTCCCACCAGTGTTCGAAACAGTTCATTGATTCAAGGTAAGGAGCCAATGAGGACATGTGGCAGCCTGTAGGGACAGTTTGGCTACAGGAAGATTCATCAACCAAGCAGTCACTGACATCGATAGAGGATGCAGCTGCTTCCACAGTCCTCATGTGCATACATACAGTGCTGCTGGAGTTTGGAATGTACAGCCACAGAAAAAAATCTGTTCACAATTACATGTTATATGATGTTAGACTGATATAAAATTGTATTATCCACAAAAAGGTTGCTAACCTATATGATAGCTCTCACACAGAACCGTCACAGTATACATGGTCCCAAGGTATAGTTAAGTCAAAGACCCATTTCTCCCATTTAAGTTGAACTTCCCAGCTATAATTTAAACTATTTTACATCAATATCGGTAACACACTCACAATTCACATAGTGGGAGTGTGTGTGTCCATTACAATAAATAAAGCCAGTGTGAAATCCAAGATGGAGCACAATTTCTTCCCCACTCACCAACTTGAGTGCAACACTGCCGCTGGTAGTCACTGGCAGCTGAGAAACTTATATCTGAGTTTAAAATTTTAAGATTCATCTTATATGGAATATTATGTGATTTAATGGAATGTCCTGAGCTAGTCCACAGAATTTGGGATCTATTTCAGCAACATTTTGCAAGTGAATCAAACCAGTGAAAGGAAAATTCAGGTATTTTTCACCTTATTCTGTCCAGGTCACAAATGTAAAGTGAGAATGACCCACAGTCAGAATGGCCACAATTATGAGACTAAGACCCAGGTTCAAAAATACCAGAATTTATCCTTAAGAAAACTGGATTTAAAATTCAGTATTTATACATTATACAACATATTATAAGAAACCATCAATAAAAAGCTATGATACGTGCAGGCTATACCTTTTTTTAAGGTGGAGCCGAGTTGTCCAATTACTTTACTAATTTTAATGTTGGCCTACTGCACCACTGTAGCATTTGGAAAAATGAAAGTATAATAAAGATTAATACAGGAAAGAAAGCATTGCCGGTCATCTCCAGTATTGCTGCATGCAGCTTTCTCGAGAACTGCTCAACCCAACAACTTCACACTCAACACTGCACTTCCTTGGGTCCGCACCCGCCAAGTGTGAAGTCCATCGGATGAACGGTTTTCGAGATAATCGAAGGACAGACAGACAGACAGACAGACAGACAGACAGAGACTCCTTCCATTTATGGTTAGATTAGATAATAACATTGCGTTAACCAGGGTTATCAAAACGTTAATATTAACACTCAAATTAGGTGTCTATTTATTCTTTCAGCAGTGTACAGGCCATTTTATGCTATCACAACAATGCTCTTTTCATGCTAGGGAACATAAGTTCCTAAGGAAGGATTTACCTACAGAGACCTGTGAAGTAATTTATCAGTTAGATGATTACAGATTGTGCTCTTCGATTTGAATCATCTTTGTGCTGCTATTTACCTTTTCCCACCCTCCAGGGCACAGTGTGTGGGGAATAGCAGAAAAAGAAGGATCTATTTTCTCCATCAGACACCACTATTTCAATTTGGGAAGCTCTGCTGCCATTTTCGCTATCTGAACTGCTTCATTGGCTGTGGGAAAAGTTTTCAAATCTTTGTTGATTAGACTATTTTCAGTGACAGAACAGAAACTGCCAAGTAAATCCTCTTGATAGCTAAGATTAATTACCACTGAGAGTGCTGTTAGTCTTTTTGCTGTCTTGATATGCATGCAGGGGCATTTGGTGAGAAAAGATATTTTATTATGAGATTAGTGGAAATGGTGCCTGTCATGGCTGCCCCAGATGCAACAAAGGAAATAAAAGTGCAGTAGAGAAACCAGTCAATCAAAGGCACAGGAGAAGAACAGTATTTAATTTAGATTTGAAAGGAGCAAGGGTTGGGGTGCATTTGAGATCATCAGGAAGTCGGTTCCATCTGTGTGCAGTAAAGCAGCTTCACCCTGTTTGGTTCTACCAGTTAACAGCCTCCTAAAGATCTAAGGGCCCTCCTAGGTTTATATTCTTCAAGGAGATCAGAAATGTATTTTGGCCAGAGATTATTGACCGATTTATAAACTAGCAGCAGCACTTTAAAGTTTATTCTATAAGTAACTGGAAGCCAGTTTAAAAATTTAAGAACAGTTGTCTATGTTCTTATTGGAACTCTAGCAGCAGCGTTCTGAATGAGATGAAGTTTATTTTTGTTTTGTTGTTCATTTTTGAATATAGTTTTTATTAGTTTTTCACAACCTCACCAAAACCAGCCTGAACTGCTTGTTTGTCTGGTCTAAACTTCAAATAAAACATTCACTGGAGTGCCATTTTAAATTAAAAAGGCACAGTTCTTTTTCAAATTTCAGGATGCACTTACCCCTTTCATTCCCAACGCACTTGTCACTACCAAAGCACACATCCAAATCTGTTTTTCAGTTATTTCCCTCTAGTCTCTCTACATTTATGAAGTTGCTTCATAAATAAAGCCTTGGGATAAGAGGAAATGTTTCGCTCAAGTTGAAACATTTTTAACTCATGTATGCATCTCTGCTCAGTTTGTGCTGCCCTGTGCGAATTTGTGTCTATTTGAACCCACTGGCATCTTTCTGTTGACTTTGTATGTAATCCTGCTGCATCTAAAATTCACCTTGCATTGTCTGAGCAGGTCTTGGTGCTCCAGTTTGGTTCATTCATAGAAGTCGCTAAGTTTCTTATTTTTATTACGATATTATGCTCCAGACATGGATCGCTGTAGTCCTTTCGGAGCTGGATTTCCAGTTTAAATACACCTTGGAATTTATCAAAAAATGCGTTTTGACTAAATTGATTTTTGTTTCCTTTTAAGATCTACTTCCATTGCTACTTTGTGTCTGCTTAGGACTGTTTTGCCATCACCCAAAAACTGTGCTGTTTTCTACCTTCAGATTTTTTACGTATGTTCAAAACATTTTAGCGAAGGAATGTTTTGTTTGTTTCTTTTTTTAAGAGACTGTAGACTTGACTTCGACTTTCCCCCAAAAGACTTGAGACTTGACTCAAACTTGCCCTTTAAAGACTTGAGACTAGATTTTAGAGTTGGAGAATCGAAAAACGTGAAAACAGCTCTGCCCAAGTGACCAAAAAAGAAATTATTTAATTAATGCAACTTTAAACTGACTTCTTTTAAACCCTTACCTATGGTGTGTCTTTATCTCATGTGTCTGTTCTGTTGAGCAGTCCAGTTCTTCTTCCCTTTTGTTTCATTCCTTTATTCTCTCTGTTTAAGTTTGTACAATTAAACTTCTCACACCACTGAGTCTTTTGGTTGAAACTGAATTTGATGTAAAGCCTGCAAAATGAAACATTTGATCAAGGGAGGCCGTGAAAGCAACACAGTCGGTCTGAGGGAACATATGTCAGAATCAGTGGAAATAAAATTAGAGCTGCCGCATTACGTTCGGATCGCTGACATATTCTACCCCCTGCTACATTATTCATAAATGTTATAATTCTCACCCATATGGATGCCATTCTTACTGCCAGCTTCGGCGATGTGGATTATGCCACTTTCCCATTGTGGCTGGGCTGAGATATTGCACTGATAAATTAAGTGGCTGTGTCATTTGCGGAGTATAAATGGAATGAACCCAGGAATAGAGAGGTCTTTCATCTTTTCTGATAAGACTGTCCTGATTACATCTAAATGTAGAGCAACATTTAGAGGACTATCAATCAAGTGGAACCATGAAAAAGGGGATGGGGACTGAAGGAATTATGCCCCCAAATGGCCTCCCTCCCTTTAATTTCCTGTGACAGTATGCATTAACTCTCATCACCACCTTACTGCCATTCGACTGGCAAATGATTATGGCTACTGCCTCCACCAGCAGTAGAGAGGGAGCTAATGTAGCGTTTTCATGGTGTTTTCGTCTCACATCCTGCCCCTGTGATGCCGCCTTTGCATCTCTGCCTCTATTAAGTGTCTTTTTAGACTTTTTCCACTCTATCAGATTCCATTCATTTTCACTCTTGTGAGCCCCATCTGCCTCTCTGCCCCTCAGGGCGAGCCTTTAAAAAGCTGTACGTCTTTTTTGTGTTCTCCCCTTGCTAAGTACAGTAACTGGGGTCAGTCAAGCTTCAAACTAACTCAGTGTTTGAGGATCCTCACACAAAGGAGGGGACTGCTTGTAAGTGTGTGACGTGTTTGCTTCAGCTCTAGTCCTTTGCGGTCTTTGAGGCAGAATAGATTTTCATTCCTGTAGTGGGATGAGAAGACAGTGTGTTTGTGTGTGTTTGAGATAGAGAGACATTTCCCGTGTGCCAGAGAAAGATGTGTGATTATTTGAGGTATCTCTAAAATTGCAGGAGCTATGAATCGCATCAAAGACCATGTTTCCCATCATTGATGAGGCTTGTCCCAGTTTAGATCCCCATCGGACGCCTAATTAGGATCTGCAGCTAGTCAGCATTGTCATTTACTTTCTCACACACTGACTGGCATTCACAGAATTGCACTGCATTGTAAGTCCACCATTATGCATGTATGAGTGTTTACACTGCAGATAAGATGTCTTTTATCATTGAATTTACAGTGTCTCCATTTATCACCAGTGTAACTAATGGTTGCGATGATGGATTGCAGTAATACAGTGTCTATCACTAGGTCTTTAAGTCCTCTGACTGTATATTGTGTTGGTAACCCATCTCATCTATCTTCCCCATCCCAGTGCCCTGCTGGGTGATACACAGCACATTTTCTATGACCAGGGCCATACACTGTGTCATGCTTAATAGGGACTTGCTGCTGGTTTTGACAGGGGAAATGCACAGGAAAGCTGTGTGGTATGTTGTTTGGTGGGTGACATCAAATACTACACTTGATTTGTCCTTATCCACAGAGAGCTTTGGTTCTTTTCAATAACATGCTGAGAAGTCCTTGGACAAAATCCCCCAGTCTCCTGCCTCATGACTCACAAGAAAAGTCTGCAGAAAACAGCACCCTCTACAGTGAGATTCCTTCAGAAAGCAGTACATCTTCAGTATTTGAATCAACAATTTAACATTTTAAGATTATTTAAAGACTAAGAAAACAAATTCTTCCTTTGACTGAAATGTTTTCATCTATCTGAGGATAGGCAGTTGGTTTATAGAGTATATACAGTAGACCATGTGTATCAAAATCAAGCTCTTTTGTAGGCATTTTTTAATTTCCAAGTTACACATGTTCAACTGTGATTTGTAGATGCAGGAAATAGGAGAGTGCAGAATACTTTTTCACCGAGCTCTAAGTCTCGGGCCTCCCTCCTCTCTGAGATAAAATAAACATCCATTTCTGACTAACATTACACTGAGAGCTACAGTAATATGGCACGAGAGTCAAAGGCTAAATGTTATAACGTCTGTCATCAAGCGTGTCCCACAGTCATAATGAAGTCGTTCACCGTGAACCGAGGACCGCAGCTTATGTAAAGTGACAGCTTAATGTCCTCATTACAATAGCAGGGACAGTAGCTCTTCTGATCAGTCAACAGGCGCTGACAAGGCCAGTGTGCTTTGTACTGGTAGAACATAAGAGGTGTCTGTCCTGTTAAACTAAAGGCATGTTTCACTTTAAATCTGACAATCAAAGTTGGAAATGTTGAAAAAAAAGACAGATAGAATAGCAATCAGATCACGTTCAAGCCTGCACTCTATATTCTATACTTCAGCGTAAATCTCACAACACCTCAGGCTTTACACAAAAAGACCAAACATTATTCACATGAAGTGTCTTATATCCAAATTTATAGTGCAGGTACAGAAAGTTTGAAGAGCTTAGCTCCAGCTTGGTGGCTTCTGCTTTCACAAAAGCTCGCTCTTGAGAAATGGCTCACCACAGCACCCATCTCGTCCGCCCACACAAGGATTAAAAAGTGTTAGGCGTAGCATTATGTTTCTCAAAATTAAGACCACATTTCACCCAAATCCCATTGCATCCGGCAGCAAAAACAATTTTGTTGTATGTCCTCAGATTTCCAGTGAAATCCAACTTGGTGGCATAAAAACCCTGCTGTTTTGAGACTATATTTAAACCTCCTTGACTCCTTGGCAGCTAGTGACAATGTACACCCAGTTACATTAAAGTACAATAGGGAACAATGTTAATGTCTTCACTCCCAAAGTGATTCACTGATGCCTTTGCATACTCACATTTGCACTACTTGCCTGTGTAAAAATACGCTTCTACCAGAAGGCTGGAACAAATATATTCACTTGACAATTTATGTCTGGTGTCATCTAATCTAATCTAACAACTTTTTGGGCAGCCAATAGCAACTTGTTCCTATGTAACCAGTAGTAGAAACAAAGTTATACACCACTTTTATATTTGTTTTTTTCCTTTAATGAGCCAAACACTGCTCATACCTTTGTGAGTGACAGACTCGGTCACAAGTCATTCTGAAAGTCTACCTTTCATTTGCATACTAACTCCATATTTAGAAATTATAGATTTTTCTCACACTGTCAACTCAGTCAGCTGGATGTTCTGACTGTTTATTTCACCCAATCTCATTTTGCCATGGCCCCTGTTACTCTAAACTTTAAAACTGTTGCTTTCAGCTGTTTATTTCGGCGCTGCATTTCCACACTTCACTTCCTCTTTTGTACATCCTCTGTGAGAGTTTGTACGCCACACTCATACTTCAGATCAGGCGTACACAGGTTTTTCTAGAGTGATCAGAGGGTGATATGATAAGGTTAAGATGGGAAAAAAAGGTGATAGACTGAATCTAATAATAAAACCTTGTTTGTTTAGGTTATTATTCAAGTTCACTGATTGTGTGTTTGTTTTTGCAGCCTACCCAGCGATCTGTAAAATGCCAGTCAAGGGCACATTGATTACTTTTGTGTGATTTATCATTCTTTTTATTCACATTGGAGGCCTAATTTTATTCCCTTATGTCTATCCTTCATTGTGAAAGATTTTGTAAAGCACTGTAAACTAAATATTTGATCACATTCAGACATTTGACGATGACAGATGAAATAAAACTGTCAATGATGGTTTACAATAATGAATTAATGATATGGATTCTATGAATAGCCACAGTCATGCATTAATGTTTGCATGAAATGATGGCTGCTCTAGCATCAATGGAGGACTTTGCTGATGCAACACCACAAGTTTTGCCAGTTGAACCTTTTAATGTAGCAGCAATGGCAGTAGGAAATGTTCCATTTGCAGTAGCAGTGAGTTAATACAGCTCTGACACAGTGTAAAAACAGTGAAGAGTAAACAGCGAGGCTGTTATCAGTCAAGTAAAATCGCTTCGGATTTACATGCATTCACGGGAAATGTGAATCCTTCGTGCTTAGGTACTGTAGGCTATCTGAATCCAGTGCGGGAATGGTGGAAAGGTATAGAGGTAATTACTGAATGTAAATATATTGAATGGCTATTACAGAAAAAATGCGTATGATAAATAGTATCAAAAATGGGGTTTGATTTCGTGAAAATCTTAAGCATTATAATTTTAAGGTGTGGTTAAGTTTAGGCAACTAAAACTTCCTGGTTAAGGTGAGGGAAAGCTCATGATCATAGTTAAGTCAGTAGTCCAGATTGATTTAGTTTTAACGATGAAGGTTAAGTATAACCTATCTCATGCGATAAGAATAACTCTTCTCACCTTTGTCTTTGAATCATAATTTGTCTTGAAAGATGTAGTCTATGATTCTAATCCAATACAGTTTTTGTCAAATTCAGTGAATATCTCCTCACGGTCCGCTAGCTTTCCGTTCTGTGTGTGCGCTGACAAAAAAGTCCAGTGTTCATACACAGCTCTGGCTCTGTAAACGGGAAACAAACAGAGCGACTCGGGTAGAGCCACCAACCCAGGTCGTCAAATACCGCGTTTCCACTAAACACTTTGGTATAATATGTCACAACTCGTGCTCGTGCACAGGACAAACTTATACTGTGAGTTACTCGCGCGAGTTTGAACGGTGTATTTGTTTTGGTGTTGAGTTCAAATGTCACCAAGCTTTCTCCAGTATCATAGACTACACCTTTAATTAATTTAATTATTGTATATAAAATGAAAAATATATTTTTTAAGGAAAGTCAATACGTCCAGTCACCATAAAGGTGAGCCTAACTCATTCATTATTCATTAAATTTTGAGTCTTTATCTTAAAATCAAAGCTGAAAGGAATCAAGCAGGAAGAGGTTGGTTATACTGTATGCTATGTGAGTCACAAACACACACAGTTACATTCCTACATGTAAGTTTCTGTGCGCAAGAGCAGAATGAGCACAGAGCTGACCATTGTAAAAATTTCCAGTAAAATGTTATTAGTGTGGGGAGGAAGAATTAACAGGCTGAGTTATTGAACAGTGCAGTTGCTCAGAAGGATTCACTGGAGACTTATTTGGGTTTAGTTGGCTTATTAGGTTTTGACACAACACGAGTCTTTTCTCACAAAATGTGAATGTAATTGGCTTATTGTTGCATTTACTTCGGACAGGAAGGCCCAGTGAACTCAAGTGTATTTCATTATTAACTGGGTGAGTCATCCGTGCATCTCACATACCTTTATTCTTTCAAAGTACATCAGAATTTCTTGATATATTTCTCGCAGGCACCAAGTTGTCTCTGTTATGTATTATAAATGTGACAGTGCATTTCTTTGCTATTCAACCATCATCGGGCTGACAGGTAGGGGACATCATTATGACTGGCTTCAAAGGGAAAAGGGGAAAAACAACATGTCCCGCCTTTGAAATACAATTCCACAGGCGGTCAAAGTGAATATCCCTAACACCAGTGAACAGAGACATTTTAATCATCATATGCCCATCTCATATCATGTATAGCAGATAACATTAATAGAGATGGCAAACAGCTGCTACCCAGGGGTATAATGTCGAGCTTATGCCCTCGAGCTTGTTGGGAACACAGGGATAACTGACTGTGACAATAAGAGAAATGAAGAGCAATGAATGTGACTTCAAAGCATGAGGACGACATAATATGGACCTCAATGACAGGAAGGGAGCTAGTGTCTGAACAGGATGAAAATGCTGCTAGTGGCGACAAAACGCCATGACTGTGAACAAAGTGGATTATAAGGTAAAGAAACAAACTGTCTCTGATAAAAAATAAATTCAGATTTAGAACACACAGTATATAATAATGGTTACACTGTGAAAGATTTAAGATTTAAAGGTACTATATGCGCTAACATTTTAAAACATCAATATATTACAGTCCAATTAGCTATGATACTTTGGTATAATTACTGTAAACAAATGGGATTATGGTGTAAATGATTGAAAGCCTCTACATAACACCATTGCTATTGCTGGAGTTTTTCAAATTCATAATTACATTTTCCAAAACCCCATTGCAACCCATTCTCTTCCCCCTCACTGGTACCAGTGCTGAAAAAATGTTAATTGATTAGTCAGTATTATATTTGCTCACACAAAGACAGGAAGAAGGAGGAAACTGACAGTTAGGCAAAGCTACTTCAAAAAATACGCCTGCCAACTTCTACAAAGCTGTCTCACCGAACCGTTTCTGCCCCGCCCTCTGTCTGTGAGCTAAAGCTAGGCTAAGCCCTCTGAGATTGACATTGATCTCATCTGACTCTGGGTTTAATGACAAACACGCAACTCTGTCAGACTTCTTTTAAACCTGCACTCTAGATTTTGTTAGCACAACAAAATGTTCCACTATCTTTTTCAGGTGGTCGCTAACTTTGGTTTGTGTGTTATCTGGTGCTGGGCAGGTAGTGTACAGGGATACAGGGAAAAAGTTGCCTGCTGTGGGTGGAAACGGCACTGAGGAGAATGGTAAGAGTGAGCCAGAACAGTAAAGTTGTTGGCCGTAAAACCTAAACAATTACCTAAACGCACACAAGTCGGTTGATAATTCTCTGTTTGTTCGGCACAACGAGCGACCCCTTTCACATGATGTGTTTTACATATTTTACAGGAGGATCAGTGAGTGAATCCGGCTCATACCCTCAGGTGTGGTGACAGATGGACAGAAACGTATACGCCACAGGTCAGACCTTTGACCCTGGTACTGCAATCCACTCGTGGGGAAAATGGGTTCACAAAACATTTGTCATCTTTTATAGCTGGCCTACAGATGACCATTGGCTCAGACAATCATCAATTTTAACAGCCAAATAAAATTCCTGGAAAAATGCTGACAACAAACAAAAGCACATATAAAAGAGACAGTAAAAACAGGGAAGTCAGGCACTAAAAAAGATATTGTATTATGGCAGTTCCTTCCCCTAACAAATAAGTCTCAGTGTATTCATGGTAATAGATAGAGCCCTGTAGAATGTGGTAAATTCAGAGAAAGTGTGAAATTATTTTGAGAGCACAAGAAAATAGCATTTCCAGCTAGCAAATCCCTCGCCACCGTTTTTCCTCGGGAAAAATGCATTTACAGTAAAGAAATCCGCCGTGATATCGTTCTGCTATTTGCAATTGAACCTCCCGACATGAACATTTCACCTTAATATCTCCTCATTTTATTTTGTTTTTTTAAAATAATTTTTACAATGTTACAATGATCAAAGCATTATTTCTTGTTTCAGCCCTGAGCCCCTCTGTTCTCTGGTAATTGTGGCGATGCATCTCTCCTCCCTGTTAATCTCTGGACTCGGTCTCTAACTGTGCCTTAATGGGAATTTTCAACTGTGACTGGGGCAGAGGCCTCTGATTTCACAGTTCTCTCAGCCCACGTTACAGCATTTTCTAATAACTGTCTTATTTGCAACAGACACCCATAGTATATTTTTTGAGGTGAGTTTCTAGCTGTGGAGGCCAGTAACGATTTGGAGAATGACAGAGCCCAGGCTTTCTCTGGCATTATATACAGTATACTGCACATGTGAATTCTCCTCTACTTATTGGTGGCATTGGAATGATTCTATAGAAATGTAATCTATTACTGATTTCTAATGAGAAATTTGACTATTGCTTTATGAGATGATAAAGGGCCATGGAGACAAAAAATAAACATGGTTGTAGCTTGGTTTGTAAGTGTAGCTACAAAGTACTTAAGTACTATAGCAGGACTGAAGAACAGAGAGGGGTCAACTTCATCTTATAATAAAAAATATCAGACATTAAAAAAAGAATAAAATATAAATTTAATAAAAGAGAATACAAGACTTGTCGTTTACAAAGCAGATCTGTATTCTGTAGCAGAAAAATAAAGTAATTAGACACAGCTGCACTCACATGGCATACTCTTCTCACTGAAATGTACAGTATATTCAATACACCGTTTCATTATGGAAGTGTAGTTAAGCCATCAGTGCTCTGCTCTCTCTTTTGCTGCTTTCCTGCTGCCAAACCTCTCACCTGAGCACTATGCTGTCACTTGCCACCACAGCTCCTGTTTATATGGTATGTCAAAAGCCCCACCTTCACCCCCGCATCCGTCCATAGGCTCTGAGTCTACCTTCCCCCAAGGGGGAAAGTTATTATCGTCACTCACCACTCCCTGCTGAGTTGAGCTTGGTGTTTGGAGTGTGCCAAATATCAACGCTGTACATATTCTACTTTCACATAATAATCCATTCCATGTAAGTTAACTGAATGAAATAACTTAACTTAAAGGTGTAGTCTACGATTCTGGAGAAAGCTTGTTGATATCTGAATTAAACAGCGAAACAAATACACCTCTCCCTTCAGTGCTCCTACAAACTCACACAAGTAACGCCCAGCATTAGTTTGTCCTGTGCACGAGCACGAGTTGTGACATACCGAAGTGTTTAGTGGAAACATGGCTAAAGCGTCTGTATTTGACAATTCCATTTTTTCTCCTTTTTTTGACATCCATAATCTATATCAGAGTTTTCCTCTGACTTTCTTTGACTGCACGCTGTGAGCATTGTGCAGGAAATAGTATTGCTTTCCTTTACATTATGTATTATTTCCCAAGTATGTAGGCCTTAACGGAACAGCAGCCAAGTCTGGATCATGCTCCTGTATTGCTTCAGTTCAGTTACCATCTGAGTGTCCCGCCACTATAAATGTTGAAAATCCTTTTCTTAGGAATTATTTTAGAATCTTTTATAAAATCCCTATTTAAGCTTTATCAATATTAACTGAACTTTTGCAGCACATGAGCAATCATGTCTGCAGGCCTCAAGCTTGAGAGGTCATCTCAGTCATAGGCTGGATGATTTAAAGTAAAAGAAAAAGCTTTAAAAGATATCTGCCCAAAAACTTCTTAACACCTTTCCAGCCCCCTTGTATTCCTAACGTCCTGATTGCAGCACAAGGCGCTGATTTAATCATCCAGATTGACCAGCTGCCGGCTGGGTATTTGACTTTGTCTCCCCTGCTCCCTGTCAACAGTTTATTTTCTACCTGGGCCGAGTGGCAGCTACTTTGCCTTCTGCCACATGCTTGTCAGCAAGCAGAGACTTGCAGTGTCAATATCTCTTAGTCTCAAGCAGATACACATCTAAAGGGCAGCACTGTGAGCTGGGGGGGTTAATCAATTTTATCTGACCTTAATTTATACAGAGTAAATAATGAACTGGCCTCCCTGTATTAAACATTAACAGAAAAATCATTCAGCAGTGGTGCAGGGTGGGTTCAGGTCAGGCAGGATGGGGATTTTCTTTGGCTTTTACAAGCTTTGCAACGTGGTTTCCAAAGTGGGCTCCAGAGAGGCCCACAGGTCCCTGAAGGAGCTGCTGGGAACTACATAAGCAATATGTCATGTTCAAAATTACTCCCAAGTTCACATATTCACTTTCCCGACATGATAAACACTCAATAGTTTACTTTATAGGGACATTTTTTACACTTTTGAGGCGTCATTTTGTGCCCTCACTGACAGATATAGTTCCGCATAACTATAATTTTCACATCTATCAAAGGCAAAGCATTGCATTGCAAGGATGTTTAGTTAAAAGTGGTACACATGCTATTGACATTACATTTTTCATTCCAGTATGGGAATTTCTGAGGGCACAGAAAGTAAATATAGTGTATTACAATAGGTAGCAAATAGGGAAGTGATTTCAGACAGCCATTGTAATCAATTATTTCAGTATAGCTTTTTCTCATGCTGGAAAAGCACAACCAATTTTACCTGATTCTCCTTGGTTTAAGTGTCCTACTAAGCCAAAGCAGCATGAGCATTGCCAAGCCCATGGAACAGGCACTCCTGAATGGAACGCAGTCGTCTTTAATAATAATAATTTTACCTGGGTTTGCAAGTCAAAATGTGAAAACTCCCCATTATATAAATGATTAGACGTTAAAGTCAGAGACTGACATATGGACGTATATATTTCAATTAGAGATTTCTCCATGCTTGTTCATTATATCCATTAAAAAAAGTACATGCACACAAAAAGTGCAGTTGGCGTGGTAATGCAAGTGAAGTTTAGCTCACCATATTATTATGTTAATTTGTGTAATCACTTAACATTATGAGTTACAGAGGGGTATTTTTCGATCCTAATGCTTTCACAATTGTAATTTTTCACACACACAGCAAACTGCTGTTATACTGCACCATTTATGAAAGCTCTCTGCTGCAAACAAACTTCCTGCATTTCAAAGCCATGTAGAGAGTAGGAGTCTTTCTTAGCAAAAATGTTTTTGTATAGTATGTTAAAATTGAAGAAATGGCTGCATTCATAACCACAAGGGTGAACCACGATAACATAATCACAGTTAGATCAGGTTGATTTTATGCTGTGGACGGCACAAGTAGTTTTCCACACAACAGTAGGGCACAGTAAAGTTGGTCACCTTGCTGAGGAATTGGAGGCGTGCAGCCTTTTGCCTGCAGCCCTTCATCTAACAGCTCACTGTGGCTGCTCCTTCTTGCTCCATTACTCCTTGCAAAAATGTAAAATGATCCGCTGACAAAAATGACCATGTCTTGTTTTGAAGATGCATTTTTGATACCCGATTGTGGTTGATGAGAATGAATGCTTCAGTTCTTCTTTAAAAGGTACATTGTCTCTTACGAACCCCGGAAGCTGTGATGGAGAAAAAAAAAATCTGTGGTCTCTAATTAGTAATTCATGCTCTCGATCTAATACTTTGTGCTTTCTAATTAGTAATATGTGCTCTTGATTGAATCATTCGTGGGCAAGGATTACTTTCTCCATTTAATATTGTTTTTGGCATAATAACAGCCGCTTTCAAGCTCTGTCTCTCGCTCTCTTGCCACCCAAACAAAAGACACAAAGCCGCTCCTTAATGAAAAATATACAGTAGCAGGTTAACTGCTGCCTCCACACACAGGACAATGTCTGAACGTCAGGCTTTTTTTCCCCACATTCCATCTCCAAGATTGGTTCATAAACATTACAGAGAGCATAAACGCCCCAATTTGTGAGGCTTTAGTTGACTGAGGCGTGCACACACACAGAATTTCCAAAATTTCAAAACACTTTCATCTATGTTGAGCAGCCTCTTTCACTTCTATGTTCACATGCCACTGAATAATCCATTTATTATTAAAATTATTATTAAAAACCTGTAGCCATCACACTGCAGCGGGAACTCCACAAGGGTCTCCAAATTAATGACAAACGTTATTTAATAATAATAAACTTTATTTATATAGCACTTTACTCATTACTAATTTGCCATCATAAATTATTAAATCGAGAGAGTTTTTTGTTGCTCAATGACACCTCCCGGGCTCCGGGTTCTCTTTAAAGAAAAAAAATTCCAACAGGAGTCTGAATTTCATAGTCATAATGGTCCATAGTTCCATTTGGCTATGATAACATTTTAGATTAATATTACTACTAATAATATAATTAATAATATTAATATTACTAATATAAATATTTCTTGCTCGTATTACTCGTCCTACTGTACAGCATTCCAGTAATATCAGATCTCAGCTAATACATTAGTGAGTTAACTGTTATATGAAATGGATGTGTAAAAATATGAAAATAAGACCCAGACTTTAAAAACGTTCTTCTTTAAGATACAAACTCAGAAATGTATATATTATATACTGTTACTTTCTAATCAGATCAGACATCATTGTCATCTTTATGTTTCAAACATGTGAAATTCTCTTGTTTCATTGGTGATTAGGTCATTTTGAAATACATTATGCCTAATATGAGATTATGTAATGCAATGCTCCAGTAAAATCAATTTCCAAAATGATTTTATGTTGCTATTGCAGGATCTTTTTCTTGCACACCAAGCTGAGGTTATACAGTACATACTGTAGTTATTCTTAACCCCTTAACATTTCAGTTTTTGTTTACCTCCAAAGCCATATTCATGTTTCCTAAAATTGACTATCAGCTACATAATCCACAAGCTGTAATATCATTTTGCTATTGCTGAGTACATTTTTGATTACAAAAGCCTATTCTTTGTAGAAGTTAAACACTTCCAAGTGAGGGGTGGCAGAATGTGACAATGTGGTTCTGTTGTGCTTTGAAAGTATGATTGTATGTTAAGAGGGCTTTGATTGGCCTCAGTGAGAGCTGGGGTGCTGCTGGTTTCTGCTGCATATTTACAAGATGAAAGGGTAGAACAAGAGGGGAAGAAAGTCAGTTGCTGTAGGAGAGAGGAATGGGTGGAAATCATCACAAAAACAAAGGAACATATGGGGTGGCAGGACTTCAAATTGGGTGGTTGGGCAGGTTTGACTTATGTGGCCTTGGTCCTCGGTTATAATTTAGCATTTTGACTCACCTGAAATGGCCAGTGCTCTCTGTGGAATTGGATTTCTCTGTTATATCAGCACAGAGCTTGAAAATATGTACCTATAAGTTGGCTTGTTTGTGACACTGGAAGTATATGCACTCAAAAATAAGGAATTTTCACACAGTGGGCAGAGTGTATTATTTATATATCGAACTGTGGTTTCCACTGATAAGCTAACAGATTGTGGTCCTGGACCCTTTCCTTTGCAGAGGAAAGGATTTTTCTTTTTCTTTTTTTCATGTAGCTGTTTAAGATTCATGGCAGGATCACGGCATTCACTGATATCAGTCTGAAGGCAACATCCCAGCTTTGCTGCAGCACCTCTGCCTTTACAGCTACAGTAGCAATAGCTGTGTTCAATTCTGTCACTGAACAATACTACAAAATGTTGTTGGTAGAAGTAAAATACAGGTATTCATGACTAACTGTTCCTGCCGATCCTCTCAGTTTCCATTAATTTAATCACTGTGGTTATGCCTGCTGCAGCATCCATGCTATCAGAGACAAGTCTCCATGAAATTCACAGTTATTGTAAACCGACACAGGTGGTTGCAGGATATCACTTATGGTGGGATTGCTGGTGATTTTCAAAGCAAGCAAACAAAATGTCTCCTTGGTATTTTTCAGTGTCAAAAGTTTCCTTATCTCAAGTCTCTGAAAATTGCAAGTGCCTGGCTTCAGTGAGGATTTGAAGAGAGCCATCCAACCAAAATCTATTCTTGATTCAGGGTACTACTGGGAGCCAGAGTCCATGTAGTTAACTATGTAAAGAGAGGACGGCAGCCTTTGTGAAGTAGAGCAGAGCCAGCTTGGGGAAAAAACAAGTAACTTTTTAATTGAGCAATTTATCATAGCTGTAATGCTTTCTACACGTTGTCTAACTCTATAATCCTGAATAAATACAATCAAAACATTTAAAATACGTTTTTTAAACTTTCTTCAATGCACGTCTAGCCTGAGCAAGCTCCTGACACCCTCTGTTGGTCTGCCGCCACTGGCCAGCCTTGTGGAAGGGCAGGCGGATGGCAGCACCAGATAAGCCCTCGATTTGTACTCCCCGAGCCACGAGCCTTGGCTGGTGTTACAAGCTTGAACTCAAGTTCTAAATTTACTTGGAAGAGATAGCGAAGAGAGCCAGGCTGCACAAAGACATCTGTAATGTAGATGAAACAGGCCAAACGTCCAGATCCCTGACAGGGTTGCTGGTGAGGCAGAGTGCCAAACAGGTCACAGCCTGGTGACAACAATGGTGCTCGTCCACACTTTGGATCCATCGCCTCTCGCTCCGTCTTCCTGAGGAACATTTTCTCGACCTGTCTCATCAGGGATGTGCCACCAGGATGTCAGAGTGATAAATAGGTCTGGTTACATGCCAGAAGAAGCCGTCTGCCTCTGTCACTTGTAAGCAGACACATCAGATCTGACTCTGTAAGCAAAGAGGCTTGTAGCTGCTTGCACAGCAAGCAGTATTTTTTCCATTTAGTTAGAGAAAGGAATAGGTTTTGGAAGATATATTAGTTTTCATACACAGTATGTGGCACAAATATTAGCCTTTTATTAAAAAATGAAATATTGTCCTGTTAATAACGTCTGAATATGATGCAGTGTGTTTCATTGCATATTTACAGCAATTTATCTGGATGTTTGGGAGTTTTAGTATCCAGGAGGAAGAGTCACATTCTATGATAAAAATTAAAAGAAAAAAAAATTGGTATTTTATTAGACTTTTTAGACTCAATATATAACATAAATTTGACTACATTTAGGCCTAATAAGTAAATAAAATAAAAGAGACAACATTTCCCTACTTTGCAACAGCATTTAGACCTTTGTGTTGGCAAATAAACTTTCTGAAAATATAAGTGAACAGTTAATTGAACAGATATAGCAAATAAAAAAAATAGATAAATAAATGGGTGGTGTTGGGGGCCCTGTCCTCAGTATTTCTAAAATTGTGGACACAACCCTGCATTTCATCTATTCGGCTTGTCAATCTACTTTATGTTGCATTTGTAATTAGTTGTGTACTGCCTCTGTTTTATGCTTATGCAAAGCCGGTGAGGCTTTTCACCAGTATTTATCAGATAATCATTTACATTAATTAAAGCTTTATCAATTACTTTAACAGTAACAGAGGTGCAATTATGAATTGACCAGATATTTCAATCAGCTACTCTGATGGTGCTGCAACACTCTTAATTCACTCAAACTAAAAGGAGGAACAGTTTCCTTCAGTCTGTAACTGCTAAGACAAAGGGGACTAAAGTAATTTACATCAATGGAGGAAGATAAAAAAGACAGATGGAAGGAAGAAAGAAATAAGCAGGGAGTGTTTTGCGGGAGGAATTTTGCAGGGAGGTTTCTCTAAGGGAACTCTACGTGAAGCTCTAATTTGGACCTCATGCTGTTTGTTCTGAAACAGGATGGGTGGGGCTGGCGACGTGTAATCTACCCATGATAACAGGAGGACAAGATGAACACAATGCACTAACAGTGGGACGAAAAGATGAAGGGCTGAAATCAAAGCGCGCACTGACCAAAACTGTGGCAAAGACGAGTTGGTGCCTACTTTCTTATGGTCAGGATATGTAATTGATCACAAGGAACCCTCAGATTTGGTAAAGATATTACATGGATTTATGGACATCTCATAACTCAGTACACTGTAAAACATTACACAGGAATTTAGTGGCATCAACTAATCTTTTCTCATTAACTTGTATAAATATATACATTTTATTAATTTCAAGTCGATTCAACAAAATTTTCAGACCACTTCAGAACCTATAAACATGAGTCTTTCGACTTAAAATGATGAGTTGAATTAATGCAATGCAGAGAGTTCATTCAACTCATTAAATTAAATTTCTAAGGAAACTTGATCAGCATGTTCGCAGACTTCCCAGCATGCATTGTTTGAGACTTAAAACTCTCCAGAGACTCCTTTTTTGTGAATTGTGAGGAAAACATTTGATGGAAACTTGCTGTGTGTCTTCAATATAGATATGTTAAGATAAGTCATGGTTGTTTCTATTCACAATAATAACCACAACGGTTCGAATTCAGTCCATAAGGGTGATACCACAAAATTTGGTTTTGATCCGATACCAAGTAATATAAGGCCAGAATTGCTGATATTGATACAGATATCGATACTTTATATTATTAAAAGCAATATGTACTTTCATGTAGGGGAGAGCAGAGTATATTTAATAATACATATTTAATATATTTAATCAGTCTGCTAACATAACAGCTGACGATGACCAATTTCAGTTTGAAAATGTAACATTAGCCAATGCTGAATATTTGATCTGACTAAAATATTCATTTCACCACTATATACTTTGATATTCCTTGCCTGAGCCTCTCTGAAAAGACTCTGCCAGTGAACTCTGTCTCTGTGTCGGGGGTCTGGCTGGTGAGGCATTTCCCTCCTCCTCCTTTCTTTTCTGTTGCAGGTTCTCTTTCTCATGGTTTTTAGTTACATTTGTGGCGTTGCCACAGTAGCGAACAGCCTTCCTACACACATCGCAGTTCACAATGTTTTCAGTCACAGCTGTGAAATAGCTCCAAACGACACTCCTCTTTCGTTCAGGTGTCGGATTAAACTAGTCAAGGCGCGCGCCGCGTATGTTGTTTGAGTGCACACAACAAGACAACAGCAGTGGAGAAGCAAAGAGTACATACACTAAGATGTGTTGTGTTTGCGACAACGTAATGTTGTTTGCACAGACAGACCAACCCGCTCTCATTCAGACAGTTCTATTCTTTGGTGAAATACAAATGGGTACAACGTAGAAGAGGGAAACTGATCTGTTTTTTGGTATCGATCCTATTGACACTAGAATCGATCTTCAAAACGAGACGTAGTATCTGTTGTGTCTATATTTTATCTTCATGCTGGTTTACATGTCAACCACCAACAGTAAACACAACAACTGTGCACACGGCTCGCGAGCTACCACCAGCATTTTGTATCCTCCACGCACCATGCATGGTTGGTCTCTCACAGGTCTACTACACAGGTAAAACACAGTGTGTTTAGATCGCAGCATCACAGATGCACGTTACATATAAACCAGTGTGTTACTGCTGCTGTTGATGGACACATCTGGTCAGCTGTAACAGACAGGAGGATGAGGAAGATGACCAGAGTTTCGCTCGCGGCTGGCAATTTTGCACACCGAAGTGTGCATTATCTGTGTCGTATGGTCCCCTTACCTCTCTGTGTAGTGTGTGACCTGTGGTTTATTGAACATCCAACATGAGTTAATACTGAAAATACAAAGAAATATTCAGTGTTTTGTTGTTTTAACATGTGTTTTATAATGTTTTATAATGTGTCACATTGGGTGACCATAGAATAATCAATTCTTGCCGTGACTTTGCCGAGAGATATGGCAAACAACACATGGGACCCCGATCAACCATAGCTTGCAGTCTTTCACAATTTGGGTGACATACTGTACCTGTGGGATTGTGAAAGAGGTGTCAGGGAGCGACTTCACCATTGCATCTGACAGAACCAACAACATCATTCATCTTTCGCTTTGCCGTATTTACAGTTATGTGCAGTATTATATTCTATAGCAGGGGTGGGCAATTATTTTTTCCATGGGGCCACATTAGAAACAGAAAATATTCTGGAGGGC
>NTHP01000138.1:407196-423370 GCA_003416845.1 Oplegnathus fasciatus | reverse complement strand
TTTTTTTTTTTCTCCACTCTCCTCCATCCTTCAATTGTGATGGGTTTATCTTGGGCAGGGAGGAAAGAGGCAAGCTATTGATTCGGAAATGAGCTGTAATGCCATTTGAAAAAGGAACAAGACATCCCTCTCTGTCTGTGACTTTTCTCTTGCATGCTTTTGTTCCTGACTGTACCTTGTGCTGATAATCTATCATTCAACTCACCAGTAATAATGAATTCCTGCTCATAGTTGCAGTCTGTCTATACAGTGAGTGAGCAGATACAGTTGAGAAGCCACTTGAGTTCCATACGGTACCCAATATCTCTGCTATTGTTGTGATTGGTGGGAACCCCCCTTGCTGTAAAATAGGCTTATCACTTCCAACAGGTTCGGTGATAGAGTGCCGAATGGCTACTGCACAGTGCACATAGAGTAGATGGCTCCTGGCTCTCGGCAAACATGTCAAGCATATCCGTGGTTATTGTAGCACGGCTTCGCTGACAAATAAGGCACCGTTAAAAGACGGACGGCCTATCACCTCTCGCCTGCTCCCGGATTGCCTAATATCTCAGGAGGCAGGATCAGCCAATGCAACAGGAGAGAAAGAAAAGCGGGGGGGTCGGGGTTGCTCAGGTGTTGCTGTTTAGCCTAGCGCTTGGAATACATTAGCCAGGAAGCTCCCGTGTGTCAAACTGTTACCAGGTGACAGAGAGAGTGAGAGCGAGGCAGCACTCCATGCTTCCCCCACCCAAATCTAAATGACCCCTCAGCTCATTTCCCAAGGCATAGCTTATGTTTACATACTCTCTGGGAGCTTCTGCAGATGCTCCATTTCATAAGCACTAACTGAATCAGACAGGCTGAGGCTGTGCCTGCACTGATGGATGCAGCGTGGACTTGTTTGCTGGCAATAGCTTTTTGAAACACCTAGAGGGTATTTTTCATGTTCTGGGGTTTCAAGGAACCCTCACTGAGTGTAATCATCACCCAGGACTTTTTTGAAATTGTGTGCTGTGAGTTTGGGTCAGGATGAAGCTCTAGTGATATTATGAATTCTTCTTTTTTGGCTGTAAAAGCTCAACACATCATCTTCTGGTCTTATACACCAAACTTGAGAGGGCGGGGGGGGCAGACTACCAAACAATCAAGTGGCCACTCAGCTGTCGCCGGAGGTGTCGTCATTTTTTATCAGGCTTGTTAAAGAGCTATTAATGAGAAGTACAGGCCCGAAGTCCTGAGCCTGATGTCCGAGCAGTGCTAACCTTTTGTCTGGGCCGAGTTATCTTGAGTGAACTTTTCAGAAAGCCAAAGGCCGTCAGGATAAAAGGGCATCTGCCAGGAATTGTATTTGGCTGAAGCCTCTCACTTATGATCAGTTTATTAGAAGATGGAGGGAAAGGAAGTGGAGGCATGAAAAAGGGAAGTGTAACGGAAGAAGCAGGACAGTAAAGAGCATGAGATGGGTGTTTTTTCTGCTCTGGATAGTAATACAAAATGGAGGATATAAATGGCTTCTCTCTTATGATTTGACCTTGTGTGGCCATTTGGTAGTGGCACCTGTGAGGAGGGACGTGCACAGATCAGTGACACTGTCTCGACTCATGCTGGTGGAGGTGGATGCCTCCGGACTAGTTTTCCTGCTCTTCTTGCTGGGATTGTTGTCCATGTTCAAGTACCTCCCCATAATCACCATCGTCATCTTGTCATCATCATCTCATCATCCTTCTATCATCATAATCATTGGTAATATAGATAAATACAGTGAATGACAGATGACAGGATTAAGAAGCTCAGGCCTGTACAAAATAATGAGGTCCTTTGGAGTTGATTATTGATTGACTATTAATTACAGTCCAGTCATTATCACTGTGCCACTACTACAGTAGGTCAAATACATTGATTGAAAGAAACGTAGTACTGGCCCTAATTTACAATATCAAGCTAATGGAGTATGCTGTCCAACCTTGAAATGAGAATGAGCAAAAAAAATCACTACAGTCAGTCACAGATCAATCAGTCTTTAAATTTTAAACTGCATATGTTCAGCTGCAGGAAAAGAGAAGCAGCTTTCTGTGTGAAACAAAAAAATGATAAGAGTGACACAAAAAGTCTTCTATCATTAAGTACAAAATCGAGCTAGATAAACTTTACATGCACTTGTTTCGATTCCTTCAAATAAACATGACTGCGCACAGTTTTCTATTAACCGTGTCTGTTTTCTTCATGGAAATGAAAAATTGAACACTGCCCGTTACCGAGCCAGCGTGGCGTCACTGAGTGAAATCATTTCTTACCATGTTGTTTTGCAAATTAACCATTTAACCTTCTGTGCATAAACACTGGACATGGACTTATTTTTTCATGTGCCTTCTAAATATCTCCTGAAGCCTGTATGCAAATCTGTTTTTATGCCGTCTTTTCCATTGAAGGCCATGGCTTGAACGTGAATGTTGAGTCAAGTTTATTAGTTTGTTCGCATAGATTGCTTTCCATAGTCAAAACAAGTGAGACTATTTCACGCTCAGACTCATCGGTCTAACTCAATTAAGAAGAAAGATTTACCTGAATTGATTTTCCTGACAATGAAAGCATATTATTTTCATACTGAACCAGACATTTCAATCATACCGATTATTTCTGGCCAAATCTTCTTAACTGCTTCAGGAACTGCTGTTCAGCTCTCCACCATACTTAGATTTATTTTTTTGCAGTGTCTTTTGGCACTAATCTTACACTGGAGACTTTAAAACCCCAAAAAGCAAGATTTAAATCACTAAGGTAAAGTAGCACTTTGATCAAAATCAACTTGGTGGAAACAGAAAATCATGTCTAAGTCTAAAACAGCTTGAGTTATCCAGTAAGATTCAGCCTTATTATCAATTCAGTTTGACTTTTATATCAGCACCCTGAATTCATCACTTTGCTTCTGAAAAACGTTTTGCAAAGACCACCCTAAAATCAGTCATGTGTACAGTAATAGGCACTAATTGGAAAAAGGTCTTCATAGCTTTTATTGCTAGGCTAACTGGTATCAGTGTTGTTTTAAAGGCCTGACACTAATAGGCTAATTAGCTCGGTCTAAGTCCCGATTTGAAGCTCGGGTGTGTAGAACTCAGAACTGCTTTATCTCTGTAGAACCCACAGAGATAAGACTCAGATTACATGATTAATCTACACACACGCTCTTACAAATACACACATACTCATACACATTCTATTGACAGAGCTAAACAGAGACATACACATAATTCTTATAAAAAATAATGGCATTAAAGTAGGTAGTTTCATGATTTTGTACTTTTGAGCATGCAAAACTTTCACAGCAACCATGGCTAGGCTTAGTAAAGAATGCCACCTGCAGAAACCTCAAACTTCAGTACGATTCCAGGAAAAAACTTGATCATTTTGCACCAAAGATATCACCAACATTTTTAAAAAGCATCTCATAAATGACAGCTAAAGTTCACTCAGGTAACTCCACCATTCGGCTTATTTGAAAGTGTAACATCACATGGTGTAAAACTGCTGAATTTAACAGAGCATGAGAACACAATAGAACAGGCTTTTAAGTGTATTTTCATTTGTGCAGAAGAACCACAGCATTGTTCAGTTTGCGACAAAAGCCCATTCTTCCAGCTGTGCGCGTGTGCATTTAAATTCATATTTATTAGCCGCAGCGTGGTCAAAACAATTGCCGTTAAGTCGCAGGGAGTCGGAAAGGATCAGCGCCACAGCCTGAACAATGTCCAATGAAGCCAGTAAAAAAACAAATCTGTGTTGGATATGTCTCGGTTTACAGATTCATTTAATTACTTAATTAAATACAGTAAGTGAATGGCCAAGGTTTGTCTTCCCAGTGAAAGAAAGAAAGAAAGAAAGAAAGAAAGAAAAAATAATATTACAGCATGTTATTCATTTTGAGAATCCATCTCTTTATTTACATCCACAACTGAATGTCAAAGATGTACCATAGCCTGTGCAAAGTGCATTTAAGGAGGCTTTATTTCATGGTTTTGTCATGACTGTCTGTCAGAGAGATTTTCATTTACAGAAGTTATTTTAGGTGTACACATATAGCGATGGCGGGGAGGTGTTTCATTGTGATAGGTAAGGACGAGAAAATGATTTTATGGCAAAACTTACTTCCAGTCTCAGAGCTGTAATTTCAAAATCCCCTTTAGGGGGAAATTGCTTTTGCCCTCCTACAATTTTTTAATATCCTGATTCATACTTAGCGCTGGTAAAACGCATCATCTACCCGTAGCATTTCTCCTGCCGCTGCCTGAAGGTGCTTTGTGGGGAAGTTATTAGAGATTAATACCATCTGGGTGTGTGGGACTGCTGAGGGACACAAGCCTTGCCCTGTGTGCTCCATGTCTGTCCTCCTGAGCCCCCAGCCTCGCCTGTACATAGTGGGCGAAACATCCCCTTTGCCTAATGAAAGAGTAGATTAATTATTACTGAAGGGCACGCAGCATAAAAAAGAGGCCCTGGAGGACATTTTCAATGTTTCATGAATGTAATAAGGCCAATGTTCTCTTCCTGTGCTTACCTGAAACACTCATGCACATCCACCCAGCCCCAAAGACCCATGGGGGCATCCCATGATGCACCTGCTCGACATGCTGATATCAATGCAGTGACTTAGTGGAAAAGAAAATAGAGGAGGAAGTGCCACATTACCTCCAAGGTAATGTCAGTAATAACCTAACGAACTGCTGTCCTTTGTGTGATTGTCTTTTTGGCTCACATTGTTCATTTTTTTTGTCTGAAATTATTAGATTAGAGGTGCTCCACTACAGTTCCCTGTTGATTTGGCCACTCTGTATTGACAGTGTAAGTGTCAGCATGGAGATGAGCCTAGAATCCAAATTACTGGTGTCTGTTCTTCATCTCCCATTCATGAGTTTGTAAGAGTAAAACAGCTGCCATTTTTGGGCGGAATTAAATAATCTGGACCTAGTCTCACAGAGGCGAATGCATCAATTTGAGCAGAATGACACACTCACAACTCAAGCATCATGCTGAGTCTTATCTGAGGCAGAAAAGGCTAATTGTGTTTTTACAGCTTGTACAAGCTCACAATTCTCCAGAGCCTCTGTCGGTGTCTCCAGAATATGTCAGCACAACGAGGGGAAACAGAAAAAAAAAAACTATGTTCAAGTAAGTTGCCTCTTGGCTCTGCTACAGTTCGCTCGCTGCTCCTGGGCACCCTTGGAGGATGCATGAGTCATAAAGCAACACGACACCCAGCAGTGTGTGCAAGATACAGTGGCATGATGGGATAAAAAAAAAAGCAATTAAAATCAGTGTCACCCTGCGCCGCCCTGTCCATGACACAAATGACCTTGGTGGATTTAAAATGTGTCACAATAATTTCAACGTGTGCTGGAAAGCATGACTAGTTGTCACAGATATACAACTTACTGCCTCTTTCATTTTCCATTTCCCTGTCAAACAAGTGCATATTGGACTGAAGAGAGCAGCTTGCTCAAGTGAGCCACATTGCTGTATTGTTTCGCTACCAATCAAGGTCATTGCATGCTCATTAAATTCACTGTGGATGGATTAAACAGAATAAATGCACAGGCACATAATCAGCGTTACAGCCTTAATATTTTCAAGTGACCCTACTGTGAAGATGATTTAATTCTTCTCTCTAATACAGCAAGGCAAGACGTGTCATTAGCTGTTGAGCCAGTGAGTCCCTGTTTCCCTGTTGGACAGGAACCCCCCTCCTACAGTGTGGCTCAGCCCTGCTGTGGAAAAGAGATTGCGAGGGAACGCCGAGCGATAAGGAAAAGGCATTCCTCCCTTTCACCCCACCTTCTCTCATCTCTGGCCCCGACGATTCTCCATTACTGTTAGTCGAGCGGCATGTGTGCCCTCCGCTGCCGACGGCTGAGATTTGCCTCTGATGCAAACATCCTTGTTTGTCGCCATGGCAACCAAGTCTCCTGCCTGCTGTAGGTTGTCATGCCAGCCGCCTCCCCCATGCTCTTCCTCACCCATTAGCACTGTACTGTAGATGACACGTGCGAGCGCTGTACGTCGCTCTGCGTGATCTGTCTGGTTATCTCCATAAGCTGCTCCCATTACGTCGCGCTGCTGTCCCTGCTCCTGCTCGAGGTGGTCCCCTTTTTAGCAGCTGCTCGAGAAAACGTTGCATAGTATTACGTCCTCAACTACAGGGATGTTTTCACTTGAGAGAACTGCCAACCAGCACAGCCAGAGTCAATTGCTGGAATAATAGCACAACCAGCAAAAGCCCACAGCTCAAAAGAAGGAGAGATGTAACAGCAAGTGGCCTCAGTTTCCACTTCTCTTGTTTACTCTACCGTCGACCAACCCCTTCATCCTTGAAAAATGGAGCAGTCTTACATGTTTGGGGCTCCCATGAAGGATGATGCAAATGTGGAGGCATATAGGTCCGTGCTGTGCACAGTTCATTCTCAGAGCCAAGCTTCTTGGGGGGCAGACAGAGGCCTTTCTTCCAAAACATGTCCACCCAGTCAGACGAAAAAACACTCATTACCACAGCACCATGGGGCCAACCCAGCCCACTTGGGGATAATAACTAGGCATCTGCTTAAATTTGATATAATGCTGGTGTACTGGGTAGTCTGGGGTCTGCGATAGTGGCAGAAATTATTGTGCTCTTTTAAGCTGTTTGACTCCTGCACTTAGCTGCTTAAGCTGAAGCATTTGAATCAAACCCGCTCCGTTATTCACACCAGAGGGTTTAATGGGATCTTTACAATGAAGCGCCAGGGTAAACTTTACCATATTTTGAGAGGATGATTACCCTTATTTACTGCTCTGTAGAGGACCAAGAGCTAAGACTATCATGATAATGACTGACTCCGCTGTTTGATAGGATGGGCTTGAGGATTGAGGAGCCGTTTTGCTGCTGGTGAAATTTCAGAGATTACATTTGCTGTTCCTTATCTCCTAAATTAACTCATTACCTTGACATCCTGCTTTCCCTCCCCAGGAACACATTGGCCTTGAATTTATAATGAAACATGGCTGTCCCCTCCCGTCCCATATGCACAGCGAGAGATTCAGCGCGAGCCTTTAACACTCAGCCCTGTTCTTGCCATTGATTTTGACTTCACAGCCAGATGAATAACCTTGAGGAGGGGGGGTGAAAAAAATGAGAAAGAAGCGCTGGGGCAAAAATAGAATGCCTCCTATGTCTGTCTGTGTCTCCTCTGAAATGAAATTCTATCAAACTGGCAGCGTGATTTTGCATTTCTTAGGATGGCGGCAAAACGTCAAAGCTATCCTGAAAAACAGGCCTGGTGCCATACAAGTGAAGAATTTTACTGATTGTCAGAGTGTGTGTTTGTTGTCGCTGTTTGCACCAGAAAAGTGGAAGGAGTGTGTCAAGGTAATACAGTGCTGTTGGTGAGCAATTGGTGAGCAGACATATTGTCTCTTGGACATATTTGCTGCAATAGAGGCCTGGAGGTCAAGCTGTCGAACAGCATTGTCATTCTGTATCTGCTGTAGTATCTCAAAATGGCTTGAGAGATACAATGTGCAAAAACACTCCCCATAAGTCGACCATGGTTACTCTCTAAATTGGGTTCAATCAGACCAACTAGGCAAAACATTTCAGTCCTGTCAATCACATCCTTTCCTTGAAGCTTACACTAATTGCATATGCAAATTGCCTAAGATTATGACTTTGTGCCCGCTGTAGGGTTTGGTGATTGCGAGTTGCGATAATGATGGATTTCCTCACATTCATTTCTTAAACATTGTTAATGAAGAGGCAGCCACTTACAAATGTGGATTATGCATGCATTGTGCATTGCAAAACAAACTCTGTAAGGCTGCCGTCATTAACGACAAGTATTCCAATTAAAAGTCGTGCCCAGTACCCAGGCTGAATATTAGTCAACCTTAATGCTGCCAAATCACAAAAAAAATGAGATGGAAACTGTTCACATCAAGATCTGTTGATTATCCCAAGTAACTGGGACATTGTTTCCAAAAAGTCATGTTGATGTTTGGTTTTTTAAATGTAATTTTTTGGTGGTTTGAGCATCACGAACAAAATTGAATTCACCTGCATTGTATTAGGTGCGAAACAGAGATAGGTACCACTAGGGGTAAGTGAGAAAATATAATTAGGTTTGTGATTTGGGTGAACAGACCCTTTATAGTCTTTATTTTTTCTCCTCTGTGACTCCTGCCTGGCTTTGGATGATTTCAGTTCAATGTCCAGTGTACTTTTTCTGGAGGACGAAGAGTGACACGGACCACGGATGATGGTGGAAACCTTTTGGTTTTTTATACTCAATGCCAGTGGGATTGCAAGAAGATTAAAGAGGTAACTAAAACCCAGGGAAACCAAAAACAGGGGTACAACAACAACAGTGGTTGCAGGGGAGCAGCGACAAAAGCAGCTGAAGGAAAATGAGGATTTAGAAGCCATGTGACCAGTCATAAAGGTGCAGAGATCCTCTTAACAAGCTCAGCAAGCTGACTTTCTTTGAAAAGAGCTGACAACAACATGGTAGCACTGAGATGGCAACAAAGAGCCATGAATTACAGAAGCAAAAGCTTCTCCAGGAGGCAACACAGCCAATCATTACATATTTTTTACTAATTACAAACAAGTAGATTCATTCAGCCAGCAAGACTACTGCAGTCCAAAATCAATGAAACACCTTGTTTTCATTGATTAATTATTATATATCCTGCACAGAATATAATTATTTTCCAAAACCTAAAATCAAAAAATGCTTTTGATATATAAGAATTTCTGTCTGTTTCACAGTGTAACATAATGCGCCATTTTTTTGGCAGCCACACCAGACACCTTCGCTCCTGAGAAAAGGTGCTGAAGGCAGCCAGAAGGGCAACTTCCATGTCAGAGCATCACACTAGCACACACAAACATCCTCGCCACGCTCAGCCCTGCTGCACCTCTGGACCTGCTCACAGATTATGAGAAGCTTCAATCAATAACTCCGGGGCCCATCCTCCCACTCTGGCTGGCCAGCCCTGCTAAGAGCCCCAGTGGGGCCTGAGCACCAGACAAGCTCAGACAGATATCCCTGTGCTGGCTGTGGACCTGTTACTTCTACGTGTCCTTATTTTAAATCGATAGAAAACTTAGTGTTCTGAAACCAGAAACACAACATCCTCTGTCATGGTGAGCAGGCTGGAGCTGCTGCCGTCATTATGATCAACCAGGGGACTGTTTGCTATGCAGATTTGGGAGGAGTGGGTGCAATGAGGCATCACAGCCACTAGATACTGCTGCAACCTGAAATCCGGCAGTCCCTCTTGAGAATCAGACATGACGTTTGGTGGCCGCTGAGAGCCAAGGCAGTGTTGCGTAACAGACTCTCGCAGCAACACCTTCATCTGTTCATCTGTAAATACCCAAGAATCAGACAAACAAGGAGAGCTCAGAGAGAAAACAACTTCATAAATCTTTAGCCCCGACCTGTTAACTTCTTATTTTGCTTTGACAGAAAGAAAAAGTTGGCATGTAGATTATCAGCACTAATTAAATACCGCACAGTTTAGTTTTTGAATAACCTGTGGACAAGCCGCTGAGCACCAAAAACTGCATCACTGTTGACGCATTAATTTCTGAAGACCTGTTAACATCTCTTAATTGGCCCCAGTTCCACATTGGTGCACACGAATTTCAATTTTGCTCACACAAATTGCGTTATAATTTGGAACGGCAAAATCGAGAAACTGTACTTTGAACAGCAATTCACTCCTGACCAGTCGAGCGGTGAAAAATTAATTAGATATGTTAGGAATCTTATTTGGGGTAACTTAAAATCCCAGAAACGTGTCCCGTCAGGCTAAGATACTGTTAGGCTTAATTGTGTGCACGCCATTATGTCCTCTCAGTAGTCTATTGTTGATATCTGCAGTTTATGTGATTACGAGAAGCTGTTTGCTCTGCTCCCAGGAAAATATATCCTCTCTGGACAGAAAACACCCTCTTTTCTTACATCCTTACTGCAAATCACCAGTTGTTGATCTCAGAGGTGTGCCAGTAAATGATGTTGTCCCTCTGTGTTGTCTCGCTGTCTCACTCTGTGTACAGTAAACACAGTCAGTGACTCATGACTCCATCTCAAGCTTTGGGGTCACTACATACTAACTGGCTCTCTGTTTACCCTCCGTCCACCTCCTATCTCCAGCACTCCTCTTTGCTATCTCTTCCCCTCTCACTCTGTCTGTCAGTCTCTCTCAGGGTATAATCCTTTCTCTGGATGCATATATAAAGAGATTTAGTGGAAAACACACAGCCACAGGGCAGTGTCTGGTTCGTTGAATTTGCAGGATGTGCTCCAAATGTTTAGAGCAGGAAAATAAAGAAGTACACAATCATTCCCTAGAGTATAATATCATTCATTTAATGTCTGTTAAAATTGTCCCACGGGGGCTAAATTATTGTTTTCTGCATTGACCTGCTTCACCAACCCTCCTTTGATGTTTATTTGACACCGTTTGTGAGCTTGATGTTGTGCCTCGAAGGCATCATTGTAGATTTCCTTGAATGACTCTAACACAGGCCGGATCTGTGTTAAAATAACAGACATAATATTTATTGAATGTGATCCAGATTCTTTAACAGAATTTGGATCATCGTGGGGGGGTCTCCACTATTACTGAAGAGTCACACTAACGGTTTCCTGATTCTTCTGTTTCAAATCCTTCACATTAACCAAATACTTAAGCCCAGTTTATCTTGTAATGCCATTTAAAACAGGATTTGGTGTTGTTCAGAGGCTTAAAGGGGCAGTGGCTCCCGTAATCTGATACAGCCAGTGAACTAGTCTTTTAAATGTTGAATCGATATGTAGCTAAACACGCTGGATCTTGGGTCTTGGTGGTGTGCCAGCATGTGGACCAAAATGACTCCTTGCCTGTTGATAAAAATAACTCCATGTTCAGTTTGTCTGTGTATAGCTGTGTTTTGTCCTATTTCAACCTTGTAGGAACTGCACAACTTTCTCACTTCCTGTGAGGCTGACCTCCACAGGCCTGGAGATGCCGTCTGTCACGAAGAGGAAGTGTGTTGCGAGGATGTGGCTTGCTGTTTGTTAATGACACGGTGGGATGATGTTACCGGGGGACAAATAGCCTCGCTTTAAAATGCTAACCCCACAAACATGCATTCATTATCTGTGACTGAATGTCTGAATCATAGCGGGTGATGATACAGTGCTTCCATATAATGTAATATATTCATACAGATGGGTCACTAATTAAGGAGAAACCTGAATAAATGAGCGGAGAAACATAATGAATGCAGATGCTTCTATACAGGGCACGAGGGGTCAGTTCATGGTTTGATGAGTATGAAAATGATGTGTTCTCAGCCCAGTTGAACACCTATAGGAGAGTTTGGCCTGATGTGTTAGACGGCGCTCTCCACTGCCATCGTCAAAACACCAAATGAGGGAATATGTTTTGGAAGAAATTCATCCCCTCAGTACAGTTCCAGAGACTTACGTGTTTACATATTTATGCCAGCACACACTAAAGCTGTTGTGATGGCCCAACATCTCACTAAGACACTAAATCAAAGGGGCTGAGGATTAACAGGATGGCAAAGCAGAAAAAAGTTCTTCTAATCTGAGCTTTTTTCTTGTCAATTGCAGGATATTTTTGTCTTTTCAGGCCTTTAAAAGTTCAAATAAAACGGGGTAAAAAAATTGGTTGATGGATAGACGCATGCAACTTGTGACTATGGTTCACAAGTGCACATTACTTCTTTTAAAGTGTCACAAGCCAAAAAGGTTATGAAGCACTGATTTAGAGAGACTTTTTTCAGCAACTCGTTGGCATTTTTTCCCCATTTTTTTCTTTGTCTGTAATACTGGTTGTTTGAACTCTGCTTGTCACAAGAGGACATTGTTTGCTATAAACAACTTTTAGGTGCACATGGACATCAAACCTATGTGAAAATCGGTTTAAACGCATCGTCTCCCGTTGAAAATTATGGATATATTCTCTTGAAAATAGGTAAACAAAATCTCTGAGCCTTAAGCAACTGTATTGGATGTTTGTGCCCTTTAGCAAACAAGACGCTTCCCTGCTCACCCAGTGTGAGTAACCGTTGCAGAGCAGAAGCTAAATGCCTGAATGACCACAGAAACAGGAGCAGAGTCAGATTCAGCACCACAGCCAACAGGACAGCTCCCTCCCTCACCCGGAGCAGTAGTCAAGGCTGAGCCTCTTCTCAGCAGCCGACTTCACAGAAACTTTCTCATTAACTTGTGTAATGACTTGAACGTAGAGAAGTCCCGGACCCCTCCGTCCCCGGGGTGGCTCCTTCTGTCCCACCATCAGTCAGGGAGTCAGTGTGTCAGATGTTTTATTCAACACAGCTGCGTGTATTTTTGGCACCTGGCTGCTTAATCAGAAAGGAAGTAGGAAGGGGGGGGCGAGTGTGTTGTGGGTCTCCAGAATGGGGTCACGATTGCTTCATGTTTCCAAACCTGCTGGACCACCGCAGGCTAACATCAAACAACCAGAACACCTGTTTCCAGACGCCGTTCCTTGTTCAGCCTTTGCTCAGATGAAAGGACAAGAAAGTTTTTGACTGTGGGGAAATTGCACCAAGATCAAAGACGAGGCGTTGTTTAAATGGCGGAACAGAATGGTTTTCAATTGATGAATGTTTTGCGGTCTGTGTGTCATGCTAAGTTTATTCAAAAGTAACACAGCTTGCTTTGTGATGTTGGGGACAATTGGCTCTCATGAGGCATCAAAATCGCATTTTAAGCACATTTTGTTGTAACTAGAATAAAATGTAATCTCTGCAGTGTGAACACTTTAGGGCATAGACTGACTCATATTTTTATGGTTGTCTGATGATGCAGTCTCAGCTTCCAGTGATCAAGATTTTATCAGTCTTAGTGTCAATTGTCCTTTATTAAACAAATAAATAATAATTGTGTTAGCTTAAAGATGGATCGCTCTGTCTGAAAAACCTCCGTTGGTCATTCTAATGTTGACAGTGTTTTTCTCGTTTTGTCAATAACTGATGTTATATCATAAAAAATATTAGCAGACAATAACACGCAGTTTGAGTCGGGAGAGTAGACACACTTGTTACTGATTTTCCCTTTGATAACCATCATATTATACAGTACTGAGATTAGGTTTGGTAATTTGGCTCATCATGTAAAGGCTAATATTGCCACAAAATCAAATGGCTGGTGAACAAAAGCGAGCATCCTCACTGTCCTTTTTTTGCTTTTGCATCTTTTTGATCTTGTGGGTTCAAGACAAAAAGGCACAGGTCTCGTTTCATCATTTCAATATTAATAACAGTCAAGTAATATAATTCAGAAACAAAATGCTATTGAATGTAGTCAAGTCAGTTTTATTTATGTAGCCCAATATCACAAATCACAATCTGCCTCAAGGGGCTTTACAATCTGTATAGCATACAACACCCTCTATCCTTAGACCATCGATTTGGATAAGGAAAAACTCCCCCACAAAACCTTTATGGGGGAAAATGTAAAAAGCCTGAGGAACATGAGGGATCCCTCTCTCAGGACGGACAGACATGCAATAGATGTAGAGTGTACAGAATAGATCAACAATCACTGTATATACAAATTGTGATGACAAAATTACAGATAAATGTAGATCGTAAAACATAAGTGAAGAATGTGGATCCAGGAGGACGTTGAGCACCATATACTGTAATACTTACCGTAAATACAGTTTTACAGTGTTTTAGCATTTATTTAATTCTCATCTATTATGCCTGTAGCACACACTGGATGGACCACAGTAGCCGGCATGCCCCAATCCTGGAGTTACTGTGATAAAACTGCTGCTTTTCTGGAGAGTTGACATGCATTGATGCGGGGAAATAGACAATAACTGGGAAATAGACAGTAATAGGTGAGTATTTTCTCGTTTTATGACAAGTTGACATGCGTCATTTATTTAGTTTTTTTCACTTTGCTTTTCTGTGCTTGTTTTTCTTGAAAAAAAAAGATTCTGAAACAATCCTCAGGCCTCTACAGTATACATCTCATTAATAAAACCGTAATACTATCATAGTTGTGGCCATGCATATCTTACTGCTGATATTTTTAGATTACAGTTATATGTTATTTTCAAAGTGGTCTTCCATAGAGGACTGGTCTCAAAGCCCCATAGCCCAATGCTGAATTCTAAGGCCACAGAAATGTCAAAATTTCCATGCTGTCACACACAGACAGAGACAGACACTGGCTGAATTTCAGTGGCATGTGTTTGAAGTGTATCTCCCCAGAGAAAGATGGCCCTCACGCTATCTTTCATTTCCTTTTTCACTTTGTGACGATATCAGCAGAATGAAGAGAAGCCAGTGAACCCAGAACAATAAACATATTGGATTACCACACCACATGTCTCCATTATGCTTTCATGACCAAAAATTGAAAGGATTGCTAGAATTTGCATTGTATCCTCCCAACTGCGAAGTGAAAGGACAAACAAACATGCAAATAATTGAGTATGTGTGCGTACTTCCTGCATGTGGACATTAGCAGCATCCATGCGGCGCCCCATAAACGTTTGCTAAGGGTGTGCTCTCAGAGGGTATTTAGGAAGCCAGTGCATGTAGATTAATGTGACTTACTCTAACCACAAAGGATAAATTACACCTTTTGAATAAAATGACACCCTACTGTTTGAAAATTAATTGAATTTCCAAAACAGAATGCAATGAAGAGACCAAAGAGAGGGCTGCTCAGTAAAAACGCTCTTTGTTCCCTTGAATTAATAGTGGTAGAATATTTCAATAACAGGCCGAGAGATAAAAGTCATAAAATCCTGGGGATGGTCCTGAAAAACAAAAGATCAAGAGCTTTTGGTGCACCGATGATGAGTTCTTTTGAGAGCATCAGAGGATTTGAAAATTGAGCAAAGACAACACGCCGTGAAATGCCATCGCATCAGGCAAGCACTCTGCAATGGCCAAAACATAAAATGTCCCGTCTTCCTTTAATTCACCATAAAATGATTTTCCTCCCCCCTTTACTGAGTCTCCACTAAGGTTAGCAGCCATGGTTCCGCAAATATTCATTAGGCATAAATACAAAATCAGAGCGATTTACTTGCATCGGCCACCTTTTGGCCTATCAATTTGAATGCATGGCATATCCGTAATTCATTCAGTTGCAGTAATGAGATTGCACCACTGTTGTAGTGGCAACCTTCAATAACTGCAACTGCAATAATGGACTGAGCCCCTTTTATCCCCAGCATGCCCTGCACCTACATCAATGATAATGATTTCTGCTTCATCATAGTGTGGAAATACTGTATCCGGGCTGTGCAGCTTTCTCTTCCCATTCATTAAGTCTGCCTTTAACCAACCGAAGATCTTCTTTGTATTCTTTCCTCGCATATTACTGAATATTAGGAAGCTGTGTGAGATGCATCCGAATAGAGTGGATGATGATGCAAGGTTGTATTTTAAATTTTGTTTTGAATTCTGTTGCACAATTCAATTAGTACATAAAAGGAAAATACCATCCTCAGATACTCTTAAGATATCTTCTTAACAACATAACAAGGGCTTATTTCATGATTAGATGTTTTTTGATTTAGTTTTTAGTAGAGCCTGACTAGTACTGGATTTTTGAGGCTTATACTGATGTTTATATTTGAGAGTTGAAAAAATCTGACAACAATATATCTGTCCAGTATTCATTTATTTACATAAATACATAACATAAACAAATATTTTTAATAAAGATCCCTTAAACTTGGTTATTAAAGAGTTGTGACCAAGCTTTGTATATCAAGCAGGACATTTTACAGTTCAAATAAACTTGTCAGTTTATTATTATATGTCTTGGTCACAATACTTAAAACCAGAGTTCGTACGGTCATGAAAAACCTGGAAAAGTCGTGGAATTTGAAAATTTTCCAGGCCTTGAAAAGTTTTGGAAATATAAATAAACCCAGAAAGTTTTGGAAAAGTCATTGAAAATTGCTTCACAAATACCGGTATAATAGAGTATATGTGGTTCAGTTAACATCGACTGAGAAAAATCTTTTATTGGTTAAACAGTACTTTAATGATCGGGCAGATCAGTAACGTCACTTGACGTTATGTTGTTCCGTGCGTGTGGTAACGTCAGGCTCCGACCTGGGTTGAGGCTTGTGCTATGAGGACATGTAAATT
>NTHP01000138.1:346919-407098 GCA_003416845.1 Oplegnathus fasciatus | reverse complement strand
TTACTTATTTATTTTTCAAATATTGTTGCCTCCCAGTCATTTATGTTGATTAGGGCTACACAATGGAGTTCTCAGGGTTTCTCATATTTTATTATACAAACATCTTACTGGTGTGTCAGCAGTACTTAAATAAATTTTTATTTTGTATCAAACCGCATAGCTTGTCATTAATTTTAGTTAAGATATAATGTGGGAAATTTGACATGGATTTTTATTCTTATTTTTCATGTATATGCGGGTATTTCAGAGAATGTATGGTCATGAAAATTTGCCTCAAAGGCATGGAAACGTCATGGAAAAGTCATGGAAATTTATTGGTAAAAATGTGTATGAACCCTGTAAAACACAGGCACAAAAACTCAAGAGATCCTTATCAAAAACATGTGTTCATGTCAAACATAGTATTATCAGAATTTTTTTCAACTCTCAAATATCAATATTAGTATCTGCCTCCAGTGTCAGTCAGGCTTTAATATAAAGTAATGACAATGTTGCTAACGTTATACTGTAGTCATCAAACCAACTATATTGATAATTAGTATCTTTTTATCCTAAAAGTAGCTCTTTCTCGCTGGATGATGTATCATTTTGTGCATTTTCATCAGTTACCACAGCCACCTTTTAAACTTACATTCAGTTAATCTCCAGATGTAAACTTCAGGTTTACTAACCCACCCCAAATTGAAGTCATTACAGGCACCAGTGCTTTTGTAACCCGTCAGCGATTCTCCAGAAAAGGCGGTTGAGATGTACAGTAGGTATCTAAAAACATTTGGCAGGTTGTTGACAGACTCGCTGAAGTGGGACAGCAGCTCACAAGGGAGTGAGTGATTTAGTCATGTCTCTGAAAATTTGGGCCCAAAGATGGTGCTCGGAACAAAATAAAGACAAAACAGAAATCCACACAGTACGGCATGGATACTACATGTTCTTGTTTTGTTTATGTACATTTAAAGTAACCATGACAGTGGCAGTAAACATAAAAATCAAGAATGCTTATGATTTCCAAATGTCAAAATACTCCATAAATGTCTAATAATACGATCAAATATCAATATCATCATAATGATTTTTAAAGAGATAAATTTGATTTGTTAGCTTGTCAGCACCAATACCCCTCAGTTGTCAGAGAAATGGAGGTGCTGCCAACAGGGGCAAAGGGAAGGAATGGAAGATGGAGTGTTCATGAGCAGCCAATGATGAATTACATGGCGGAGGGTTTTGATTAGCTTTTTATCTGCTCACAGGACTCTTGGGGATGAACTGAGATTGATGGGCTGCGGAGAGCTGACATGGCGTTGTTTATTTGGACGGTGCGTACTTGGCTGGAGTGCAGCGTGCCACACAAAGATGAGCAGCAAAGGCTACCCTCTCAACACGCATTTAACAGCCCTTGTCCTCTATGATAGATTCACTTGTCTTATTTATTTTACTTATTTTAAGGAAGCTCTACAGCCACAAAAATTGTCAACATAGCAGGCACATTTTTCCTTTTGTGAAATAAAACCCAGTGTTTTCTGAGCTAATTCCAGTTTGGCGACCTGGTGAGGGCATGGAAGGGTCTCGGGGATGTACACTCGTGATGTAATAATCCCAAAATCGATACACAAGAACAGTATTGATCTTCTGCATTTAGTCCCACTATGTACAAGTGTTATCTTTTCCGCCATGAAGGTGAGCACTCAAACTATGCCATAGATTTCCTTTAAGGTTCAAGGTCACCTTCAGGAATACCATCTTAATGAAGAAAATCCAGTTTATGTGTAATAAGATGAAGACTGAAAGTAGGTTAGAGTATACACGTGTGACATGCAGATATATATACTGTAGGGAGAATGAACATCTTGGAACACCTAAAAGCTTATTTACAGTGTGCCAGAAATAGCTCGAAAATAATCACACATGAATAACAAGCTTAGAAAGAGAATCTTAGCTAAGAAGTCTCTCTGGAATTAAAACCCACTGTTGATTAATAATGAATATATCTTATATTATTCTGATAGAAGTCCTCAACTCTCCAGAATGTTAATCTCAGTCGCGCAGTGAATGCTAAAGGATTAACATAAATGATTTGGCCGGAGTAAATAAATAGCTTGAAATCACCACAGTGCCTTTTTAAAAACATACTTAATCATGTCGTCAACATAGGTGACATACATGGCTCACACAAACAAACAGAGATCTGATGAAAATCATGAGCGGTTGCGCAAATTAATGAAACATGAGGAAATATGCGTACATTTGCATTTTTAAGAATGAAGAAAGAAAGTTTTACAGGCACTTTATTGACTCTCACATCACCTTAAGACAATGTTCGAGTGTTTCACCACCTTTTTAAATCTTTAAAAAAAGCCTTTTTGTTAACTTAAAGTTTTCATTCAGGAACATGTCCCAAAACTCCTCATTATTGTGCAGTAGATTGTGAATATGCTCCCTCAGAGATAACAGTTTTCAAAAGATGTATTATCATGCACACATAAATTACCAAATACATTTGTTGAGAGGAAGAGTGAACTACAAATTGTTTCATTTGTCTTTGCAGAGCATGTTGAATACATTGTGAGTGTAAAGTGGGAGCAGGTGTGGTGTTTGCATGTTTCTGCTGGAGGCGATGACCAAATATTGCATTTGATACCTTGTTTGTGTAACTCTAAAGAGCTAAAATCACAAAGGAGAACGAAACTGTGCGGTTTTGAAATGTAGCAATATGGCAGAACCATGCTGCACCCTGTGTGTGTGTGTGTGTGTGTGTGTGTGTGTAGTCTGTCAGCATCCATTTCCTTCACTTTGAGCTAATACCCTGTATTGAGCAACAAGCAGGCGTGCTCCAAACAGAAGCCAAAGCTAAATAACCATGCCTAATAAAGCCTAGTATTTCCAAAATGGGAATCAGTGCTTCCAGAGTGTCTGAAACTGTTGGGCTAATGTGCCTTGATGAAAGTCAATGTGCAGACCTCATCTCTCCTCATAGATTTATGGGATGGGAAACCAAAGGGCTCATGAATGGATATAGATTGATACTATTTAGAAAGCCTAATGCACAGACACACATTAAGTATTAACTTCTGATTGCTTTAACAATGAACAGACATTTTAAATCACATTTGCTGTAGATTTCAGTAGACTAGGATAGAATCTCTTGATGTGCATCTATCCTGTTCTAGTCTTTTTAGTCTATTACTTTCTATTTTAAAAACAGTCATGAACAATAGGCCCTCTGACACCTGATTTGGTGAACATAATTGTAATTTCAAGTACATCTCCAACCAAAAACTGCCATTTTCTTGGACAGGGATGGTTGCAGAGAGGCATTTAAACTGTGCAAGTGTTTACTCCAGCTATGTTGGCAGCAACATCAGTATCCTCCCTGGAGCCTGTGGCCTCTGGGTGTGATTAAGCAAAGCTCTACACTGGCATTCATTGAAGCAGTGAATTTGGACACCTTTGTTGTTATTGGTTCATGGTGAAACAAGTCATGTTTATCATGCCCTTATTGCAGTTTTCACTCGCGCTGGCAGTGTCTGTAGCTTCACCGCAGATGAGTTTCAGCCCTGTTGGAGTGGTGTGCCTGCCTGCCCGATACATGGTCAAACTAGTAGTCATGCCAATTGAAAAACCTGCTTCTGAATTGGATAAAAGATTGGATTTCTGGGCTTATCTGACTCAAAATGACCACCAAGCTCATGAGGCTCTACACCTGGAGCCTGTATGTTTTACAGGTACTGCTGAATGTCAGTATAGGCCAGTACAGACTGTAATTTTAGGAATGCTAAATTGAAAGAGATTTTGGACAAAGAATTGACATTAGCCAACATCTTTCTCCAAGGCTCCAGTTCTGGTACACAACTCCAGCTCGTGCATTTGCTTTTTCCCCTTCCAAAGAAACACTCAGACTAGTGCAGTTGACACTATTTACCATCTTAGTCTAAACAGCAGCTGTGTTTGACCAGCTGAACTTAATAGCTAACATCTAAGCTGCTGGATCTACTGTACAGACAAGCGGCCTATAGACGACTCCACAAAAGTCTTCCTGAAACTGTCTTTCATAGCATCACCCGGTACAGTCTTATATTTAAATGCAAATAAGATTTTAGTTAAGTGTCGGTCGTAAATTAGTTGTAAGTAATCCTGCACTTTTTCATCTCATCAGCAACAGTGCTATTTTTACATTACGTTTTGGGTTTCTATCCTCTACACGTAAAATATGCTTTGGCTGTTCTTAATCAAAGGGCGGATGAAGAAGAATCTGCAGCTTTTTACTTTTAAAATGACTTCTTTCTCATCATGTTGAAAGCCTCCCCAAAACTCAGAAACCTTGTGCTTTAACATTTGCATCAGATTGAATTGAAATGCTGCAGTTTAATTTTCAGTACCAGGAGGATTCTTCTAAATGTGTGCCCAAATCTATTGAGAAAACCTTTGATAAGAAAGCTACGCTGTCTCTTAACTCAACCTTTTAGCAGGAAAGATGAAAACATGATTTTTCTACTTTTCAAGTCTGATTGACGAGTGTTCTACCAACCTTAATGAGCACCAAAGAGAGCCATGTTTTCCTCTTTGTAACCCACTTTCAATTTCCCGAGGTATTTTCTATGACAGAACACCAGAAATATGTAAAGTTTTAGGTTGAAAGAGAAGGTTAGCATGGAATATGAGCCCACCCTCAAAGTGGTGGGATCTGATGTTGAACACAACCCATTTTCAAATCTAATCAGCAAAAGCTGCTCTTGTGGTTTGTTTATTGTGCTATAACTGGACCCCGTGATACATAATATAATAACATAATATAATATTCATCAGACAGCATGCTGTTGACAAACTCTTGGATAACCACGCTATTAATAATTGAAAAGGGCACAGGCGTCAATGCAAACATAAGTGCAGGGATAGGTGCATCGTCTAATAATGGGTCAGATTATGGTGCTGTCACCGCTGTGACTGACTGTAGAAATAAAAAAAAAGGCATTTAAAGTGGTTTATATTGTTCATATGTTGATGTTTTCGTTGGTTGTATTAAAATCCAATTTTAAAATAGGGTTTAAAATGGAAATTGTCATATTATTGCCATCAATCACAATTCTAAGGTTGAAGGAATGGTATCCAAGGAATAAATTAATCTGTCCAAGGAGGCTGTCCGATACTTCCCCTTTCAAAGAGTGGTCAGACACTTTAACTGGTCTCTGGCCCAGACCTGTCCGCATCTATAACCCTTACAGTCCTCCGTGAAGGAGGTGGAGGTTTTGGCAAAGGGGGTGGTGATACCATAGATCTGAGGTGAGGCTTCCAGTTCACCACAGGCAAGAGCTTCCTCCACCCAGCCCCCTGCCCTTCTTTTGGCTCTAAAACCAGCAGTAGAAGGTCAAAGCATCCTCTGCTGCCTGCCACGTTATTTGCCCTTTCTGCTCGCCAAGATCCCCCATTGACCTCCAGTTAGATTTCCTCCCTCTTCGCTGAACTCGGTGGCACTCCTGTAAATGAGATTTAAACTGTCTGTGCGTTGTTTACTGTCTTTTAAACAGCTATGGACACCCTACCTTGATTTTTTTTTCTATTTCAAACAGCCATAAAGTCCCTCCATAGAGATTATAGAGATGAATTACCGCTGATCTACTCTCATTGTGTCTTGTTTTCATTAGCCATGCCACCCTGCTCTCCTTATCCTCTATTTCTATTCCATTCTCTTATGTACCGTATTTTCCAGGCCATGATATTTATACAGGGACCTTAACAATGAATGTACAGTATGAATGCTGTCCAGTGAAAACTGTGTATCTCTAGAATGTCAACCTTTCATGAGCTAAGAAAAACAATGCATTTTGTATATAATCCAGTGTTTTTATATGTTTTATTTAGCTTTAGAAGTAGGAGAATCTTATCTTTTAATAAAGGAACACTTAATCCTACAGTTTATTTAAAATTTCAAATATGTTTGGAATTAGTCTTGTACATCAATGAGGCAAATCCCATTAAAAACCACTCTCCCTTCTTTTTTATTTCCCTTTCCTGTATGTATATGGGAAGACACAGAAATAGAAGCAGATGAGTTAGAGAAGGATTTTGAAGCTTTGACAGAACAGAGATGTGCAAAAATGATGACAACTAAACTATGTAAGTATATCCCTGTTTTTGGTACATTCAGTGTATGTACTGTGCTGATATTTTTCAAGTAACCAAAGCTATATCCCATAAACTGTGATAAGGTTACATCTTCCTAATAAGAAACCAGTATAAGATAGCTGTGATTGATGATACAGTGTGTCCTGTTAGTAGGTTGTTTCCCTCTGTCCATGGTAAAACAATTTGGATTCTAGTATCAACACTTTGTCTGTATAAACAACTTATCTTGAATGAATCCTACCCTGGATACTCAATCTACCAGCATTCATAGCACAGTACGTATTGAATGATGACCGAGATACTGTAGCCCCACCTACTGTACAGGAGCAAACAATGTCCAAGCCATGTTTAAGACACATAGCCAGGAGAGAGAGAGGGGAACACATCATGCCTTATTATTTTTAGGCTGCATGCTTCTGCTTCTCCGCTCTGTAATTATGAATGCAACTGGCACATGGCAAGTTATTTATACTGTGGAGTGTGTTGCCCAATTGCCACGAATCTTCTGATTGGTGCGGCTGATTTTCTAGGTCAGACAGTGGATCACATGCAAACACACACACACACACACACACACACACACACACACACACACACACACACAGACAAATATTCTCTTTCTCTCTCACACACACAGCCAAATGCTTCCACCGGGGAAGGTGATGTGCATTATTCGCCTGGTTGCTCCTCTTCCTCCCCAATCTAAATATAAACATGACTCACAGCGAGCGATGGCACTTGCACTGACTCAAGATGGCGGCATACCTTCAGTGGTTCTTCACTAAGTCTGACAGGTCCTCCTTCACCCATCGGCAGGATAGTTGTCTGTTTTCCGTCTTTCGTTGACATTTACTTATTTATCCTACTGCTGTGAGACACACCCGAGCTTTACAGTACGTTTCTGTCTGTCAATGAAAGGCTGATAATTGCTGTTGCTTGGGAATAATCTATAGGTAATAAACGTGGCACTGCCAGCTGTTGTGTGCTGCTCAGTGGCCCCCAGGGGTGATAATCAGGTGGGTGCTCATCTGGCGGCTACAGAGGCAGGATGAGACTTGGCTGTGCCCCATCGCCTCTCTCTCTCTCTCTCTCTCTTTCTTTCTTTCTTTCTTTCTTTCTTTCTCTCTGTCTCTCCCTATCTCTCTCTCTTCCTCTTTGTCTCCTGGGTGTCTTGAACTCAGCGTGTGTGGGCCTTCGGATAGGATTTGGTGTGAACGTAGCGCAAGAGAAATATATCAGTATATCATTTTGTTCCTCAGCATCATACAGCATTTTTGCTGTGACTGAGAATAAACAAAATGGATATTGGAGGCTATTAGGACTCACCCTGGGGAGTGCAGTACAGTCTAAGTCATGCCTAGATAAATAAACAGATGTATAAGTAAGGTAGTGTAAGTAAAACACACTTTTTTTAACTATGAGCTATATCAAACTAAAGCAGGGCTGAGCGATTTGAGGATATATTTGCAATTTCTGTAACCAGTATGCTGATTTTGATTTAAATTACTGTTTTTTTCTATATGTTAATGTGCAGGCCTGTATTTGTGGTCTACATTGTATTAAACAAGCAAAATTTTCACAAAGAATAGTTACAAACTTATTTCAACATGTGAAATATTCTATAAATTGCTTGTTGTTGCAGTTAAATTGAGCTAGTTCTTCAGGAAATATTTCCAATTTAGCTCACATTTAGTAAGATTGCATCAGTGGCGTAACTATTTGACATTACTAGATATTTGACGTTCAAAGTGGTGTTATATTATCAATACTGTAGCAGCTGTAAAGCCCACTCATTGTAATAAAGTAATGAAGAATTGGTGGTAAACGGATAGATAGATAGATAGATAGATATTTTATTTTTCCCCGGTGGGAATTTCACATGTCACAGCAGCATTAAAGTCACCTCTGACAATGTTTTGATATCTGACTGATGACCCCTAATGATACTGTTGGCAGCTTTTCACTTTAAGGTGGGGAGACATGTTACGACTGTTGAGCCGATTATGAATATGATTTGGGCGTGAGGACTGATTGGACCAAGTTGGACCGGGTCTGTTCCAGTCTGGGTTACTTGGTGTTGACAGAGATTCTAATCTTAAGTCGTCAGATCCAGTCGCTGCCGGTCATTCTTGTAAGTTTCTGTTTGTAAGTTCATCCCTAGCAAATATCAAACATGTACACATTTGATATTTGTTAGGGATGTCCTGATTGGTGACCGAGTCCCATCCAATGCTTATATTCACCTAAATGTTGATTAAATATGTATCTGACACATTGAAATAACAGTGTAGCCTTCTAAATACGGCCCACCTTATTATCCACGAGCCTTTTGATCCAGCTAAAGATGAGAGGCTGCTAGCTGAGTGTTTTGTACACTGCTCTTTGCTAATAGGAGAGGAAAGATAACAGATCTGTAGGCTATGCAGTCCCCATTGCCATTGCCTCTCCATCTCCGACTTTCAGATCTCTTCAGATTTGTCCCAAGCTTAAGCTGATTTAGCTTCGTATTAACTAATGTAACTACACAGCTCCACATCCTTGAGGTCCAGGATGAGAGGTTGAGCTCAAGTTGGCGAGCTACATGATGTGCTTAAAAGTTTAAGTGAAAGATTTAGACTACTGTTTGCTATCTGCCAGCTATCTATCACGCTCAACAACTACCCAGCTAATTACTACCTACCTGAAAATTACACAATGTGACCAGATAAATTGTTAATGCAGAGAAAGACTTGTGACCCTGTCGGTCTTTTTTAAAAGGAAAAAGAGACAGTCTGCTCTCTTTCTTTTCAAACATGAAAATTATATAAAGTGGTGTTGTTACTTAAAGAAACCACCTTTTGCCAACCATAAATACCATAATAATCCAACATTAAAAGAGCATATTAACCAGACAACATTTTGTAGTTTGGTCAGTCAACTGAATTAACATTAATTATCTGCAGCTGTGTTGGCTGCAGGTGTCATTATAGATGGCAAAGTTGATGTCACAGACTAAACTTTCATTAAAAGTTTGTACAGCTTGTTAAAACATGGTTAATAATGTAAGCTGTAATTAAAACTGTGGCTCTTGCAGTTTGAGAATTGCCCTCTGTCATACTGAGATTTTGATATATAGAAATTATTAATCGTTCAGCCCATATTTTATTATCCAGGTAATGATTCTTATACACTCTGTTTCTTAAAACACCTTCTGTTTACACAACGTAAATTATGTTGATGCAGCTGTATTCTAATACCCCATAAGAATAGGTGTTTTTACTATCATCATGCTTTCCCACATATGGAAATCATGTGAAATGACACACTGCTTTATTTCCAGTACTGATTGGTGAGACTGGCACCCTTGCAAGCCACCCTGTTTGAGCTCATTTCAGTCTAACCTGTTGGTCTGACTGCCAGCTTTGTCACCGTATCGATCATCTCAGCTCCGCCAACAATGTCTCATTGGTCATTGTTTCAACCTTGGAGGGTTTTTTTTATTTTCAGCTCCTTCATCACCACCATCCATCACACTCCAGTGCAATAAATCCCTTCTCTCTACCTCACAAAGTAGAAAGAAGATAAAAGGGGAGCTAGATTTTGATAAGTTTTATTTCATTTTGTCCATACGTATTTCACCGTATCAGGATTGGCTGAAGTCAGATTATTATCATTGTCAAAATTTCCCAGAATACAAATGAAAATCTTTTTGTTACTCTTACAGAAGCTCTTGGTCACATTGTACTTGCCCGTGGCCTCTGTGGGTGAGGTCTGGTTGTTTCCAATCTGGGCAGGCTGGGCACTGAAAGCCTGAAGGAACAAAACCTTTAAAGTGCTCTCTGTCACTTTACATTTCCAGCCTTATATTAACATTGCAGGCTGCAGAGCAAGGGACACGAGAGAACATTAGCTGCTACTTAAAGCAGACAGCCCTCAGGCTCCAATTGAGTTCAAAGTGTTGACCAGAAGCTTGAGAACCTGGAAAAGTTTTGTTCAATAATAAAAGTCTTGCTGCATGTTTTATTAGAACCTGATTGCCACATACAATACTTTTTTTTTTTTTCAAAGATTATTTTTTTGGGCCTTTTTACCTTCAGTGGACAGTGCAGTGAAGAGGCAGAAAGGAAACAGTGGGAGAGAGAGGAGGGTATGACATGCAACAAAGGTCACCGGCCTGAACCGAACCGGCGACATTGCGATTATGTGGCATGCGCTTTAACCATTCGGCTACCAAAGTGCTCCCACATACAATACTTCTGAATTGAATCTGTCTTTTTAATACATATAAAAGAATGTTTTTTGTCACCGTGTCATGTTTCTTTGCCTTGTCTTGGTCTCAAATGTAAGGCCCTAGTTGAAAAGAAAGATAAACATGGTCTGTTGAGGGACCAGAGGTCCTCTGGTCTTGGTTGTGACGTGGTACATGGATGAAGGGACTTCTTTTCTAAGGCCAATTTTGTGCTTGGTGAGACTTGCCCTTTGATTTCTTTGCATCCAATCAATGAGGCTCGGGTCAAATTGTTGAGGTGCACCGTGTCTCAATCCATTCAGTGAGCAGCCACTGTAAAGCAGGAGAACGTAAAAAAAGGTGATTGACGTCTGAAATGGAAATGTACCAGTACGCTATGTTCAAGAACTGCCATCAGCTGTGAGTCAGGCACATCTACGTCTACAGAGTGGTTGAAGAAATGTACAAAATAACACCTAAACCTCCATTTCAGTGTGTTAATAAAAAGCAGTGTCTCTGTGTGTGAGTGCTTGTAGCCAGAGGCATTATTTAGGCCATTAAAGTCCAAGACAAGACGATTCTATGGTATATACATCAAGCTGCCGTGCATGGGGGGATGTATGCTGCACTCTGTGGTTTGTGGTGTCCCGCAAGCTTTCCAGAACAAACTGATGAATATGAATTTCTTTCGGGTACATGCCGCTCCTTCACAGTCTCACCCCCCCTCCCTCCCTCCCTCCCCCAACAGTCCCTTCGTCACATCTCCTCCCTCCACCTTCTCACTGGTGTAGCAGTGCAATCTTCACATGCAAATATCCTGGGAGGTGGGTGGGCAGTTGATGTGGCCAACTTGGGAACATAAATTACATTTGCATGTGATTTGAGGGGAACAGGGGCTCAGTGGGAGCTGCTATGCAGGAATAACAAGTCAGAAGAGGGGCTTGATTGCACTCCCCTCTTTACTCTTGAAAATAGTTATTGTTTGTCCTCAGGAGGACTGACTTTGAGGTTTCTCTTACTGTTATTTTCCTTTGGTTTTGGACTTAAATAGTCACTTAAAAAACTAGTTTCTTAAAAAACTTATTAAGAGACCTGTTGATTGTCATTTTGGAGGCTCTAGTTTGTGGTGCTGTTGACTTGTATTGTGTTTAGATGTGTTTCTTAGTCTTCTTTAGTCTACCCTCATTGATATACAAAGTGAACATTATAACCTTCAAGAGAGAAGGATATATTGCAGGTCTGTTGTATTAGACTGCATTCGTTTCAGCTCGGAGCACTGTTCCTAACAAAACTGGCAACAACTGATTGTACGTTTTTGAGTCTAATTTTAAAAGTAGTATTTCTAATATATTAATGGCTTTCTTAAAAGCATCAAGATATCATTTTTTTTATATTCAATACATGCCAGAAATAAAATCCTGTGTAATTCTCACAAAATCTGACATTGCCTCTTGATTTCTTTTATTAAATCTATGTCAGTCACAAAATAGGAGCTTGGCCAATATCAACTTATTCCCAGGGAGACTTTGTTTGAGGAGGATTTTTATTCTTTGAGACAGCTGACATGTGGATTGTGTGTGTCAACATCAGGAACCTACCTAATATTTTGCACAACCATTGTAAGCTAAGTTATTAATTCATGCCATTTCTGTCACATACATGCACACACATGTTACAGCAAGGCAGCAGTTCTGTCCAGCACAGACTAGTTCACATGATGCGACAGACCACCTTATATAACACACATCTCTGCTGGAAGTGGAGCAGAAAACCACACGAGCCAATCATAGGACTCTCTCCGCCCACTCCCTGAGAGCTCATCACCTTTTTAAAATAAGATTGTCTATATACATATGCAGAAAGCATAATCAGAAGAGTAATTTAACTTCCCAAACAATGGCTGGTTAGGTTTTCATTAGGCACTAATTAGTAATCAATATATGATTTTCCTAGAGAGGGGTCTGTTATGGCACTGGTAATTGCTTCTTATAATATGCCGAAATGCAAATGAAATTGGATCAGTTCTGAAGTTGTGGGCTGAGACTGAGCATGGCAACAATGGAGGCCTTTGTTTACCAAGCCTTGATAATGAATGTAGTGTGGCACTGGGAAATTACAGTCCTCATTTTGGCATTTCCTATGGACATTAAGTTCCAATTAAAAAGGGAAATTGAGCATCCTGAAATGAAAGGATTGACTGACATTGATTATATGCACAATATAATGCCAAAGCTGAACCAATTCAATATCACACTTCCAAATTAGCATCCAAATATACAAGCCGTGATCATCAAAATTGATCCCATAATCCCATAAGAAAGATTTGTTGATGTTTATATATATACGTATATCTGTGGTCATCGTGTTGGCTAAATCCTTAGCAAGCTGTTGATTGATTTCCATCACATATAGGCTCTATTGAACGCTACATTTAAATCTTAACTAAAGCAGAGTGGCATGTGTTGCATTCACTCGTAATGTATGGATCAGTGCCAGAACTCAGCTCGGACACCATTCTGCTCAGAGTCACTTAGGGCGTTTTCATATTAGGTACGATTGCTTCGTACCGCGCCTGAGTACGATTGGCCCCCCTCTCCATTCCCCCGCCAGTCCGCTTTCACATTAGTAGTGTCGTTCCGTACCCGAGTACACTTGCGTCATCAACTACGCCACATTTGTTTACGTTGTCGCTCCATCTGCGCATACGCAGATTTCGGAGGAGACAGGCGGCGTTGAGAAATGCATTTCTAAATAGCAATCCACTTCCGTGTTTTGGTACAGTAGCTTTCACACCTGATGCGGACCGTACCCGAGTACACATGAACTGTACTCGAAACCACCTTTTCAAGTGGACTCGAGTACGGATCAGCAAACCGTGCCCGGGCACGGTACGCAGCGTTCGCACTAATCAAACGGATCCGGGCCCGGGTCCCTGATGTGAAAGCCTCCTTAGTTACTTTCTTAATGGATTTTATCATATGAAAGGCCAAATACAAAAGGGAGATGGAGGCTGGATTTTGTTGAAAAAAAAAAATCTGAATAGAGTGATGTGGTTTGAAAAATTGTTCAGAAAATGACTGAAGGAAAAACGGAGACAGCAAGAAAACTAAAGAGTGTGAGAAAGAGAGGAAAGGAAGTATAATTATTAAATGAATCCATAATGAATCCAAGCACATACATTAATAAGATACTCAAGTATGTCAAGGACAGTAAATTATATTTGTTGCATCCATCGTTGAAATTACATTAAGCTGTACTCCCAACATTTTGGGAAATCCCCCAGAGTAAGTAAGAAGATGAATATCTAAATAACAAAATAATCCAAAGTTAAAGGTTTACTTTGTAGCTTTCAAACCTTTCAATCACATGTCATGAATGATCTCTTAGCACTCTAGCTAGAGCTAGGCTGGCTAACTCCAAACAACTCTTAAGCTGTCTTTTTTACAGCCTATGTTTACAGTAATGTGTACAAATAGAAAATGAAATACAGTGTTTTAATGAGCAGTAAACTGACTTCCTGTTTTCGTCCTGTCCTTGTAAGTTGCCAGCTTTGCCCCATTTGCTAACTGTAAACAAAACCTAGCTGACCCCAGACTAACTATAACATGTAAATAAGATAGTTTTGGAGTTGTTGGAAGTCGTATTTCTTTTTTTACTTTTGACGAAGGTCAAACTGCTTACCCCTGCTTCAAATTTTTGCCCTAAGCTAGGCTAATTACATCACAAAACTATCAACGAGAGGTCTTCATGGGTCCAAACGGACTCCAGGAAACACTTACTTAAACCACACATTCATACAGTAAGTAAATTTTTTTAGAAACAGACCTTGTCTGAAATAGACCCGAGGATAATTGGATGTAATCCAAATTGTGGTCGACTCAAATAGACCAACATAAGAACACCAACACTTGCAGCAGCCAACAGTTAAAGTTTAGCCATGGTCCAAAAGGGGTAACCATACATGTTGAGTTGGTTCTCTAGACTTGATGAAGACCTCTAACAATGTACTGAATCCAAAAAGAATCTTCTGATCTAACTCGGTAAGGCATCAAGTAAGTGAATTTGTCAAAATGTCGAAGTATCCCTTAAGGTAGCATGCTAAACACTTTACACCGACGTGGCTCCGAAGGTCAAATTCTCATTGAAGCCTCAAACCTTTTGTGGGCCTTTTTGTAATGAAAGACAGTTCAGGTTTTCTTTTCACGTTTGATCTACACTCTTTAGCGGAGTGTGTTTGAGCAATTCAAGTTTAAAGAGAGAATGAAAGCACCGATTTAACTTTGTCCTCGGACCAAACTGTCTGGGGGGGGTCAGTGAGTCTAGACAATAAGTGCTGCTTAACGATACTTTTCACCATTGAATAGGGAGCTGATTAGAATGTAGACAGAGGCTGCACTTAACTATGCTGGATACTCATTTCCTCATTTTACCAGGTTTGATTAGCTGTAATATCATTGTTTTGTGAAGTTCTGAATCACTTGTATTCAATGAGGCGCTGTGTAAATTCCTGGAAGAAAATCAATAGGTCAAATTAGCATGTCTTTTTTCTGCCAAAAGCAGCGTGACGCTCATTATTCACAAACTTTCTTCTAAATGTTTCGGGTCAAAGAAAGCTGAAAGATTGTTTTCTAACGTTTTCTCTTATCCTTCTTTGAATCTCCTCAAATCATGACAGAGGAGAGCTCTACTTATGCAACCCACACTGTCTCCATACCGAGCCTCTCTGCCTCATCTGCAGCCCTCTGCTCTGTTAATTATGGATAATGGACGTGAGCTGGGGAGGTAGAGTCCCTTCTGTCAGAACAAAAACAACTGATTAGGCAGAGCAAGCTGCGTCACACGGAGACGATGACGGTTTGGTCATCCATCAGACTGCCTTTACTTCTTGCATCATAACTCCAGTCGATCAGATATCACCTCTGAACTTACCTCAGAGTCTTTTCTCAGGCTGAGCCCTAAACCTGTATTCAGTTCTGTAGGTGGTAATATAACATTTCAATCTGTCACAGTTAGGCCGGTGACATGCAGGCTCACAGAATTTGCCTTTTCATACATCAAAACACATTCATAGAGACTATGCTAACTTTGAATGCATCCCATTAACCTATAACTGTGGCTGCCCCCTGCTTCATTATTTCAAAGCTCTATTCTTTTCAAAGAGAAGTTTCAATAGAAGTAGATGTTTGACAAATTGCGGTAGAAGCTTTCAGGACCTCGGCCATTTTGTTCAATTCGATGTGCTGGACACTGCTCTGACTTCTTAATGAAACAGAAAAGGTCATAAAAGGTTCAAATAGCTTGAGTCATAGAATACAGAATGTGCCATTGTGATGGGCCACAGCCAGATCCTGCGTGCACCCTGCCGTCTTCGCCGCTATCTTAGAATGGAGGTGGAAATAGACTTGTCACTTGCAGCCGCTGCTGGACTCAAACAAATACTGTAAAGAATTGAGAATATAATCACATCAAGGTGAGTGATTGCCCTTTTCACAGTTTCAATGTCCCTGCTGTGAAAATAAGCATCGCCACACCTCTCTCATTGCACATCATTATGGTCAGTACTCAAAAAGCCTGTTTGTGAAATCTGTATGTTTTAATGTAGTGGCCATGAAATACACGTAGAGCTAATTGTTTTGGGTTTCAGTTTTCCAAAAATAAAATGAATCCTTAGATTAATTGATATTTATTTTAATATTATAAGATATGTGGTTAAAATTGGTTTCAAAATGAATACAACTCCCCATGAAAACCAGGTTTTAAAAACACCTATGCAGCCACTCTGTGGTGTCTAACGATTTATTTTTGTGAGGGGCTTTGGCATAATCAGCAGGTCATTTGTGTTTTCCTATAATTTTTCTATTTATTTTCTATTACTGAAGAATTATCAGAGCTGTGCTTGTCCCAGTGTTGCCTCATTGACTGCAAACTACCATGGTGAGCATCTTCTCAAAGCAGAAAACACAAATTTTGGGTCTGTGGGGGATGAAAGTGTTGGTGAAAATCTCTAAAAACCCAATAACGATTAGTTTTGGCCATATGCTGCCCATGACAATTCTTCCAATTCCAATCTGCAATGGTTATTATACTTCTTTTTTAATATTATGGAAATTTGTCTGTACTCACTCTAGGGAACAAACCTCCACAGAGGTTTACTGTATTGTGTACAGCGGGACTAATTCAATTCTTCTGTCCTTTGCTGCCAGCTGCATGTCCCAGTCAAACCATGCTCTCATCAAACAAACTTGATTAAAACAGTCTAATCTATGCGGCTGCTAGATGATGCAGTTTGTGTATGTGTGTGTTGGTGTGTGTTTCTGTCCTGATGTCCTGACGTACAAGAGGACCTTCGCTTTATCCATTTAAATACTGATAGTTGGCCAAAAATAAGCATGTAGGGCACTCAGGGCCACAGACAGCCACCTCGATGACAGCACCCCTGTAGTTTGTAACTTGGAAAACATGTTGCTTTTCAGTATGAAAGGCAAAAAAGTCTGTTGCCCTATGCACTATACTCCCAACTTGACAGCTGACCTACTTTTGTGAGTAAAGGGTTCTGGGATCTGGTAGTGAAGTGGTACGACAAGATGAACAGAATAGTACCATCTACTGATGACACAGTACAACATTGGTAGAAAAAAAATTATGACCACAACAGCCCAGTATATTGCATGATTCTGCACCTCACCCTAACCATACTGGCCTTAACCATAATTTATTTGCCATAACCAGGAGCCTTAACCATACCAAAGTTGCCACATGCAGATAATGTAGAAAGTGACAATTTGAAAAATGTTGGCATTGGACTTAAAAAAAGCGTTGTGCAGAATTGTCCAATATCGAAGTTCATGTCCGGTGATGGGATTGTGCCTTGAATATAATCACACCTCAAACTTCATTACAGTATTTTGAAAACTTTATGTACTCTAGTGTCTAATTTTATGTTTATTTGTCCACCTTGGAGAGTGAGACGTTTCTAGGCAGCAAAGTTTTAAGCAAACAACATGAATCCATCAACACTATCTCACTTCTAAAAATGTGTAATTTTAAACATATCAAGTCTGTCTTAATACAATAATTGCATGCCATAAAGTGTGTACATTGAAAGAGTTATTGGTAGTTGTAACCTTCCACAGTCCTTATTTAAAAATTTGTCCTAAACTAACATGAAGCTTCACCATTCTCAGTTAGCCTAATCGAATGGGTCGTTTACACCTTACAGCAATTAGCGCTTTATATGCATCGTAAAGGGCCTACTTGTTTTACTTTTTTAGTTCTAACTGTTACAGTAGTACTCGTGTTTTTGGTATTTGTTGCTTTGCGCTATTCTTGTTCAGTGTGGTTTCGTTCCCGCCTCGGGATGAATAAAGTATCTACTTATCTATCTAGCTATCTATCTATCTGGGTTATATGTTGGTGTTTTGTGACTACAGCTAACAAACTACCCAGCAAAATCTGGCTGTAATCCAGACTTCTGAAGCCTCATATAAGCTTTGGTTGTGCTTTATGATGCATTTGTGGACGGAACAAGGACAAAGTATAGCCATGAAGGTTCATGGCCAGGATGGAGAAGAAGAATGATTACAATGACCAATACCTCTTTAAACGTACATATGGCAAGATGAGAGCCTGTTCTTTAAACAGCTTCTGTACAACTGACCTTCATAGTGTATTGCACATAGGTTACTAATAAATTGTCTCACATAAAAGACCATTCTGCTCATCTGAATAATGGTCATATCAAGTGACTGTAAGGTAATGACTGAAAACGTACACTTGGCAGCTTCCTCAAATTCAAATTGCTTCAGGTCTGTAGTGTGTGTGCAAGCACGTGCATGCACTAAGGGTGGAGGGGAGAGGAGAAATAAATGTTGGCCTGGACACAATGAGGTATATTGTCTGGTGTGGAAACCAAATTTCATGGGAGCTCATTAGACGAGCCACCTCAAAGATTCCCAAAGAAAGAATTGGCGAGTAGGATGAGCGCAAAATTGGATTTTCTCTACTCTCTTAACTGCAAAATACCCAGCACTCAATCTGAAACTAATGAACTGGATCTGGATGTGATCTACAGTATGTGTTTGAGATCAAATATATGCACCCACAGTAAGAAGGGCAAACATATCCTTAAAAGGTTATTGGCTATTTCCTTCCCTCCAGTGTTGAAATGAAAAGAATAACTAAGCATCATTGTAAGGGGAGTATATTTAAATGAAGTCTAGTGTGTGTGTGTGCTTATCATAAGGTCACAGTTGCCCATTTCAAACACTAAAAACTGGATTTTCTACAATAATGCTTCAGTAGTCCAGCTTTGTATTTTCATTCCTCATATTTTTTATGTTCCCTTTTTTAAGCTACTTTCACATCTGTAGCAATAAAATAGCAAATAGGCATTTCTGTCAGTAATGAAATGGCTGTGATAGAGTGATACACTAGCAATCGTTATCTGAATGCAAAAACACATGTTTATGGAACAGTAATTTGTGAGTAACCTCATTCCATGGCTTTAGAATTTCCCAATCTAGTGTTTTTTGTTATCGACCCTGTGTGGGTCCATTTTGTTGAATGAGGTTGTATTTCAGTTTTTTAACTGTAGATACCAGCAATGTCATATTATATCAAGATATCAGCAGCTATAATGGAGTTTGATAGCAGAAAATGTGAAAGCAGTCTGAAATGTCAGCTGCATAACTCCAGGTTTTGATGTCAAGTGAGTAAAGGCTTCTTTCTCAACCCTGGAATTTCCACTGATATTCAGCAACATAATGGGAGAAATTCATCAAAAGCACGGATAGACATTCCACTTCCTCCACCAACCAAGAATAGATCATGACTTTCGCTTTTTTTTTTGGTTGGAAGAACTCTTGTATCATAGCTCTCTGCACCCCCAAGTTACACCAGTAACTAAATGAAACAAATTCACACAAGGTAGGAATTATAGAAAACGGAGAAAATCCCTAAATTAAGTTGACAAAACAAGTTGTTAAAGTGGAAACATCAAATAAAGTTAAATGCACCACAAATAAAAGTTTGAAATTTGGATCCTCCTCATTTTTTATGTAAGGTAATATAAACTGTTATGACAAGGTAGCTAATGTGCATATTGTTCCATTTTTCAAAAGAAGTTAAAATCATTTTTGGATATATTTTTGAATACAGCATCTAAGATTCAAGCTCTGGGTGGGCATTTTCCTTGGCGTGCTGTCAACCTCCATGGGGAGCAGTTGACTGGAGCATGTTATAGCCTTGTATATCCTTCGAAGGTTGATGACAAGGTGTTTTTTTCCCTTTTGATATTCCCTTTTTATAATGTCAGCAATTTAAGACATCTGCCCCTTTTAAACCATTCAACACTCGGGAGGACCCATTATATAGTAAAGTTTGTATTCCACTCAGAAGGTGGAAGTTAGTTAGCCTAGCTTTCTAACATTAGCACTGATTCCCATTAGACATGTCGATCATGGTATATCATCACCTGCTGAGTCATCGACATGTAATACAAAGGAGGGGTTCTAGTTACCGTTAAATATCTCTGTTACATTGGTCCAGTTGTGGTAGCCCTGTAACCTCAGCACACCATACGTTAACCAGTGATTCACTCAGATATCGCACCAATCAAATGACCAGTACTGATATTGTCAGTTGGAACCAAAAAGTCCACTGGAAAAGACCAACGTAGGAGGTGCCATCACAGCAGGAAAATAGATAACTTTAATTCCTAATTTCAATGTTTTGAAAGTCACACAGTGATACAATGCAACATGTACTTGACAGCAAATTAAAATCCAAGGCTGACATTTTAACTACTTCTAACGCTTGCAAAAGCTGATTTAACATTTGGCTGTACTGTGTATATCTAGGTTCACCAGAGCAGTGTGTCAGGTGTTGGCGTTCGTTCCCAAACTGTCCCTAAAGAGATCCAATTGCCTCTGAGCAGAAGTCTAACTTAGAGTTCATACATCCCATCTCTCTGACTCTATCAGTGGAGCACACTAATGAGTGTTGCCTAGCAACCGTTAAAACAGGGCTGGTAAAGTCAGCGTTGGCAAAAAGACTCCTGCTCAGCGAGATCTTTTTCTTTTCTTCTCAACTTGATATTCATGTGCCATCTGCATGCAGTAACAATGCCCATTTTCACATAAACGTCAGAAAGGTTGTCTTGTTCTGCCAACACATAATTACGTTGCATTCTTAATTAGCTCTTGAAGCTCTAATGCCGTGTCTTTAATGCAATAACATCGATGATGGGGAGAAATCATACAAGATGTGAAGCTGGTAATTTACATTTAAACTATGATTAAATGGATGAATGGTATCTATATGCATTTCACCCTCTGTTTCTTTCTCTAGACAGAAATGATTTTTTTCTCTGCATTGACTGCATGACTACAGTCGCACCAGGTGATTATGGCCTGAGGGCTGGACAGGATATTTTGCTGTATATGTTTATAAATGAAAAATACAATGTGGCACTTAAGTCCTTCACAGAATTGTTATCACTGAAATTATAGTCTGTAACATCCCATTACCAAACATTCAAACATGAAGAAAACCCTCTCATCACGGAATAATGATTTCCGCAGATATCTGTCGAGGCGAATGAGCCAAATACGACTCAAATTAGCATCAGTGGCAAATGCTCCACATTCGCTTTGCACCTGTGGAAGCCAAATAATGCAATTTGATTGCATGATTATCCGGAGTGCAGACTCTGAGTGCTGTCATTCAGTTTGATTGTGTTACATGAGAGGATTGAGTCCTGATCAACCCTAAGCAGAGAGGAGGGAGAGTTCAAAGAGTATCTCATCCACTTTCTAGATTTACTCATACTCTGTGAATCTATAAAATATCTCATCAGCAGCCGGGTTTAGCTCGCTATCTTGCAGTCCAGAAGGTACAGTAGTGTATCACTTAAACAAAGACGGATTGTCTCTCATGGAATTGCGTTATGGATCTAGGTTTAATCCTAAGACTATCGCCTTAAACAGCTTACCCAGACAGCTGAGACTTAAGATGCTCTCTTTCAAATGAAACAGTGTTTGATCGATGTTCGGCTCGAAGTGGGTCATCCTGACCAGAGGTGACCAGTGAGCCTGGCAGTACGCCGCACATGGTCATGGTTGTCTCCTCCAATAAACCACGTGAGGCTTCAAGTTATGCAAAGCCTGCTTACCTTTCACTCCCGCATTAAGAGGGAGTCTCAGGTGCAATAATGGATGCAACTTGTGATGTTTTTTTCCCTTTTCTGCAGATACCGAGCAGAAAAGCCTGTGATGGAAGTCGAACTGTGTAAATACAAAGGGTAAAGGCTTTATCATTCAAGGGCAAAGCACCGGAGAGGCAGGGCTTGCCAATGCTGTGTCATCATCATGCAGGGAGACCATCTGAATGTTATTATGCTGTCTGATTTGAGTGCCAGCTTCAAGGGCATTCTACTCCACCCCAGACGGCTATTGAAGTTCTTTGTAGCACTCAAATAGACCCAAACAACATTTCATTTATTCAGGAAAAAACATTTCACTTTATTTACTCAGCCCTTAATAGGTTTACTTCATTTACTTAATGCTGAGTGCTCACATTCGCTCCATTCAGCTGGGTTGTAGTGGCTCCAAGGTAATCGCTGTTTTCCGGCTCCATCAACAGAAAACATCTGTAAAACGGGTACCTTAGTGCTGCTAAGTAAATCTGGCCCCTCGTAACCTATCAAAGAGCATTTACAAGAAAACACAAACCCCAGATTGGAATAAAAATGTTTTTCAGATTGGTCAGATTGGATTTGAGGTTGCCTACCTGCAGCTTTAGAGTTTTGTTTATCAACTGTGCTCCACCTACACTCAGAGCAGTGGGCTGGCAAAGCCCTTAGTGGTTTGAGAAGTAAACATATGTTTGCCAAAGAAACGTATCTCCATAATCAAAGTGACAAGTCTGTTTCGTCAGCTTATGTTCTCCCTCTAAACAATCAAACCAAAGCCATGGATGCGCCACACTGGTTACGCCTGTTTCGTATATTCCTGTCACATACTCATTTTTCATTTGCATGCATTCAGTTTTGATTGTTACCCTTGCGCATTCAGCTAAGTAAATGGGCAAAAATGCAATTTATTGTTAAATGTCATGCAATTTAGTCCACTGACAAAGAGACATCTCAGGCAGCATAATTAGTAGGCGCAGTGTACCAGGCTGTTTCTCTTTTTTCCCCCCTCTTCAGCATCTGTAGTGGCGTGATTATCAAATGTTTTGATGTCAAGAGAGAGAAATGTTGACTGACAGGCCTGGTCAGACCGGAGCAACAGATCATACAGTAACTGACAGCAAAGACCCATCCTTTCTCCTTAGCACAAAAAAAAACAAAGCAAACAAAACATTTAATTATTCTTCCAGCCTCAGCAGACAGGGAGCAGAGCGGAATTGATGTGCAGGAATGAGTTTGGTCGGGCCATTCTTGTGTGGTTTCACTGTTCATGCTCCGAAGAGATGGAGTTTGAACGCTAATACCTCAGGGTAAAAAAAANNTTTTTTTTATGTCAAATATGGTATGCTCACATAAAGGTAATGCATGATGGTGACTTTACACTGCACCAGAAAGAAAGGGTAGGTTCCCCTTGACTGAAAGAATAAGCTCACATTTGGCAAAAATATAAAACTATGTCCAGGCGTTTCTTTCTTTTGATGAAATAGCACATTTTTCTTGAATTTCCTCATGTCGTCCAGGGAACAGTGACTGCTAGCAGACAGTAGATCCTCTGCTCTGAGCATCCCTGCCGGAAACAAAATATGAGTGTTGTTGGTTCCGCTATCCTGATCTGCGTGACGTTAATGCGAGAGGCATTTGGTAAATTATTTNAAAAAAATAGATGTTACCAATTATTTCGAGATTTTACAATCAGAAAAAAACAATTAATAAAATCCTACTTCCCATGTCTTAGCATTTTATGACTTTTGAAAGTCTGATTTAAGACATTTTAATACCAATTAAGGCCAGGGACAACGGATGGAAATTAGCCTTCTAGGTTAAAGGTGTAGTCTGTGATTCTGGAGAAAGCTTGTTGATATTTGAACTGAAAAGGTAAACAAATACACCCCTCTCTTCAGTGCTCCTTCAAACTCGCACGAGTAACTCACAGCATTAATTTGTCCTGTGTAGGAGCACGAGTTGTGACATATTATACTGAAGTGTTTAGTGGAAACGCAGCTAAAGCATCTGTATTTGACGACCTGGGTTGGTGGCTCTACCCGAGCTGCTCTGTTTGTTTCCCATTTACAGAGCCAGGGCTGTGTATGAACACCGGACTTCTTTTTCAGCGCACACACAGAACGGAAAGCTAGTGGACTGTGAGGAGATATTCTCTGAATTTGACAAAAAGTGTTTTGGATTAGAATCATAGACTACACCTTTAAAATATCTGTTTTAGTTAGATGCCAGTTCTGAGGTTTCTGGCCTGGATGTGCGAATGTAGGCACCAAACCCTACCTACCTGATTTGGCCTGATGATGTATTGAATAGCAAAAAACACATTTGACCTTCATTGACCATAGCTTGTTTATAATTGTGAAGTTTTAGGTTGTCCTTCTGTTGTGCCTCTAGGCTAGAGTACATTTATTTTGGATAGTCAGACAGTCAGTTTCTGTTGTGACTACTTTGCAATTGTTATTAGAAATAGCAATACTTGATTGAACCAGGAACAAAACTTAACAGTGTCTCACTTCTTTACTACTAAAAGGGCCTTCTTCTACTACTACTATTACTACTACTACTACTATTACTACTACTACTACTAGTGCTTCTCCTCTACTTAAGAGTGTACACAGTTTGTGGCAAAACTTAATGTGTCATTTAAAGAAAGTTTGTCTAAATGTGCCCCTTGAATTTCATTAGAATACTAATATGCATGTGCTGTAACTCTCCAATTAATCAAGACAGATCAATACTGTTGCAGTGATGTGAGAGCACAAATGAGGACTAGAATCTTAAAGCAACAGTTGTTCATTAAAGTGATGCCTTTATTTTGTTTGTCAAAGGGGTTTTGCATGAAATATGCAAGATTTACTCATTACATGTGCCTCAAGCACAAGACTAGCTTTGAATTGCACTATTTAAAATAAAAAAAGTTAAGAAAAAATGCCAAACCGTCTTATCACACATGCTGACAGTACTTATGGGTCAAAACTCCAGCAACACTTGCTGGAGTTTTTGCTTTTTTGTCAGCTTCTTTCAGGTTGTGGCCTTCATTTGGATCAACATGCAGCATTTTACAATAAAGTTTCCATTGATACTAGAGATGTTACCCACCTTGCAAGTAGGCGAAGCTGTGCCAGAAACTTTATAATTGACAATCATCAAATGACTCATTACCCAATACGTAAATCAGAAAAAGGACCAGACATATGTAATAGCTAGTTCATGTTATCATTTGTTTTTATGTAACTCCGTCCATAACAAGTACGTCAGCAGAAACAAAACATTACGTCTGCATGATTACTTTTTCTGGGGAGGAGAGAAGAGGAAAACTCCAGATGTCACTCTACATGCCAAACAAGCCATCAGTCATGTATGATATGTAAACAGCTCAGAAACAGGGGGGATACCAGACAGTGTCATATGGCAGTCTCATTGCATCCCACAAAAATACAAGTGCCCCTGTGCAAAGGTTTGGCAGAATAGAGGTGTATTCATCTTTTGGCTGTTTGCTAACAGCCTGGTTGGTTTCCTTCTGCCAAATTCTTTGAGCCACATTCAAGTGGGCCTCAGAACTGGCTGTTGTCAAGGCTCCCTGTCTGGTGGGAAAGAAGCAACCAGCTTCAGGAAAACAATGGAAGTGGCTCCATCCAGCCTTCAAAGTCTAAAGAGAGGATGGCATGAGATTTACAGAGTGATGAAGGCTCTTCCTTCCCAGGGGTAATATCTCCATACCGGATATTGGCTTTGTGTTCCTGCCGCTAAACAAAGAGGCCACCATTGTTCCTTAAACATTGGTCCCCTCAGCTTCTTATTAAATAGATTTTGAGATCTAAACACCAATATGAGCCTAAGTTTAATATTGTGTGTTTGTGTGTTTCATGAGACTGCCCTTCCTATTCCATATGAGTATTGCAGTGTTGTGTACACTGGAGAATATTTGATGTGTTGTCTAGAGGAGCGAGATAAATGGACAGTGGGATGGTCAGTTGTTTATCTCAATTTCAGATATTTGAATGTAAGAAGAACGCGATATAGTCATGTAATATGTGCTGCTGATCTTGTCCGACTGTTGGTTATGGTGACTAAATGCAAAATATGTATTACTACGATTCAGGCTGTTGTATTAAATGTAAAGTGTTTGCTGAGTTGTAGAACAGATACAAGATATTTTCTTTGTGTGATATATTCATTTGCTAATTAATTTCGCATGATTATAACACCCATGTATGTCTTTTGAAGTGACAGGTACTGTGCTGTAAGCCCATGTAGGCTGGGTGAATTGTATGTATGACACTAAATTTAACTTTCAGCCACATAAAATACGTTTGCTCTTGACTGAAGGCACAAGAACAGTCAAAAATTAATCTAATTGGCCTCTTTGACGTGGCAATTTTAACCATGTTCCAGGATTTGATGCCATGTAGGCTGCTTGTTAGATTCAAGATTTTACTCTTGCTCTATTTAATTCAATCCAGCTGTCTGCATTGAAAATTGACATGCTGTACTCAAAAGTCCAAGAGGCCAGGAAATATTGAAGGATGGTTTATTTGCAGTTCTTTGGGTTAAGCAATTTCATCTAAACCAGAGTTGATACCATCTCAGACTGGTCTGTTAAAGACATGATGTTTTATTGTGTTTTCGGGTTGTCCATCCGTCCGTTTGTCCATCCGTCCACCCGTCCGTCCGTCCCATTCTCGTGAACGTGATATCTCAGGAAGGAAATTTCTTCAAATTTGGCACAAACGTCCACTTGGACTCAAGGATGAACTGATTAGAATTTGGTGGTCAAAGGTCACTGTGATCTCACAAAACACGTTTTTGGCCATAACTCAAGAATTCATACGCTAATTATGACAAAATTTTACACATATGTCTAATAGGATAAAATGATGAAGTGATGACATTTTTTGCCCAAAAGGTCAAAGGTCAGCTTCACTGTGACGTCATAATGTCCTGGAAAAACACTTTTTTGGCCATTATTTACTGATTTGGACCCCAAGGTACTTGTATGAGTCCACCCTCTTCACTTCCTCTCCCTGGATGACAACCAGGACAGGGGACCTCCTGTTCCTCTGGTAGTCCACCACAAGCTCATTGGTTTTGCTGATATTGAGCNACACCTTTAAGGTTCAGTCACTACAGAAACTGGCAGAGCCAGAAGACTTCCCTTGTTGCTATTGTAACACCAGATGCTAGCTTGTTTTGCGACTCACAACAACAGTAGTTGGTGATCCGTAGTGCCAGCATCTGTTTCCATGAGGAACTAAATATCCAGTATTCTGTTTTCAGTCTCCTCTTCATTTATTCATTACATCCAACTTAAACATCGGAGTCATTCAACAGGTTGACTTTCTTGTGTTTGATATTTTCATGCCTCCATGCCGGCAATAGCCGTGGCCGGAGGCATTATATTTTCGGGATGCTGTCCGTCTGTCTGTACATACATACGTCCGTCTGTCCCATTCTCGTGAATGCAATATCTTAATGCTTTCAGGGAATTTCTTCAATTTGGCACAAACGTCCACTTGGACTCAAGGATGAACTGANGTGACGTCATAATGTCCTGGAAAAACACTTTTTTGGCCATTATTTACTGATTTGGACCCCAAGGTACTTGTATGAGTCCACCCTCTTCACTTCCTCTCCCTGGATGACAACCAGGACAGGGGGCCTCCTGTTCCTCTGGTGGTCCACCACAAGCTCACTAGTTTTGCTGATACTGAGCTTCAGGTGGTTGTCGTTGCATCATGTGACGAAGCTCTCTATCAGTCCTCTGTACTCCTCTGTAAAAATAGTCTCTAAGTGAAGACAGCATGTTTCTCACTGGAATCATACATTTCAGTATAGTGATAACTTCCATTTCGCCAAAAAAATATACTTAATACCTTTTATTAAATTCCTTCGAAGTCTTCACTACATATCTTATATGAGTCTGGGCAGACATGGATGTAAACTGTAACTTGACTGGTTAGCGGAGGCATACAACCGCGAGGCGGTAATTCTGGTTTTGCATTACATGAAGTGCGTTTCCATCCACCTGTTTTTATTTGCATTTTCAATTTGTACATAAAAAACTTAGTGGAAACACTGGAAAGTTTTCATGCTTGGTTGAAGTGGAAAACGTTTAAAATTTCTGCCGATTTTCTTTAAATTTGCCATATTGAACTTCTACTGACTTACACATGCACAGTCAACAGACTTAAGGTACTATCACATGACATAAATACTTTGAATATTATACTTGTAGTTTAACACAAAAAAGTATTTTAGCTTAATCAACAGCTGTTGACAGAACATCAACAGAAATGATTTACCAAATACAGATCTTGGTGTAATTGACTCTTACATAATTCATGTTGTAATGTTTGGCACAGTTGATACAACCTGAAAGGATCTTAGTAAGGACATATCATGAAAAGACAATGCCAATCCAGTCCGGCTTGGTCACTCTGCTGCTGATGAGACTGATGGCTTCGGTCCACAGACCAGCAATGAAACCTCCCCGATAATAATGTTTGAGCTCACCTCCAGCAGGCTCCCAGAATGAGTGTTTGCTGGGGATATTAGTGTGAAGGCAGGCCACCATAAGATGGCTCCTTTGAATATGAGAGCAGAGAATGAAAGACAGGCTACCAAAGTTGTGATGGTGCAATAGCTATGAAAGCTCTGAAATAGGGTAAAACACACAGATGGATTTTTTTGCAAATGAGCATTTCCTCCTCAGGATTAGGATAATGAAAGATGAACACACACCATCATACCAAATTTATTTCAGCTTCAACTACTCACTACAGTTTAGAAACACAGCTGATTGGCTTGATTGATGAGATTTTTTTTTAATGCAATTATGTTTTAATTGTCCTTGACCTCCATGTACATTTTTCTGTGATGGTTCTTAAACTAGTTTTTACCATATTTCATTCTTTGGTTTACAATTATTTCCATTGTTCTTGTTCTCTGCTAGCCATGACGTCTATAAACAGCGACAAAAAACTAAAATTTCAGGGCATTCCCTGCATGTGACTTGAGCCATCTGACAACTTAATTTCAGGCCTCCTACAGTGTAGTTTAGCTGTGGGGCCCTCAGTCCCCGTCACTCAGGGTAAAAGGGTATATTTTTGACCCCTTCACTGTAAAAATAGACATGTCTTTAGGCCCTCTTCACCTAGCTTATTGGGTGTCAGTGACTGCCAGTGAGGCCGACTGGCATCCCCAGGCACTTGAAGTCTATTTTAGGACCATAATATCCCAATGGACAAATGGTGAGGTGTTTGTTTTTCAGACCCACATGACAGTTGCACATTCATGAAACACCTTTTCAGTAAAAGCACTGAGTTAGCTTTCAGAGCCCTCCTGCCGTCTACTGGTAAATATCAGCCTCTAATTAGCGGCTGTTTATATCTTTCACTGCATCATCTTTTGGAAGACAGCCGACCAGCTCTGGTGCCATTAGCAGTCAATGGACAAAACTTCCTCTGTTCTCTCTCTCTATTTGTATGTTTCCATCCAGTGATAAATCTGCAAATATTGGAAAATGTTGCTTTCCTTCACATTTTGGCAGGAAAAAATGTTTTTTTTTTAAATTGTGACTTGTACAATTCACGAAAAGGAACTTAAAAACTTTTGCACTTATGGCTGAAGTTTGCTTCATTACGTTTTAGTTCTCAGTCCTGCTGATGCAAATTTTAGACCCCCTTCCATGGTGTGATATTGGTTCACCCCACTTATATCTAATTTAGGAGGGTAACACTTCACCTCTCTGAAGGGCCCTGGCTTCCTTACACCCAATAATATCCCCAGATTTCTCTTTAACAGCAGTGTACTTGCAGGGGCCAATTAAGAAACACTATGAAGCCAGTATTCAAGACAGTTATGGCCATGTCTGAGTTGGACTTGTTAAGGTTTATGACCTTTCTTCAAGATTAAATTAAATGTGGATTTAATTTAACCAAGTGGTTGTGGAAGAAATGTAAGTATTTCATACAATCTCAAGTTTTTCCCTTGTTTGACATGTTTCCAAATACAGACAGCAGTTGTATTAATGTGTTTCTACCATCTCATTTTATTACATGGTTGAACTGTCAGAGATGTTGTGAAGAATACCCAGTGTAGTTAGACTCTCATTGTGTGTGTGTGTGTGTTGGGAGACGTAGAAATAGTTGTCATGACTTTCTTCTGATTCATAGCTTGTTTGTCCTTTGAACCCATTAAAGTGGCCCAACATATTGTATGTTGTTTATGTATACTGCTTCATGGCATGCCATCTGCTTCCTGCAAATGAGACCACCAGTTTCTGTCACCAATTACTGTAAGACTTATTAACATTTTAAAATAGACGACTGAGGTTGGGTTGAAGCCAATCTTTCATTGTAAAAACCTAACTGGTTGAAACTCAAACTAACTGATTCCCAATTTCACACCAACTGTACTCCTAACGTACTGAAAGAGAGTTGGGATCACAAACGATATTGTTTCCATTTGAGTGGTAGAGGTGATTTTGGAAAGCGAAATGCCGCATGATGAAATAAGAAGCAAGGTAATGGACATTTACAAAGTGTCCCGTCTGTCTATTATGGATGAGATTATGCTCGTATTTCTTGATTGATTAGATCACCTCTGCCTGAAAAGGATTTCTTTTCTCACCCACTGCCACAACTCAAAACTGTTTTCTAGAAAAATGATTTAAATAAAAATCAAATCAAAAATCAACTCAAATCACAAGCTTTTCCATGCTGAATTTACATTGTGTTTGAGTCAAAGAGACCCATTATAACGTCCATCAGTAATATCAATGTGGTGTGGAAAGGAGATATCTGCATTAGGACATGAGGGTTGCTTGAGATGAAGTCAGGTGAAAAGGGTGTAAAAGGTTTTCTTAGTCCAACAAAAAGGATGGATTTCATAGTGAATAGTTTAATCACAGTAAATGGCCTATTATCGACTCTCATGTCACCTTGCTGGAGTATCAGCTCACTTCTTTTCACTTAGTAGTGGACACTGGGAATTTTTCTTGGTACTGAACTGTATTAATTAATGGCTACTGGTTAACCACTGTAAAAGTCCTGCCTTCAGGCACAAGTAGTTGTTATTTAAAACCTTAGCTACTAATTTGAGGCTAATACTGAGCACCTTTGTTAAAAAAACTACATTGACCCACTTATGAAACTTTCTGGGGAGCCTTATTCATGTCTTCATGGACTCATTTGACACATTTCATTACATTGTACCAACCACTGTGGCTGGAATATACTGGTTGAATCACTTGTGTGTTAATATGATGTTGTCTTTACTCTTTGGCTTATACAGTGTCTCTTGGTGCAACGTATATCTTCAAGGCAGATGTCTTTATACTTATGGGCACTGACACCTTGATATTTCTTTTTCAGTGAGCTGCCATTTGGAAGGGAAGACTGGAGGAAACCCCTCTAACTGAAGCTATTGTAAGTGTCTGGCTTCATTGACTCTGTCATATGACCTGTGTATGTAATGGGCAGTATAATGTAGGCCATTTACAGCATGCTATACAATCCCAAATTCCAATTTCCCCCCAATTTTGTAATTTGTAAAAGTGGCCTAATTGTATTTACTGAAAAGGACATCTTACCCTCCTGTTATGCTCTGACGCATACACACAATATCAATCAAATCAGTAAATCCACCGGGGAGTCAGGATGCCTGATGGCCCCTGGTCTCATTTGAGATGCAGACATTGTCCTGTTGCTTCCTTTAATGAGATCTGGAGGCGTGCAATCTAATATTCACCACTGAGGCTCCAACATGGCCTCTGAGCCTGTAGCCCAGAAGGCTGTGTGCTAATTCAATGTAGTGAAGTCAGCTGTGATCAGAAGGACTGGAGTGGCCATTCAGTCAAGAGGATGAGAGGCATTGGCCTTTTCTATACATGATGTACTAATACTCCACATTTGTGTTCATTCTTTATGTGGTAAACTAGAATGGACTTTGAGAGGTAAACTGCTCTGGGGCTGAAATAATTTTAAAAGCCAGCATGGGTTTGCACATAAATTACAAATACAAATGTTGCAGAGGGAACATTTTCACACTGAACACGCTTTTCTCCCAGAACACACTTGAGTACCTGTGTGCTGATTTCCGTAGGCCACATTAAAAACTCTGAGTCAGAGAAGTTTGACATTATAATCAAGTATAAATAAATATAAACACGTCAGACATGGAAGTCAAACTCTACAGGTCCTATAATACAATTCAACTTCAAAAGACTTCAGATGTGTAATGAAAATAAAATGGGCCTCCATCTACATCTACCTCACAGAAATGTAAATGTACCCGAAACAAACACTGCAGTCAGTTGGATTGCTTTTGCCAAACAAATTACAGTCATTTGTTTTTTGTCAACCAAAACCCATGAAGATCTTGTTTCTGCTGTCATAGATCATAAATAATGTTGCATGTCTTTGGTGAAGCTTGGTTAATGCATTGAGGTTTTAGACAAACACAAAATGGCAGAAGGGATGGTGTGGGTGAAATTACATTGGTGTAGGTTTGCGCTCTGTATGTAACACAGTAAGGCCAACTTGTTAAGGCAGAATACTCAGTATGGACAGTTTTTCCTGGCCAGAGGCCGATACAGTTCTTCATAATTTTTGCTTTCTTACACTGGAGTTCGGTCAAACATTACAGTGATGTCAGGGGAAACAACTTCTGTGGGGTCACCCAAGGCAAAGTGGTCATTAGGCCTGGGAGGGGACAACACAGGAGAAACACCTGGTGGCTGGTCCTATACCTATAGCATCCAATTGGGCTCAGCCTGAATAATCAACCTGGTGTTTACCCTGGAGAATGTGAGAGTTCCCTTTATGTGACATAGAGAGGAAGATTATGAGTGGTTATGAGCTGAACAGTAGCTCTTGGAGTCTCTAGGTGGGGACCTGCAGAGGCTGCTGCTTGAGACTCCGTAGCTCTGCTGGGGAGACCTCAGTGTTCACGTAGGTAACAACAGAAACATCTGTCTAATCTGAATGGTTTGTTATTATTAAACTTCTCTTCCTATTCCTGTCATGTCCTACCTGCTGCCAGGGCAACATAGACCTGGATAAATGATGGAAAATGGATGAATGCATAAATATGTGTTACTTCCTGTACTTGTTTCTTTTTTGACTAGACTTCAAACTAACACTCCGCTTATGTTCCCAACTTTTTTTTAAAAAGAAAAGTAGTTACTGGCTGCTCAGGGAGTTGCTAGAGGTCAGAAGATATTGCCATGTGGCAATTTGCATATGCATAAAATCTGCATTAACAGTACTGGTATTTTGGAAAAACTAACTTGATTTGTCAGTAACTGTTTCACAGAAGAAGTCTTCAGGGTGGTCTAAAGTCGACAATTTGGCAACAGTGAGTTACTACCTTGATTTTGCTCAGTTCATCCATTTGTCTAGAATAGTGTGATTTCAGCTGCTAATATAGTGTACCCCAGAGAGAGCTCCATATATGAGGATTGATAAATAGAAAAGATAAATACCAATAAATACTTCATCCGTTAAGTTGCATGATAATTCTCTTGTATCTTTTTATACAGGGTAGTTGGAGAGGTTTTTCTTGGTTCCTGGTTCGAGGCATAGATTTGCAGAAATTACTAATTAGCACTGTCTGATTTGACGTAGCGGAGCACCCACTCCTCTCTCGATGATGAAGCTCCCTGCGTCTGTCCCAGCTGTCACCAGTGATTGATGCACTGTGCACTTCCCACCTTCACTAGCCAGTGTTCACTGCTGTTTACGCCACATACCTGATCTCACATCCAGAGATATCTCAGCCTCCTCCCATTAGCAGGCATATTAATCATCCTTCGTGCCGTATGATTGGGTTAAAATCCCAGCGTGCCATGGTTCCACATTTTTCTTGAGGGAAGTCATTGCATAGAGCTTTTATTCCCTCTTTAAACTTGCTTCATGTTCAGCAACCACAGAAAGAAATGTTTCCTACTGTACCACTAATCCTCTGGGTTCCCTATGGTCCATAATAATAATAATAATGCTTTGACCAAATTATCCATGCGATGAAAGACGAGCCTTAAGTGCTTCCAGCATCACAATTTTGTTGTTCTGCAGAATTTATTTTTCCATCACTTATAGTAAACATAATCATGGGGGGATTTTTAAAAGACTTATGTTCCATTTAGTAATTTGCTAGTGTTTTGGCAGCATTTTTGTTAGTGTCTGCTAATTTGCGAGTGTTTTACAGAGTTTGAAAATGTCAGGGGGTTACAGAGCTGTCTAGGTCAGTGTGCAGACGGCAGAGAAAAGTTTGTACCCTGAATCTTTTTGAAATTCACTTATCATAATAGTAATAAGAGGCTGCTGTAGAGTGCACCTACCCTTAATTTAACTTGCTAAACGTGTGGTGTTCTGAAAAATAGCAGAAACACATTGTAGATGCACAGTACTCACCTGAGCCATATGCACATTGAAAGTTATATTATTACTACTTTTGGTTTTGCTATAGTTTTTGTTTACTGTCTGTTGACACACACAAATATGTATGTTGAAAGTTTCCCCTTGACTCTTAATATTATCCTTACAGCTCATACTTACAGAGAAGTGATGAATCTGCCGGTTAATGTCGGCTCATGGGGACTGACAACCGTCTCATTCAACTTATAAGCTCTTACTTAGCCAGGTCTCCCTGTGAGACTGTGAGTAGGCCTAGTGCTGCAAAGTAATTATTTGGTGCAAAGCAAACTAATCCATACATTATATTTTACTGCTCAGAGGCATAATATGTTATACATTATATGTAGACGTATGAGCTTGGCTATGTTGGTGTGAGTACTGGCTTCACTAAACCGGGAAATGTGTCAAAGCCTGAATTTCATATAATTTGTCACTCGTGAATATTGACTGGTTTTCTGGGGACATGATGGAGTGACTGATGACTGACAAGATGCCATTATTCAGTCTGTATGATAAACTACAACTATAACCAGCTACACACAGTTCAGAAACATTATTGATCCTGAATAGTTCTCTGATGCAAGTTTTAAAGGATTTGCCTGCTAAATAGAAAATCATTTTTTTAGCCATGCTTATGTTAGCATTCAGCTCGAAGCACCGCTGTACCTAACTGCAGCCTCACAGAGCCGCTAGCATGGCTGTAGATTCTTAGTCTTGTTTCTTCATTGCTCACTGAGATAAAAGCTCTAATAACACCAATTTGAACGTCATTACTTTAGGATGAATTATGGCAAGTGCCACACCTTGACATTTATTTAACCAATGCACATGTTAGATGCTGATGAAGATGATGATAATCTCAGTTAGGTTTAACCTTATTTATATATTCGAAGAAAGGCCCAAAGATCTAATCAGAGGTGACAGATAAGTCCCTCATTAAAATTTTCAAGCTTCAGCAACCTAATCATCGTTTTTGTTTGGTAGCAAAGTGAATTATTTAAAACTTAAAAATCAGGCCAAAGCAAGTGCAACATAGGTGAAGAAATAAGGGTATTAATGGAGTCAAAAGGAAGTGGAGTCAGAGCAGTTTTTTATAACAATATCTCTCCATTACTAGCTTCATGAGTACGATAATATTTCTCACAGTGGACTAGACCTCTATCAGTCACACTCTCATTCAGTCTTTTGGCTTGTCATTGCCAGCACAAAATGAAATCCTCCCTCTCCACTGTCAAGGTTAGCTTTCAGCCATGTTTCCTTTTCAGGTGGGACAGACAGCACTCCCTGTTCCCCTTTTTAATCCGGCTGTGCTGCTATTTCATTTCCGGCCTTGTTCATTGAATCACTCCGAGCCTGCTATTCGATAATGGTGGGGTGACACCAGGCAGACACAATTTCATGTCACTTGCAGACTTTGGAATTTCTGAAGAAAAGTGTACGTAGTTCTTTAACTGAAGTGTTATAATCCACATGAGTGCAGTTACAGTAACACTTAATACCGTTTTATTGGGGAAATGTGAATTAATGTGGGGTATGAATGGTTACATAATCTGTCAAATCTAAAAATGTGAACATACGGTAAAGACTATCCAGACTGCACGGTCATAGTCGCAGTGAAGTGTGTAAGATGAGCAGACTCATTTTGAAAGGTTTTAGCCTAATAATCATTAACCCACAGTTACTATGGTTATGTTTTGTGATGGGGCGGTATGGGCAGTTTTATTGTTCATTCTTGCTCACTGAAGCCAGCTATTCATCCAGCCTTATTTTCCACAGGATACTGGTGCTGGGATACAAAAGGAAGACAGAAAATTAGCTAGTGAAGTTCACCTTTTCTGCAGGTGTTAAGACAGGTTTATAGATTGGTTTCATTTTAAAATGATCGAAAAGGTATTTATTAAATATATTAAATAATGAAAATGGAAAAAGACAAACATGAAAAAAAAAACAATCTGAAAGGGCAAGAAACACAAGCAGTCAGATTATCTGAAAGCTTTTAAGCAAACCCCCAAGTCAGTTCAACAGCCCGTTCTAAAGATCATACAGGTTACAGTCCAACTTCCTGGTTGAACATTGAGCTACCATACCTGCTGTAGATATGCACACTCACAGCTTTCCTGTGTGATGACGGACTATTAGCCACATTGTAGGTGCACTCACTGTTGGTTTTACCTGCAAATAAAGTGGAAGCTAATCTGACAGAACTGCTGACCCATGCTTGCTGTCCCATTGGTCCTATTTTTAACTATGCAGCCATGTTCCAAGCTCGAATCATACTTTGGTGAGCATCATAATGGGTAGAACCAATGAATGGAGCAATGAAAATGAAACTTAAGTAGTTATAAACTGTAATTTTTCTTTAAAGAAGATCTTCATGGATTTCAAAGCTTCCAGGAGTGTCGGCCTGAAACACTATCCTGCGAATACTCTGAAATGTGGCCGTGTGCTATGGAGCAGTACGGTGTTACTTTAATGATACAGTATTTAATGTATGCAGCAGTATTTCCTCAGTGACTCTGTTGTGTGCTCGAGGCAGCCACGCAGTGTTTAGTAACCATCAGATGGGGTGGCTTGTCTCTGTCAGTGCAGTTGTATGATCTTTACATAGTGAGAGAGAAAAAAGTTCCCTCTGGATAAGCTTAAGAGAAGACATCACGTGGGGAAGATGGCCTGGCGTGTTCAAAATGGCCACAGGGAAGCCATTTCCCACAATGCTCCAATTCCCCTGGCCCCGTGGTGTCGATCTGTCCTTTGTGAGCCAAAGTGTCTGAGACACATTGCGGTCACCATGGGCTGGAGGAGATATGACAAATACAAAAGACAGACCCTGTTTGCTTCTCTCCACTGAGAGAAGAACGTGTGGCTCATTGATATTGTATGAGCTTAGCTGTCTCCTGGTTTCTTTGGAGGGCTGTCAAATTCATTAGTTAAGTTTCACAAAATTAGCATACATCTTTAATGATAAAAAAAAAGAGCTGCACTCTAACAAAACTGGATGAATTTCAAATATTTATTGTATTTGTAGTGCAGCAAGTCTTGCTTTGATAATGGGGGAACGGTGAAACAATAAATGTGATAATCAGTGTATTAGCTGCTGTGCTGAACAGCAGGCTAAATTAATTTAAAAGTAATTTAAATGTCAACTTTATTAGATTAAAACTGTGAAATTTGAATTCAGTTACTGTGGTCCTTTCTTAAGCACATACACTGTAACAAAACCTATGGCCACCGTGTATATTTTAAGGCTTAAAAAGAGATGAAGTGATTAATGAGAGATGTCTCAGCCTATCACACACACAGTGTTTTTTTCTGTTGTTACACCAGCATGTCATCATGTAGTGCCCAAATAGTCCCGGAGCCTCATTTCTCCCTCACATAATTTTCCTATGGCGATCATCCATTGTCAGAATTACAGCTCACATTTCAATGATTGAGGGAAGAGTGTGTCTGTGTGTGTTTTTGGAAAGTCTAATGTCACAAAAAAGCCAATTGCAGAGCAGATTGAGTTTGGCCCCCCAACGTGCAGAGACATGTACTACGTCTTCAGAGACAGAGTACAAATGTTTGAATGAGTCCATTTTCTGTTCATGTCCAGGCAGGAATAGAAAAGCAACAATGTGGAAGGGCACCGCCAACTCCTGGTGTGTGTTACATTGAAAGCAAGTTTTCTTGTGTCGTGAGTTTATCTCCTGAAAGATTGCCTCCTGGCTGCCGTAAACTTCATAGGGACCAAACTAGATACAAACCCAAGATGACTCGCTAACTCACAGTTAGACATTACAATTATATTTGGACTTCACTGGTAATACGGAGAGACTTCCTTCAAGAAATATGTATCTGCACTCCAGGATAACACATAATTACAATGGAGACACAAACAGTCCACCAAAGTGATTATATTTTTGCTCATTTGTTTGTGAGCATGACATCTAAAAATCTTGTGCCCAGATTTTCAATGAAGTTTAGTGGAAAGTCAGGCAATGAGCCAAGGAACAAGAGATTAGTTTTTGGTGTGGAGCCAGGGATTCTTTTTTAAAGGATTTTCAACCTTTTTGAGATAAGCCTCTTTTTACACGATTTTGCTGTTTCCTGATAAACTGCAGCACTTATTTAAGGAAACGTGATTGCCACTGTGTGTAGTTCCTGTTGAAAATAACTCATTCAGTTTCAGTTAGTAAACAGTCTGCAAATTTACAGGACTGTGCAACCTTCGTGGAAGTATGCACTCTTTGTGGGCTTTCCAGGTATTGTTTTATTTTCAGTAAGAATGTAGGGTTTCGGCTATAGGAAGTAGCAGTTGAGGCTAAATGAAAGTTTATCTATGATCATGTTTTCGTCCTGTGTACTTTGTAAAGCATTTGAAATGACAAAACATCAAATAATTAAGAATCACCACAGTGTATCGTAGTTGGACTAAATAGTGCAAATGACTTCAAGACCTTGCTAGGGGACAGAGCCTGGTTAACCATGCGGTTATAAAAAATAGCACTCAATGTAGGGTCTTAGCCTCAGTAGCAACAAAATGATCCAAACCAAATACAGAAAACAGCCCCTAAACGCAGGACACATTTGTTGTCATGTGATACCCAGCATACATACCCTCATTGCCTAATTGCTACCACCAAAACAAAAGTCTGTCCAATTAACAAGCAACTTACAAGTGTACAGTTTGTTTACGAACCCTGATTTGCTTAAAATGAACCAAACACAAAAGTGCAACCAAGTAAACTCTCCTGCTATGACTCAGAGTAAAGAAAACAAACTGTGGATGTGACTGCAATGCATTCTCTACGCTTGCAAAAACACTGAACATAACTCTGAGTATAACATTATTACTTGATGATTGAGAGCCAGAAAACTGGTGAGAAAGAAAAAAAGACCCACAGTCCCAACCCTCTTTACTGATTGCTGGCAGGAAGAGGCAAATAGTCTCATGTACCAAGGGTGGCAGAAAGGATGGCAGGCATCATATTAACAGGATCAAAGCAGCTGCATTCTAATCTGTTCCTGGACTATGTGAAATATCTGGGGCAGGCAAGCTTCTCAAACTGCTCTTAGATCAGCTTCTGGTGACTCATCACCCAAGGCACTTTCAAACCGAGTCAATGTCAATACTAAGCAACATTTGTTTTGTGTAACGCCACGGGGAGGCTGAAACATCTGAGTTTGGGAAATTTCACTGCTGTTTGAGTGGGCGGGTGTGGTTGTGTGTAGGCATGAGGTAAAGCCTGTGGGTCTAATCCCCATTTTTCACTCCTCAGGGAGTGTAGGTGGTGCTTTTTCCCCCTCTTAGAAGATTAAGCTATAGCTTGGTAAATATTCCAAGACTAGAGGGCCACTCTTACTGCTTGAAGAACAAACAGACTTTGCACATTCGGATTCTTGAACACTATCTGGTCTCTTCATTCTTCCTTTTCTTCTTCTTTTAGGTACAGTTTCTTCTAATTAAATAAGAAGCTTATGTTTGACATCCCAGATTAGAGTGTGAGCTAAACCATTTTTTCCCTGTTACGGGCTAAACAGTCCAAAGACAAATGGATATTGTTTTTCTAAGTTGAAATTCACTGGTATTCTTGTTTTGATTATAACTTTCTGTCCTTTTCCTCTGTTCTTTTTGTGCCGCTGAAGTGCATTAAAAGTTTAAGCAAAGCAGACGTTCAGCCCTCTTGCTTCCTGCCTTCAGGCTGCTTTGAATTGGACTGCTAATGAATTGATAGGCTGACTCTGGAGCAATTTAGTTGCCTCTCGTCGTCACTGCGGCACATGCCCATCTCTCTTCCTCAGCGCCGTAATGACACACGCCAAGGCTAACGTAATTGCGCTGAATTGTGTGTTTAGCAAACTTAATCTGGCAGGGAAATATTTGAACAGACCACAGGGGTGAACTCAATCACACTGATGATGCCTGTTCAGCTCGTGACTTTGCATATGAGAGCTCGTGGCCAAAAACTCTCAGATGGATTAGTAAGACTAGTGAGAATCATTGTTAGCAGCATGTCCGTCTCAGACAGGGATTTGCTGCTTTGGCTGTAATTATCTTTTTTTTTTCTCTTCTCTATGTCTTCATGTCTTGACATTGTACTCATCATATGCAATACACCTCCATAATTGGCTCCTCTGAGGTGTTTGCATCCTATGGAGGCCACATGGGCTCCTTTGGGGCTCTGTTTCTTTTCTTACAGATGTGTAATTACTTTGGTATTTTGCTGGATGGTTTAACGGTTCTGGCTATTGATTGATGATGCATGTTCATTCTAGGCCAGTGGTTTCTAGGAAGTTTCCTGGAAAGAACCATGCACTTTGGTACTAATGGGTAAAATAGACAGTGTGCAATTGTTCAACTTCCATTTATTTAATCCTTTAGCCCTTTAGCAGGTCGGCTTAAAGCAGCTCTATGGAACTTTTCACTTTGTGTTGATTTTGGCGGTCCCTGTGGACACAGGCGGTAGTGTTTCACCTAACATTAGGTTACATGTTCCTTCCGCTTCACTCCCCGCTGCAAGGAGACTACTTCGCCGAGAAGAGAGTAGGCGGCAGCTCCGGAGACGGACCTTCAGTTAGAGGCGGAAGCAACACGAATTCAACTGGAGCAAATCTCAGCGTCGTTCGTCTGATTTCGCAGGAAAATCCGACCCGGTGGCAGGCATTAAGAATAACCTATTAGAAACTCTAATCCATTAGAAAGTAATAGAAATAGCCAATCTTCTCGCTGTTGGTCTTGTTTGCTTATGTAGGTCATATAGAAGCATCTGTATTAAATTGAGACTGTTTCATAACCAGTTAAAAACTCCATAGAGTACTTTTAACACTGAAAAAACATTTGTCAACAGGCAAGCGTAAAATTTAACATGAAGAACAAAGTTTCCGATGATGAATTAATTAAATATAAATGTTAGCTTGGTTTCAAATAGAGCAGATATTTCAGAGAAATTCCTCTGGAGATCAACAACTTCATTTAAACTCAACACAACTAGCTAAAATAGCATCATTTTGTCTTTATTTTACTTATGAGCACCAAATTACATAGTTATCAGAATCAGAATCAACATTATTGGCCAAGTAGGTGTACATATACAAGGAATCTATTTTTCTTTTTTCACTGCTATCAATGTACTTATACAGGAATAGACATAACAGCTAAGAACAACCAAGCTGAACAAATAGAATAGACAGGACTATTATGTACACTATGTGAAAAAAATCAGTGTATATATAAACATATTTATATAGACATTATGAATAGACCAATGACCAACAACAAAAATAAAATGTCCATGTACAAGTCAAGTGTTTTATGTAAGTTGTAAACAATACAAATTGTGCAAAGAAATAAATATTGAATGGATATACATGTATAGAAATTAACAAACAAAAATAAAATATAATCTTATGACCTTTAGTTTTATTTTGTGACCCCTTGGAAGGACCTGACCTGCAGGTTGGGAACCACTGTTCTGGACTCAGGCCAAATCTTTGTGCTTTCCTCCTTACTCTTGTGTGCTTGGATCCAAGATTTCTTCCCTATTTTACTTTTACACTAATATTCTGGTGTGAGTATATTAGGAGGCAAAACAAATTTAAGCTCAATATCATCACGGCCTCTAAAGGCTCACGGTCTATATTACTGTATGTTTCTTTAAAGTTCCACAACAAACACTTTAATGATTGGAAACTATTGCAGCACCATTGAGCAAAATTGATTCAGCTAATGAAGTTTTAACAACCAAAGGAACAGGGAAGTTTTTTTCCTTTCATGTCACATTAAACGAGGTGGCCTCAGACGTAGTTGCATCTCTAAGCTGATCCTCGGAAAGGAAAAAGGGATTTCTCCGCCTAGCTGACGGCGGCCCGAGCCAAAACACCCAGATGCTTGTTTAATGCTGCGCTGGCTCACAGTCGGCTGTAAATTGAACATGGGAGTATAATTCTAGGTGTCTGTTTGTTGTGTTCAAACACCGGTGAACCTTCTGCCTGCGTAGCTTCATCAACGCTCCCCCACTTCAGAGGGGATTTTTAATTTCTCCCCCCAGTGCCCGATGCAATTGTTCAGATAGAGGATGAGGCAGATTAAGTTTTTATGTTGTGTTCTTGTGTCGTCTGTGCCGTGTCTGTTGGGACTGTGTTACAAATTCTATTTAGTTAATGTGTAACTTCACCATTAGCACTGCGTCAAAGTAGGTTTGCAGTCGAGTTGCTAGGTAACCAAACGCCTCCTAAGACTGTGCTGTTATTTCTGAAAACTACGTCAGGTTTTTCACTCCTCTAAGAATAAATGCTGTGCTCACAAGCTGCTTTGTTAGACAGATAAGGAATCTGAGGAATCTTGCCAAAGTAAAGCTAAAATATCATCATATCTAATTTATTGCGGGAAGCAGAAGAACTTTTTTTTAATCCTCAAACATGTTGAAGAATCTGTCTGCCTAGAAACAGAAATCTGTAGATGTGAACCACATAAAGACTTAAACTTCAACCATGAAAGCAGTGGAACATCAGGAACACACTTCACTCTCCTCTGCAGCCCTGTGAACATAACAAAAGCCTGAAAGATGCCAGTTCTTGGAAAAATGCATTAGTGTAAGAACAAAGTGACACATGCATCGTAATTGCTGAACAGAGAGGTTCAAAATGATGTGATGTGAACACCTTAAAGAGAGTCTAAACAAATTCCAGAGTGCTTTTACCTTTAGAGCATAAAAGCACCAAAGCCTCCATGTGTCCCACTGGAGTAATTGTCACAGCGGGGGTCAACTTGACACTGCAGTCCTCCCTTTTAGGCTGGCCCTTTCTGCAGATCCCCAGACTTTCTGTTTTTTACCACTTCTAACTAATCATATCTTCTAAAATCATCCTGAAAAATGAAGAAAATGTCAGCATTTACAGATTTATTTATTTTTTTGCAGTTTCGAAGCACACCTTGTCCCCTTGCACTTAAAGATGAAAAAGCAGCAGGCATCTTTCAGGGCATCTACTCTTGGTAATAGCAGTGAGGCAGCGGTAGCAAATGAAAGCTCAGTTGGGCCCTCAAAGGCAAGGGAGAGGAGCTAGAGTCAATGGACCCCTTTGCCCTTAGAGTCAAGCTTTTTACAGGCCTAGACCAGCTTTGATCATCTGCTGGAAAGCCCAAGCTGGAGAGGTGCATTAAAGGCACTGGGGTGGCAATCTTCTTTATGGTGCCGCATTATACTTCATTTTGTGGCCTTGGTGCATTGCTTGTATTAAAAAAGATGCTAAAGATGAATACATGAATGAAGTCCAAAGGCATCTTTCGAACTTTTGGAGGATATATTTTCCATTCCGAGCACTGTACGAAACACGAGCTTTGTGATATTCAAGAGACAAATCGCTTGTGACCTTTAGTTCCTGAACTAAAATACTGCCAATCTTATTACTGAGATCATTCTCTGGGATCACTTACTGAGACCATTCTCACTTACACTGTAAGTATATTCAATGTGCATGTATTATGTGATATGATAATGCAGAGTTTTGATTGTTAGTGCAGCAAACATACAGTGTGTGCCGATAATAACTACCCTTCTCTGATGATATGTTTTCGATGCTGACACACAAAAAATGAAAGATACTCTTGTGATGGTGTGTTTTTTTTCAGTTGAAGGTTATTGTTCCAAACGTGGCAAAGATTACAACTCTTTTATGTGTTTTGAAAAATGTCAGAAAAGGAAGAAGAAAGGATAGACAGCAGTTTCTATGAAGCAGCAAATGGATTTAACCACTTGTGTTCTCAACCAAAAAACACACTACAAGTAGCTGGCATTACACAGGTGCATCTGGCTCTTATGCTGCTGTCACCATGGAGACGACCCCCCTCTGGCCTAGTTTAGTTTGCTTGCCCTTCCTAGCACATAAACATGAATGCAGTTTATACAGTGCTCCACAGAGAGCAGACACACATGTTCACTTGCTGTGATTTACATTCTGCTGCGATAAACCTGAGGAGGGTACAATACATGATCTCTTCAGACATCACATAGTCATAATGACATTTACTGTATTATAGCCCAGTGGGCAGAGGGACTCGCACTACAAGGTTATTCACACATGATGCACAATGTACATGAAGGTCAGTTAAGCTTTATTTATAGAGCACCTTCCATGCAATTGCAGCGTAAAAGGCTTTACATTTAAACAGTAAAACAAAATTAAAGTAGAAATTTAAAAATTGTAAGAAGAATTGCATATATCTTCTAAAAACTTCAATTTTCATATTAGATACTCTGAAAAATGACAGCCCTATTTTTCCTTACATTACTAAGAATTCCTGGCTGGAATATCAAAATTAGTACAGTTATGGAGCTAGAATTGAAGATAAAGAACCGGCTGTAAATTCCATGCTTTCACCTCCAGTTTGTGCAGTATGCTGCGTACAAAACGACAAAGTTGTTGAGGCAAAAAAATGGGTTTTTATGGATCATACTTTGGGTTTCTTGTAGGCGCATACCTTTAATCTCCTGATGTTTCATGTGGAGTTTTTCTGTATTCTTGTAAAGCCGCTGAATATCTGGAGTGAAGCGGTCGAGGTCTTGTTTGTCCTAGATCTCTATATCCATCTCCAATCTCTCTTTTATGATACATCCACCTTCCCTTACTCATACACTGGCCGTTTAGGGTTCCTGGCCACTGTATGATGCTTCAGGCATGTGTATGAATAACAATCATCTCACCTCGGGTAGCTATACAAGTATTGCCTCCAGTAGATAGATAAACCATTGTGGGAAATGACAGAGAATGAGATAGGAATCAGCCATCCTTAGTCAAGATGGAGCCCACTCTCAAATGGCGGTCTGCCAACCAAGCGCACAGCTATCTCTCTTGCTCCAGCAATTGCACAGCAGACCAGACACATGTCGACATCCATCATGATCATATGTGACCTAAACTGGTCTAGTCCATGAACAATGTTTACATAGAGGGAGTAGTACAGATGTAGTGACACAATGAACATTGCTAGACCAAGCATTGGCCTGTATATCAGCATGTACCTACCACATGGGAATGTTCAGTGGTTTGAGAGATTGCTGTATTGCATTGCATTGCAATAACTGTTGCACCACCAGACTCAAACCTTTTACTTCAGAACTGAGACTGTTGTGTGGAGGATTAAAAAATATTGCAATGCTGCAAAACTACCACATATTTATTGTCTGTTTGGAAGGCTTGCCCTTTGCTTCTATTGTTATGAATTCTCCAATTACAAAAACACTGATACGTCTTTCATTCTTTTTCCCTACAATATAGCCTCCTGAAACATTGTGATTGTGGTACGTACAGTTTTTTTAAAGCAAGGCAACGTAAACACTTGGTTAAAGTCAGGGAAACGTTGTTGGTTAAACTCACTCCCCTCCTTAAAGGATAAGTCTGGTGATATTCCACATTTTTCTTATTGTCAGTGAATTCCATTCAAAGACCAAAACCAACAATGAATTTATCCTCCTAACAAGTATTTTCTGTATAGCCAAAGCCTGATTTTGTCCATCCCTCTGTGCCATAGAGCTCACACATCAATGAACACCATAGTTTATTTTGAGTCAATCCATCGTACTCCTTTCTGCTGCTGTAAACACTCACTAGAATCCATGACCGAAAATAGTCCCCAACAAATAGACCAATGCATTGCTGGTTTTGGTGTTTATATTGGATTTGTTGACAGTTAGAAAAATACTGAATAAGTCCAACCTTTAAGTCGGTGTCAAAACCATTTGCTTTGTACGCCCAGTTATCCACCCCTTCTCTCTACGACTCTTCACTGCAGTATAGGAACATGATACTATTTCCTGCACTGGAAGAAAATGTTGGCAGTGAACGTAATCAGTTTTGTTGGCAATTGATTTCTTACAAAAGGTATACAAATGCAATGTGTTGTATACGCACATAATTCGTAGGAGAAGGGGTATGCTGAAATCCACTGAAAGTCTTCTTTGGCTTGCATGTACTGTAGAGAATTTAGCCCACTGTGGCAGATCATTTTAGGACAGAAGTATAGAGAACATAATAAACATAAATAAGATGACAAATGAGACAAAAAAAGAACAGGCAGTTCATAAGAACTTATAATTGGCCATCGCCCTAGAGCGACCTGAAAAGCTGCAATTATTTCAGAACCAGGTTTACAGAAACTCTGAATCAGAGTTTGATCACCTCAGATACCTGAGAGCTCATCTCAAAGTTTCCCGTCCTCACTGACAGTGAGTCACCCCCAAAGTACCTTGACACAGGGAGTAAACAAGCCTGCCTCTGTTCATCAATGTAATCTTGTTTGCTCAGAGGGCAGTGTCTGTGCAGGACAGCACACTGCCACAGGGATGAAGCCCCACGCTGGAGATATTGTGATCCCTGTTTTCATGTCTTTAAAGAAGACGGGGTGTAGTGGCCTTGCAGCTCGGCATGTGTGCACACAAATCTGTGTGACGTCACTGGAGATGAAGGGTGACCCGCGCAGCTGTATCACAAAAACTGTGGTTTAAACTGCATCGTATTTAAGTATTTAAAGAGGACTACAAATCAGGCTCTTACAGCTTTGTTGTTAAGATTTAAAATGGCCTTTAGCTTGAAAATACTTCAACAGAAGTATACAGAAAGTTTGCGTGTATTTGCGTGTATAAAAACTAACCCCTGACTGTTGTAATTTGAAATGGCTGCCTCCACATGAGGGGAGTTTACCATTCAAAGTGATCTCTGGGGTTCATAATTACTCTCCCAGTGAGCAGCCATCAAAAGCAGAAGGCGAGGATTGCAATCGTGTCACAACAGAATAACTCATCTACCAATACCACAGCTGCTACAGGGCCTGCATTTTTACCAAGGTGCAGCATTTCTCCACCCAAGACTTGATTCAAATTCTTTGGTGTGAAGAACGGCGGGCGGGGTGTTGTGATGGTGGATAGGGGGTAAGAGTCACAGGGGAATAATGAGTGAGTTTTTCTTGCAAAAATAGAACTGTAAAAAAATGGTAAAACACAAGTCTCAGTCTCAAGTTACAGCTTTACCGGGAGTCATGTTTTTCATATTCGTTCCACTGTCGGGTGTCAATCTCTCTACCTTGTAACATTTATAGTTCACTGTCACTCAATATCTTCAGCAAACTGAGTGCAGCGCAGAATAAAACCTTATTATGGCCAACAGAACAATGCTTCTGGGTGACAGCAAAGGGTGAGAGACAGCATATGGCAAATAGACAGGAGGAAGATCTCAAGAAATGAGTAGAAATGGAACGACAGCATGCTGAGTCTTGAGTGTCAGATGTCTTATTTCACAACATGATATTCCTCACCACCTGCTAAATCCGGTCAGCTCCTTTAGAAAGAGTGGACATTAAACCTGAAAGTATTTCACTGGCTTTTTGTTACAATTTAAAGTTAAGGGAGTAGAAGGATGCTGCAAAATAGCCGTTACAGTAAGTTATGATACGTACTGTACACTGTTGGTGAAATATCTTCGCTGTTTGACCAGTGGAAACGTCTTCCCTGGAGCAGATGGTAAGCCTGGTGGAGACCTATGCGCATAGAGATTTACCTTATGTAGATGTACTGCACAGTGGAGCATGGTTGTTGTGAGGCATGCTGGGGAAACAGTTGCTAAGCACTTCAGTGGCATTCATTTTGTAGTAGGAGACACATGGATGGTATGTCAGAGCACAAAGGATCCAGCATTTCCCTCCTCTTTCATTCACAAATAGGCTTTCTGATATTAAAGATGCTTTTATATACTTGGCCTCAATGATTTTCTGCCTCCAAGGTTTTCTGTCTTGCAAAAACGATTTTTCTTCTTCAGTTTTGTTAAGGATAATATGCATTAATTTTGTGGAGATTTCAAAGAGGGTAGTGGCCTTTCACAGTCGGCTATTAACACTGCAGCCTTAGACTGTAGGCTCATAAGGCTGCAGGTTTCTAATCATGAGTAAAATCACTTTTTTTAAGTCTTCTGTATCATAAAATCTTCTGACACAAAATATTAAAAATAAGCCAAATTGAAGGAGGAAGAAAACATATTTCTTAGCTTTAATGAAGGCTCATGACATCAGTTTCTTAAATGGCTAATGCATGGGCAACAAATGCAGCTCATTATTTCTAAGCAGCCCCACCTTTCAAGTCTGTTACTGCTGTTTTTAGCAGTGACTTCGCTGGTGGGGGCATATTTAAGGTAGCGGTGAGACATGAAATACAATCCAGGGAGTCCAGTTTGAGTAACAGATGCCAAAACACTGCACAACGGTTTGTAATACTTACAGACAGGATTTTACAACCCTACTTTGTCTTTCACCGCGACAATCACGAGGTAGACAGAAGCAATATGGCGTTGCAACGTAATCTACCAAGAATGTGGGCTTGCATATATGCGAGTGGTCAACACAGTGCCCTTCTGTATGACGTTGCGTTGCAGCGAAAGTTAAACCTGGTTCAACTTTTTTGCCAGACGACTCTGCATTGTTTTGCCGAATCACCGCTGCATCCGGCAGACTGGCTCAGCCCCTCAGGCTGGTGTATGTCTGGCGTAAAGCATGCATACACACAATACAAAGCACATTCCGGTGTTTTAAGTCACACCGAGTTCAGTGTGGAAAGTAGTGCACGTATTATTTTTGTGTCTCCACATCATTTATACATCTGGACCCAGCTGACATATCTGGGGCTTTGCTTTCTGCCTCGCTGCCTGTCAGAGAGGAGAAACACTCTTTTGATTGGCAGGTTAAACTCTTCAAGGTCAGCTTGCTCTACAGCTCACCCTCTCAGTGTAGATTACTGTGGTAATATCTCTCCTGTCGAGTGTCTCCCATCCCCCCGTCGACTGGTTCTCAGTCTACACTCAGATCTAAAGATTGTGTCCTTGCCTCCTCATCATGTCGTTACATAAGCTACTGCACAGGTTGTTGAACATGGAGATTGTGCTGCATGTTACATTTGCCGTATCTGGGATGTTGTGAGAGAAATGAATGTCATTTCTGCTAGTGATATGAGTAGGTTGGGTTCGGGAAGGGGAATGGGATGTGGTTGCATGATTGCAGCCTCAGGAATTGGCCAATATTTGGCTGGGGTCAATATTCTTCACACGCATCGTTTAAGTTGGTCTTTGCCTGAGATTCTATTAAAATAATCTGTGCTTAAAGTCAGTAATTGATAGAAGCTACCTGGGTGGAATAATGGTAAATCTACTGAAGAGCTGTGTCAGCTTTATGTGTGGATGATTGAGATGGGAGCTACAGTCTTATGTATCCAGTGAGATGCGGGAGTGACAATTACCTCCAAACAGAGAGATATTTAGAAGAATTGTTATCATGAGTCCCAGTATTTTGTGGCAAAAAAGTGGTAAAAAACTGATGAGCAGAAGGATTGGAGAAGAAAATGTGAAAACACAGCAGGAAACAGGAACTGTGTTCTATGAAGCCTCACAAAAGAACTTGTGCAGATGGCTGCTGAAAGCCACAAAGGCAAATACTGAGTTGCTACCGACTAATATCACGATGACATGCTCATTGTGTTCCGATCATGCTATTTGTTATGCATGCATATTTAGCAGCGCATTTGAAATGATGACGCATCATTGATTTGTGCACAAGATTGTAATGGGACTTGCCGTCACCACAGCCTGCACTCTCTGTGTATGCGATTTACATGTGAGAGCAGCTGGAAAGTGTGTGAAAGTGTTGAGAGCAGTCCGTCAGTCCCCAATGGGACCTGATATACAACTTATATATGACCTTATTAGGAAAAATGAAAAGCTGACACATGTTAACACCCACAAAAAATGCTGCACTTAGCTTGTTTTATTATATTAAATGCTACTGAATGTAACTGGAATACCTAATATAACCTAATATAAATATAAATATCTATTATAAACTACTTTTATGTTTCATAATGGTGGGTATAATTTGAATTATGTTTTTTCAATTAAAATAATAATTCTAATGTGACTGTCTATGGGCAGTAAGGGAAAAATCACTCACTAGCATAAGGCATTTGAATATGTTTGAATGTGGCTAGTGTTATGTAAAATGGAATTTATTTACCTTTTCACTTTCCATCATAATTTTGTTTTCTGATAAGGTGCGACAGGCGCATTGAAATGTGAATGAATGCGCTGTCTGGGAATACTTTTCCTTTATATTCCTGCCAAGTAGAAGTAATGGCTTTTAATCTGTGCATCAGTCAGCCGGTAAATACACTTTTCACAGTATGAGGGGGAGAATGAATAGAAATCATCAGTAGTCGTACCACATTCACATAACTACAGTGCAAAATAATTTTGATAGTCTCATCTCCTCCTGTGCTGGCAGAATACTTTTCACAACTAGTTGTAGGTCCTTAGAACGGGGATGTTTGGTAGATTTTGGTTAGTCAGTCTGTCTGTAGCCATCCCACTTTGATTTAGAGGTAGAATCTCTGACAACTGGCTACATTGCCATGGACATGGACATTCGTGATCCCCAGGGGATGATTCAGAATGATTTAGGTAAATTCTTGATCTTTTATCCAAGCCGCCAGTACACCATAACTTACCTTTGACCTCATAAACCAATGGCCAAATTTCTTACAAAATTTGTTGTGGATATTCATACTCCCTACAGGATGAGCCATACCGATTTTGATGTCTTTTTGAGCTTTCATTTAGCAAACCTAATCGACAGATTGCTATGAAATGACTTTCATGTTCCCCGTAGGATGGACTTTTTCCATTTCAGGTTTTTCCTCAGGTCAAACCATCAACTTTGTAGACAAACTAATGGCTGCATTATGGTTAATAGCAACTGACTTTCAGAACATGCAAGTTTATTGTTTTTCTAAACATAAAATTTATTCTGTGCTGTTTTTTACTGCCCTGAGATAGGAAGTAATTATACCTGATGTATCTTTTTTATGTTTAAATGCATTTAATTGTGCACGATCTAATGCATCCAGTAGAGGTTGACATCAGTAGTTGTTTACTGTGCTAAATTAGATTGCTGGATAATTAGCTAGCCAGTAAAAACAAAATAATCCCCCCCAAAATTTCCTGTACTATACTGTAGTTTATCAGAATGTCAATCCACAATTGAGAATGGATTGTATGGATTATTTTGTTCATCCAACAATCCAAACCCCAAAGATATTTGTTTTCCAATGCCATGAAATAGAAAATTATCACATTCTCTGAGAAGCTGTCAATCAACTAATCAAATAATTGACTAATTACTCAAGCAGTATAATCAGTTAAGCTTAACACAGTTTAAAAGACTATAGTGCATTATTAGCCTTGTGAAAGAAATGTAGGGCAGGGATAGCGAGTGTAGACAGCACCCAGACCCCCACATTCCCCACCAGGGCTGTACTGGAAATCTTCCCACAGCAGGCAGCATCTGTTGGGAGGAGATCCCCAGCTGCTCTCTGTACTGGTTTTCCAACACATGGCTGGTCTCCACTGGTCGTTCCCTGAATATGGCCAATTGTCTGTGAAAACAGTCCATCGATAATGGATATCTGCCACCCCACCACTGACATGGAACAATCAACAGGCGCAAAACATTGTAGCCTTATTTATCTGTGTCTGGTTGCTGAATACAGTTGTTTGAACCCATTGTGCAATCTGATTATTCTGAGATTTCAAATGCAAAGCAGGAGTTTTGTCTTTGTCTTGTGTACCTGCAGTTTGTACCTTTTAGCATAGTTTTAGGACAGAAATTGTCACAATTTTCAATCCCAAAGATCCCTAAATGGATATAGAGTACATTCGACCAACAGCCCTCATGTCCATTTTGGTTATATGGGCTTTTCTTTCTCTATATTTTTACATTTAGCAGAGCACTCTATGAGGTGATGACAATTAATTTTACCAAACAAAGGAACCCCTGGAAGTATCTCAGGGACACGTGGGGCTTACTGTGAGAACTGGCATAAGATATACTACTGTATTTAATTCATTTGTACAAACATGGTCTTTCTTTTCATTATCATTTCCTCTAGATCTGAGTGACTGCCGGTGAGTGCGGAGGAAGCATTTAAAGGGACACAGCAGCGTTGAGTTAAAGGTTAGTTTCTGTTCTTTTTACCAGTTGAAGCACAAAGCACCCAAAATGTGCTTTTACTGAAATGCCATATGTCTACAGTGACTCCCACTGAGTGTCAAGTAACCTGCCGTTAAACAAATGCAAGGATCCTTTTTTTATATGTTTTGTACTGTGCTTATTTTCCACATCTCAGTGTTTCAATTCATACCTTTTTTTTGTGTTAAAGTTTTGTTTGTAGGATCCTATTATTCTATTTTTATGTTTATTTTCTATTTTCCTATGATATTTCCTCCCATTTCTTTATGTAACACACTGGTGTCCCCATGGAGATAATTGCAGACTCATTTGAAGCTGTTTTGTTGCTGTGTTATTGCACTTTGATGGTGGATATTATGTTGTTCATGTTTCTTACTTCACTGAGAATTCATCAGGACATACATTAAATGGACAATAAAATGTATTAGCCCTTGCGGAATATCATTCTTTTCCTTTGAGCTTTCACCACTTTTCTATAAACCACAATACAAAGTAACTGTAAAATGTCTACTGTAAAATGAGAAATTAGAATATTATATTATATATTTTCAGAATATATTCTTCAGATGATGTGTCACAACCTTTTCTACACAATCCACTTGGATTAAAATGCAACAGCATGTGTTCGGAAAAAGTTATTTGCTCTTTGTGGAATCACTGAAGCTGCTTAGTTGCATATTTTGCTGGTTTGATTAAAGCTTATTTGACTGGAACATTCTCAGCCCAAACCCAAAGTGTACTGTAAACTCACAAAGAGGCTGACGCTGTGAATATATGAATGGAAAATTAGCAAGTCTGCTTTGACCCTTGAGGACACTGCTGCTGCTCGGTAGACCAATTTATGGGTGCACCCACTGTTTAGATGCAGTGTATGGAAAACCAGCGAGCTATCAGTTATGCAGATTGTTCTCTGGCAAATGTAGCCCTAATGCTGGGGCAATGGATTACATATTGGTCCAATATATGGGTTGAATAATGTCTTTTACCTTATCAGAGGGGAATAGAATCACAAGATGACTTTACACTACCTCCACCTGTCATCGCACAAGCTGTGCTATCAGGAGAAAAAGAAAAACAAGATGAATCATGTTGTCTGGGAATCGGATGGCAACTGTTTCTCATGCTGAATACTAAGTACAGAAGAAGATTTGAGACTTTGTTGTCTCGTACAAATGCCCACATGAATATTAATATGGAAATGTGTTGAAATCACATGTACAGTGTGTTGTTGGAATCAATGGTCCCCTTCATACCCTGCTTTAATGGCCAATAGAAATTGAATTGGTTATATTATTAATGTGCGATTTGTAAGTAACAGTAAAACATTTTTGTAAATCCCAAACTTTTTCATCATTCAACAAAGTTCTCATTATTTTGCACATGTTCACACTATCATACAGTACAGAATTGTTGCCTATTAAAATGCCTAACAAACGCATAATAAGACTAATATGTAGAATTAGAGATTTGGAATTTTTTGCAATTTTTCACTTTTTTTAATACAAAAGAATCACTGGTTGTGTGGTTTCTCAAATGTGTATATTTTCTAGTTTTCTTACTCCTTTATGACAGTAAATCTTTTGGTTTTGGACTGTCGATCAGACAAAACAAGACATTTGAATATATCAACTTGGGGAAATAATTGTCAGATTTATCAGTAATAAAAACTAAGCCTTCCAGAATACTAGTGCTGGGTGATAATAGCTGACGTTAAATGGATAAAAATTAAATGGGTAGAAAAATCACTTAAAATAATCAAATAGATTTTTAGTACAATTACCACTGTTCCACAAGAGTTCGATACCTCAAGGCAATAAAATTGAATTATCACCCGGCCCTACAATGTACCTTACTTCGATGTTACTTTGCTGATTTATGCTAGTACACTGGATATACTGTACATCTACAGTCTAAAAATGACAGCGTGCCCACATCGTTAATCATCCTCAAGAGTCTGATTTTAAAAGTAGGAATACAAAACACTAACCAACTAAAATGGTGCATTGAAAGAGATCTGAGTTATCACAACTCACATTTTCCAGTGTTGCAAAGTAGAGACTTTATTCATGCTGACTTTAGCATATGGGTTTTGGTATAACCTGGTTGTTTCATTTGTATTTTGTTGTGGATTCAAACCTGTTCGGTCCTCCCTGCGCTGTCAAACTCCATCCTCTCACTCCACACTTCTATGTTAAAGTCTGTATTCAACTGCCAATGCTGGTTCAGGCAGGGTTCAGTGGCTATTTACTGAGGCATTGTGAGTGATTCTGGCCTTGTTAAATCCTATTTTGTTTCGTGAGTGTGGAGCTCAGCCTCCTCCAGGCATGTGAAGGTGGAGGACGAAGCTGGCATGCCGACTGGGGACCCAAAGAGCAGTCCAATTTTTCATCCTTATTGCCCATGACATATCCAAAGTGGCAGAGCGCCGTCCACGGAGAGACAGAAGAAGGGAGAGAGGGAGAGAAAGTGAGAAGCATGCAGCTCAGATGGAGTGAGAGGAGAATATCTCTACTTCCGCCTTCTGTAGTCCTGAGCAGGCCCCCAATTTCTTTGCTAAAACAATGCAATTTACCAGCGTTCATTAGGGCAGACAAGTTTAAACTTAGAGTCCCAGGGTTCCTGCCTCTCTATAACTTACTCCGCCTTCAGGCTTGTAGTTTAGCCGGAGAATAAATGCAGGTTTGAAGCTCACAAAAAGAGAATAAAGAGTGCATTAGTCCAATTTACTCCATGACACTGGCTAAATGAAGATGTTACACCCACCCTCTACCCCCATCTTTCACCATAGCTTTCTACAGGCTTGAGCTTCCATTGCACAGGGCTTATTTTTCCTGGGGATGTCCAGTGACTTGTCATATTTGTTGAAACCATCTGTCATTTTAATCACATATGAATCGCTTGTCTGTGTGTGTAATTTGTAAAATAATTCCAGTGCAAATGATGTACAGTATTTTGATTAAGACAGCTCCGTGTTGATAAAAATGTTGTGCCAATCAAGTGTCGCAATTTTAGCTTGATTTAGTTTTTGGTGCAATTACTTTTTTTCTTTTTTCCTTCTCTCTTAATTTCATGCCCTAATTCACATCCTGTATGGATGTGAACAGGGGAAATCTTAATTTATATGAGGTCACCATATAATACTAGTCTTATGTGAAAAGTATTTTTGTTTCCTCTTTTAAATGAGGAATCAAGTGTTTTAATTCAGATCATTAAAGAGTGCGTTTTCGTCAACCTTGCAGCGATTCTGAATTGAAAAACAAGACTGTGAGATCTGTTCTGTCACATGCAGGCAGTGCAGTGATGGAGGGCCGTGAAGGGCACTGTCAAGGTGACTTCTGGGGGTGGAGAATAGGGGATGGGATCCTTCGTAGGTGGGTGTGATTTCAGAGAGCGTACGTGACTGGGAGATTTTCATGAGAGAGATTTCCCCCCACTTTTCTTTTGCTTTCACTCTCACGGTTGAGATTAAGATCTCTTGTTGTAATTATTGCTCTGTGAGGCGGCCTAATTCTGCCAAGTCGATAGCATCACACTCGTCAGGTGCTATAGAGGGTATCTGGCACCAGCTGTTCATGTCCTCTACATGTTCCAGTGGGCTGCAGTGGAAGTTAATGGCACTGTTATGTGATACATGTCTGTTGATCGACTTGCTTCTGTAGAGCTGCCAGTCCCCCCACTTCTCTTTGCTTCCCTCCAGTAACCGCAGGAAGTGGAAAATTATAATGAAAAAAGACAAAAAATAAATAAAAGGAAAACCCTTGGGTGTCTGGTATTTTTAACACCTGATGTACAATAAGGGCATCAATCATCCTCTGCAGTCCCAAGAAACATATGTCTGACTGCCTTTCCCCCCCAAACACAGGTGTTTGACAGACAGAGTCAATTCTGCCTAATGAGCAATTGTGCTGCCATGTACTGTACTGTCTGTTGTGCACAGCAAGGCACAGATCTAACCAGACTGCTTTCATCAGCACGCAGACAGACTACATGTCCACCCAACTAACTTTTGTCAGTATTCATTTCTCATAGCAAAGTTTCTCAAACAGACAGTTTTCCTGTGCAGGTATTAGATTAATGCTCAGCTAGAATATAAGGACTGAGAGAGAGATAATATCAAAAAAGCTATAGCTGAAAAATGCAGTCCAGCCTAACATATCTTGACTAGCTAGTTATTCCTGGTGACCCCTAGTTCAAAGCAGCCATACCAGCTGTCTGTATACACAAATGTTGACCTGTCACAGCTTTACGGGAGAGTGGAAACAGAGGAAGAACCCAAATGCAGACAGTAGAGATTGACAAGAAGAGCTTACAGGCAGGTCCAGGTTGATAGGTGGGCATGTAGGCAGGTTAAGGTCCAGGTAAAGGTTCGTGTTTGAGGTGACACAAACTCAAACACAAACACATAAGACAAGTCAGCAACCAAGCAGCAAGGATGAACTGACAAACAAAGGAAGTGGACCGGTATGTATGGAGAGTGGCTGAAGGGAATGAGATGCAGGTGGGGGAGATGGGTGGGGATGCTCAGGTGAGGGGAATGAAGTGATTGCAGGGCGGAAGGGAGTGGCAGGATCTGGAAAGCCAGGAGAATAGTCTGAGGGCATCTGGTGGACTGGTGGCTACTAAGGGCCTGTGTAAGTGGGAAGCGGCTGGAGGAAGGGACAGTGATAAAAACTATGACATGACCTTCCAAGAACATACATTATAGCATGTCATAAACCAGTAGTAAATGTTTATATACTTCTTTTAAGGCTAAATCGGGGGACGTAAAGTAAAGCGTTACCCATCAAGAATGGAATATCTTTGGTTTTTCACCAAAACAAGCATTTTGAACCTTGGGCTCTGGGAACATTGTGGAGATAATGAATATTACACCAATGACTTTGCAGACTCAGAACTTTCTTCTTTCATTTGTTAATGTTGTTTATACAAGTTAATAATCTAGAAATATTGTCTTTGCATTAATGGCCTGATAAAGTTTGTTTAAAGGTGTTTGGTATCAAAAATAGGACAGCTGGGTAAACTGGCAGGGAAATTAGCTGGAGACTAAACTGAGGCATTTTGAATGGATTTCTTTCCAATTAAATGTAATATTTTTACGTAATTGTTAAGAATAGAAACATAATAAAAAAGACCTTGTATATAGACATGATCCCCATTAGTGATTAGTTTGTTTGCTTGGTTAAATGATTTAGATGTGCCAGAGAATAAACCAGCTCAACCCTGTCAACACTACCCACAGCAAACAATTTATTTCACAGGAAGACTTCCCAGAAGGTTTTAAGCCTGAGTAGCTGATTTACTTCAGACTCTTTGATCTGTTGCCTTCACTTGGAAGTGGAGTAGGATCATTATTTTGGTATACTCTCATCAATACATCTGTGGGTGTTTAGATAAGGGAGAAGTTGCCTTCATCTTAGAGCTTGAATGATTCAAAGGAAATTAAAAGAGACAGAATTTAAAGAGAGATCGATCATTTAATTTCCTTTAATTGTAGTGAAATGGCAGGCAATTAATTAAATGGTATTTCAGTGAGGCTACCGTCCCTGGCAAAGAATGTAGGTCTGTGTTTGAGCATGATGTGGTTTGGTCGAGTTTGTGTAGCTGCTTACGTGTGACATTCATATGTCAGCGTGCATTTGTGTTTGCACCGATGCTTGTGCAGCATGTAGGTGGGTTTGGGATGTTATCTTCCTGCTGCAGCTTATGGATCTATTGAAGTCACAGTGATGCAGCTTAATGTTGGGTGACTGTCACACTGCACACGTTGAGAAATGAATGATTCAATTTGAAACAGCAGTTGCTGACAAATCCGAAGCTTTAGTGGCATCAAGATGAATTTAGCTTGATGAGACTTTTAGTGGGTAATTTGTATTTAAGTATCATGTTGGACATAGCTTTTTCTTAATGTCATAGTTAGGAACTCAGACTTCACATGTGCAGTGAATGTGAGATTGCGTTTCTGCATGGGAGTTGTTGTTGGCGTGTTTATATGTCAGTTTGAGCAGAAGAGCAAGTGCTGTTCAGTGGTGGATCGTGACTTTCCTTCCTGTGTGGGAGCTGCTCCTACTCCCACGCATCTCCCTGTCTCTCTTTTCTCTCTCTCCAAATCCATTGGTCTTTAACCTCAGCTCAGTTCTCACTTAACCACCAATCAACTCCATGTCACAAATATCCATAAAAGAAATTAGTCATCTAAGTTAACCATATGATCCCCTGTATCACGTCAGAAAAGCTCATTTCTGCTGTGCCTTCAACCATAAATCACTTGAAAACTGCAGCGCTCTCACTTAATTGCTGTGACAGGGTTAACTTGTATTCATGCTAAGAACATACTGTAACATAATGTATGCCTTCTCACCCAAAGCACTCACACAAGCATGCTGTTTTCTATATATGTGATAACAATCACACAAAAGTACAAAAAGATTATGTTTTCTCGTGATGCCGTGTGACTTTAGTCGTACAGAAAACATATAGAAAACTCACATATTTACATCGAACACGATGCATAATACATGTGGATACGCTCTCAGGTTTTCAATTTATATGCCAACAATGTGTCTTAGTGATAACTAGGCTGCACACAAAGTGATGCTTGCTGATAACAATTCTAAACAAATTTAGCATATTCTGAAATTTCACTCTCGCTGACCTTGGAGGCTCTGTGTGGCTGGGCAGTAACGGGGTTGCTAAGGTAATTTAATTACCAGACCCTCCACGGGCAAGGGTAATTACTGCTCTCTAAATCCCCACTAATCCCCCTTCTGAGTCCCCTACACAGACTTGGCCCGGGGCGCTCTAACAGGCAGCGCTGACTCCTCGATCCCATCCCAGACAGGGGCCCTCCAAAAAACACACTGAGCCCGTCTGCATAAAGATGCTCCTCGGTGGCTTGATTTGTGTAAGATGTGTACTCTCCATACAGCACTGTGTGTGCTTGCATGTGTCTGTCTTAGTGTGTCTTTCAGCGCAAAGGGCTCGAGTCATCACTCCCAATGAATTCCTCTCACGTTGCTCTCCCCTCCTCATGTGCACGAGTCAAGGGGACTCTCAGGTCAAAAGGGCCACTCATCTCTCCATAAGAATGTCGTAATTATCACTGCTGGGATGAATAGGATGTGACCTCTGTGAGCAGCAGCGCCTGGTGACTGGAGTTAGAAGAGAAGGAGAGGAGATGAAAGCTACTGAGCGTGCTAGTAGAACTTTCTCTAGAAAACAGCTAGAGTTATCAAAATATCATCTGCGGGGTTTACATTTAAATTAAAGTTATAAGTAGATAAATGAGGTCATCTCTGTGGCACTGTGCTACTTACTGCAGTGGAGCAAGTGTATCTACTGTATACACTTTAAGATCATATGGCATACAAATTATGTATACTTTACACAAATTTTAGCAACACAACAACAAACACAACATTAACATGTCATCAACTTGTAAAGTTGTTGTAGCAAACGTCCCAGCAATCATTTTTCTAGTTACGCATCCAGTAAAAAGCAACATTATCGTTCATCGGCATATCAGGCCATCTAACGAGCAACGTGCAAGTCCTTGTAGTCCTTGTAGCTCTGTTTTGGTCTCCACCATCTCCTGCTAAATACTCCACTATGTTCACCAGCTAGTTGCTAACTTTGTCCGTCTGCCGTTTGGTGATGGGCAGGTACAGTGCAGTGGGTTTTTAGAGCTTTGTCTCTGAAAACAGCTGCCTGCTGTGTGTTTTAGCCAAAATCACTGAGCTGCTTATACACTCCATAGAGCTAATGGGAACTACGAAGTCGCAAAGTTCATCACTACGAGCGACTCCTGTCAAATTACATGTGGTCATTTGATCCATTGTTAAAATAAAAATATTGATTGTGCAGCTTTAATTTCATACATTCTCGGTTATTATTCTGCTACAACATAATAATCAATTTGTAGAATAAAGTTATAATCTCGAAGATTTTCATTTAAATAAATGTCTGTTAAGTCACCATCTATTGCCGAATGATACAACACAATGGTGATTGAGCCTATGGGCCACTGATGAAAGCCCTTGCATTTGCAGTATTGTGACCAGATTGTCGGCAGTGACTTTCCCAGAAAAATCACAAGCGGCGCACAGTTAGGCTTTTAACGCAACAGACTCACTCTTCAACTCACCTGTGTGTGAAGCGGCGTGCTGTGTTTTCCGGTCTCTGCTAGCGGTTGTGAGTAAACTGTTACTATGGCCAAACAAA
>NTHP01000138.1:322426-339970 GCA_003416845.1 Oplegnathus fasciatus | reverse complement strand
ACATTGCTTTTTGAGCCTTTGTTTTTCTTTTTTTTTTTCTTCTTCAAGTGCCACATCGAGCTCCCTCAGAGAAAGCAGAACTTGTCTGAACCCCTTCCTGGGATTGTAAAGAGGGACCCAGGGAAGACAGCGTGCTGCCAGGTAAGAGACCAAAAACACATGTGGAGATGGTGATAGAATGGTTATACAATCAAATGGCACGAGAGCTCGCCTTTGTGTTGCTGCTTTGAAAATAATACATTGAAATGGAGAGAACACGCTGTTTTGTGCACATGTGTGTGTGTGTGAGCATGTCAGCAAACATGGCTCGCAGGACACTGTACTGTAATTGTGATCGGAAGAGTCAGGTCGTATAGAGGAAGAGGAGGGAGATGAGGAGGAGGAGGTGTAGTATCTTTTTGACAGCAGTGCATCCAGGGTGACAGATGTCAGGGAATGTCCGATTTACAGTGACAGGGATCACTGAAAAGGAAAAAACCTAATTTCCAAGATGAGATCGATTTAGGAGAAACTGGAAAGAGTGGAAAGACTTTTTTTTCTGGCTTTTTGTTCCTTTTGCCCCTAAATAGTGTGGCGTTAGATTTAAAGTTTACATTTCTACACGTACAATACGTTCCTCTGAAGTATCTGCGTGACTCATGTTTCGTAGTTCCTTGAAATATTAGTTTGTGAACAATCCGATTTGTGTGCGTCCACATTTATGAGTGGGACCCGGCAAGATGTGGCTCTACAGCTGATAGGATCCGTGGCATTAGTGACAGGCAGGGATAAGCAGAGCGTTAGGTCGAGCTCCAGATCAACGGCTGCTCCTCAGGCTCAGCATGGCAGCGGTGGCAGCAGCATAGTCAGAGGCGACAGTTATTCTGCTACAGAAAAGAGAAAATACATGCCATTTTTAGCAAATGCACCTATAGTAGGATACGGTGGCTTCCTAACCCAGGGCTTGCTTTCTTTGTCATTTAATGAGAAGCTATACTGTAATCGAATCACTGCACTGCCTGCCCTGCTGTTTGTCATTTCCCCTTTGTCGTTCCTTATCTCTTCCTCTCTCCCTCTCTCTGTCCTCATTATCCCAGATTCAACTGAAATGAACTAGTCGATCTCTCTTCCTTCCCATCCCTCCCTCCATTCATGCATGCTGACGTACAGTAGACTATTAAACAAAGACAGACGAGAGGGCCAGAGGCTGAACAAAGCTTCTCTGTTCTTAATAACATTTGCACTTTTTAATTTTTTTTCGTCTCTCATTTAGAAACATGAAAGAGGTGAAGGTTGGTAGATTGTGGGGCTTCAAATAGCCCCCATCTATTTGATTCCATTGTCTTGAGCTGGAACAAGCCATGAAAGCCAACACGCAGCTCCAGTCTTTTCAAACGCAAAACTAATTCGGTAGGATTTCACTTCCATTTTGACTTCATTTTTCCACCACCTTCCAAATCCTTTATTCTCCTACAAGGTCCAATAAATCCTATTCACATCCACTGCGCCTTTTGTAGCTCCTTGGAAAATGAATTTCCACGTCCCACAGTGGACCTGAACAATCTGCTCACCTTTCATATTCACGCCATTGTTACCATTAGATTTATGTGTAAAATCTGGAGTCATTTATGGAAGCTATTTAATACGATCCATTCCCTTTGAGGACAATTGAATCCTTTTCTTGTAAAATATTGCGCCCACTGACATTGTCATGTGATTTAACAACTGTTGTTTGTGTGTGTGTGTGTGTGTTGTCCATGGTGTGTGATGTGTATCCAGCTGTGAGATCTCCCATCGCATCAATAGTTAATGAGCGTCTCCAGCTCTCATTCATACGGCCCATTCAAACAGTGTTTTTGTTTATCTAACGGCTGTAAAGCCTGGAGTGACACGTACTGTACTATACCACCATGAAGCTTAAACACAGCTCAGCCTGAGTTGGATTTGGATCTGGGCAATCTGCTGACCTTCACACAACCTTGCAGTGTTACAGTGGGTGTTAGTTATTAAGGGGTGGCAACATTTGAGAGTAATGACTCGTCTCTTAAATCTTTTAAAAGACGGAGCCAAGGACATAAAAGTGTGATGGAGGAGAGGAAAATTTGACATTGTATCAAAAAAGAATACATTTGTAAATCTACATGCTTTTCCTGTATGTGGGTGTGTGCGAGAGTTCTGGCCGGATCACCCCATCCACGGACGTTACAGCTCTCCTGCCCTGAGCGGCAGGCAGCTCCTTTCGGTCCACTGGATGCAGTCCGCTCTCTCCGTGACTCACTGCCTCACCCACTCTGATTGGCTGGCTTTTCTACTCCGGGGAAAGACAGGACGGAGATGGGTTGGCCTCTCGTGAGCAGGGATCAGCCGTTCTTTTCACACAACATCCCACTGGATGCACATTCACAATGTGTTGGTCTGAACGTTAAAACACAGGCTTGAAGTTAGAGTGGAAAGAACGGGAAATGCTTTTGTTTGCGGGAAGACTGCACATCTGCTGTCATCTCTGTTGTGTCACTGGCTGCCTAAGACATTCGCACATTTGAGCAAAATAAGTATCACTGAGATCATGCTCCTCGAGAGAGGCGATATTCCATCCAGCCCCAACCACCGTCATGTTTTATATCCATCTAAGGGATGTATTCAGGCCTCCAGCCCTCCCATCCCTTTGTAGATGACGCTGTCACATGTGACAGCTCTGAAGCAAACAGGGCGTGGAGCTCCCTGCCTGCTGAGACTCTGGCTCGTTTGCCTCTTACAGACAGACCTGGCTGAGACGAGGTCCAAGCTGCTCCACCCAGTCACCCAGCCAGCAAAAATCAAATATTTTTTTTCTCTGTGGGAAGAGCCGCTTTGCTCAGGCCATGCTGCGCTGATTCAGAACCACGGACAGCACTCCTCTACAGAGGGAGAGAGGTGGCAACAAGCAGAGGAGGGTGAAATTTCAGCACCACCTCTTGTGGACAGCACCAACAGTCCATGTAGTCAAGGAGCAGAAAGATTTGAGATTTTAGGAGTGATGGCAAAAATAATGAGACGCTCAGTGTCAGAGCAGGGAAATGAAGGAGGATATTGCCGTGTTTGTACAGAATATTCATATGGTGATTAGAGGATTTACTATGGGGAATGACAGGTTTTACATTTTGTTTGCAGAAGGCACTGTGGCTGAACAGCAGTGTTCGAATATTTACCAGCTTTAATTTATTTGTGTTTACAAACCAACACTGGCTGTAAGTCGAGTCCACGGGCAACAGAGCACAGTACTTAACCAGGTAGCCTGGGTAAATAATTAAAATAAACAGTTGCCAAATTTGCAAAGCCTACAAACAGGGTATGTGCTTATTTGCCACAGTGCATGTAGTTCACTGGAGCATTAAATCCTTGTTGGCTTGCAGTCAGGGATACTCATGGTGCACTTTCCTATAGCTCTATATAGCTTTATGTTGTTTTAATACTCTGTAGACACAAAGACATGTCAAGAAACAAACAAAACTACTTTGTCAGTCATGAGGATATGGCAGAATGAAAGCCACACAACCAAGACTACATTGCTACGTCTACAAATGAGTTTCTTGACTGAGCTTTTTTTGTTTAGTTTGGTTTATTTATAGAACGATAAAGATAAAGACTTATTTCCATTGTCGTCCCTGGTGTTCCAGTCAGAGACAGGCATTCAATGTCTAGATATAGATATATTGGATATATCAGAGAAGAAGTTAAAAGCTAGAGAAGTAAATCATATAAACATAAAAACTTTTTTGAGAAAGCAGACAAGGTGAAAAATATCAGACATTAGACTTGCGTTCATCTTGAACCGTTCGGTACAGGACATTCGGTTCGGTATACGACCTCCTCGGTCTGATACGCCCTGTGAACCAAACAGTTACTGTCAAAATAGTCTATTTATGTCACTACTTTCATGCACGGAACAGAAATTCTATCGTGCTAGTTTTACCCGGAAAGTTTTGGCAGTGCACCAGTGGTTGTCTATCAGCTGTAGCATGCTAGTCGGCTTAGCCCTGTTAGCCAGGTTAGCTCAATGGACAACGATTATTGTCAAACTGTATGCCGACATTGTTCAAGTGAAGTTGGATTTGTCTGTGGAAAATAAAGTTAAAAAAAACCGAGGCACATACCGAACTGTGAATTTTGTGTACCGTTACACCCCTAATAGACACCCCTTGTCTTCGTATTTGTTGGTTTAACCAATACCTGTGGAAATAGACTTCCATGTCAGCAATATAGACAGTTAAGACTTATCTGCGCTCGTTCGGTAGCTGTTACACTGGCAATGTGTATGGTTTTATCTGTTGCAGTCAGCCATGTGGAATTGATTATTATGTGAATGTAGAATATGAACAGCATCGATAGGCTAGGCTCTGACCTCGTCGCTCTTCAAGGGAAGCAGGGGAAAGTGGGGAATGATGACAAAAACTTAGCCCTTAGGGAAACGTAGAAATAGTTGTTGTAATTTATCTTGATATCAAAAACGGCTGTATTTCAGTAAACTGGGAACCACGACCCAATTGAAACTCTATTAAGGAAAAACACCCCTTGGGCTCTCCACTCCTAGCTGTAGATTCAGAAGGTGTTCCTTGATGACGTTGCAGATTGGTGTATCAGTTGTCACGTTGCATTGGCAAAGATCACGGCCACAAATCTTGACTGTAAGCTTTTTTCTTTTTTTTTTTCCAGCTTAGCTTTGCCCTGCTCAGCATTAGTGTATCCTACCCAAGACGAACACTCTCTCCCATAGCAACATGCTTCATTTCACACTACAAATCATTGTGATTAATCTGCTTTGGCTGTAATGGATGTGATGTATGAGTCAGTTGTGGCTTTGTCGATCCATTTTATTGATTTTAATGCATGGTTTTACTATGCATATACGTGCAAAGCATTTTAAAACCACATCTCTATGATTCAGATTTATTGTGTAATCTAAAGTTGAGTACACTCATCGATGCAATAACATTTTTAAAATAACTAGGACGGTGTGTTCTGTAGCTGGTTGCAAATCACCCAGTTTCATGAATTAATTAGATGTGTTTTACATCTGTGAGATAGCAGTGAACACAATAAGGGGGTGCGAAATCAGACGTGAAAACGGGTTATTTCTGTAAGGGCTGTTAGATGAACGCTTACTGTAGTCTGCTCTCTGATCTTTGGTGAAGGAGTTCACAGGAAAGAGAGTTCTCAGAGCCTCGTCGCTGCATTGATACACTAAGAGAAGCTAGAAAGATAAGAGCCACTTCTGTTCACGCATTTACCCTCAAACACGCACACACTTCCACACAAATATGAATACATAGGCTCAGCATGACATTGATTTTGTGCCTCGCTGCATGTCCTCCAAGTACAGAGGATCTCCAGCCGCCCTCCTACCAACACACCCCGACAGAAACAATAAAAGCTGCTCAAGTTTTGCCCAAAGGCTTCTGTTACCACCAGTGGACAGCAAACCACCCATCACTCCTCTCTCTCTCTCTCTCTCTCTCTCTGCTGAACCCCCATACACATGTCCCCTAATTGAGACAGCTAATAACTAACCAGGGTCATTTGTATATGTATGCATTAGCATAATTGAATAGGCATGAGTTAAGTGTTTTCCACTGGTGTGTTAATAACATGGTCCAGAAAAGAGGAGAATACATGTGCGGCTGTGTTTGTTCGGCTCAGCGCTGTCATGAACTGGGAGGCATCCATCCGTTCAGTCTCCTCCCCTTTGCCCTGCCTCGCTTCTTTTCCTCGTCAACTGTCAACGCTATGAAACTAAGGTGTGGTCATTTTTCCCTCCTCTGAGATGTCCTTGTCTCTGTAGGCTGTGTGCTGGCCGGAGCTAATAAACTGTCCCAGTGTGAAAAAAGGCATGTGTGGCAGGTTAGACAGCATTCAGACTGCCGGCGCCTGCAAGTTAATTTCCTTGTGTCAAACAGGGCTGGAGAGAGTTCACACATCTGCTTTTTCCCTTTCTGACCTGACCACAGAGGCCACTGCCACCTCTGGAAGGTAGTCAGTTCCTCTTCGAGTCCACATCCCATCAATAAACCCTCCTTCTAGCAGAGGAGTCCTGATGTCAGGCAGCAGAAACATTGATGGCAGGAGGTGGGTTGCATGAAGACAGAGTTGATGTGAATTGGGCTTAAAGCGAAGAAAGAGATGAAGGAAGGAGGGTGGCGATGGGGATGGAGCGAGGATATATTTTCCATCTCGGTACGCTGCAGCTGTCGTCCTTGTCACTGCGCTGTGTAAATCAGCGTGCTGTCTGCTGCGATCTGAGCGGAAAAGAAGAGCTACTTTTTATCACTACATCTCCGACTCTACAGAAGGCTGCATATTCACCAGAGACCTCTGTTTACGGAGAGGGATGGGGGCAAAGCTGACAGCACCAAGAAAGTGCTATTTTTGTTTTTTCAGAACTCAGTGCACAGGTTACTGAAAGGTAAAAGGAAACTTAAGAGTAGCACACCTCAAACATATTTAATTGTTGCATAACAACAACCTGCTGGTTTTCAGTAATTTGAAGCACCAAGCAAAGCCTTGTTTTGTGTTTGACACAATGTGAAATAAGGGTAATGAAAAAAAAGACAAGAGAAGTGTCTTTTTTTAGACATCATCATCACTCTCATTTTGTGTCATGGCCAGAAAATATTGACAAATACTGCTGAAACTGTATCCCACCTCCTATCATGGATCATCCAGTCTCTTGCTTTGCGTCACCTGGATTGATGTTTATTAATGAGGGTATCAGCTTCAAAATCAGTGATGGAAAAGTTTTAGTCTTCAGCCCCATCAAAGCTTAAATTAGAGAGACAGTCATATAATTTCCTGGATCGGAAAGGTTATCATCAGAAAAGATCCTGAATATTGATATGATCAGAGCAAAGTGAAAATTTAGATTATTATAAGACAAGAAAGATGAATTCATAACTGTTGTGGTCAGTCTTAAAAGAAAGAGTTTGCATGGGAATACTGTATAAACCCATTACGAAGCCTGTGGGATGTTAGCACTATGTAGGACTTTTACTTTTCACTACTACTAGTACTATAGACAGTTACATGTAATGTATGTATTGATGTGTTCGACTCTAGTCTTTTTGGTCATTCTGGTCATTTTCACGAAGAAAAACCAAGTCATGCAAATAATCTGGGTACAATGCAGAGTATACAAGTGAAACCCTATAAATTCAGTCTCTCCCTAACTTCAGAGCAGTTGGGAAGACAAACAATATAATAAATCCTTTGACAACTTTATGTCAAAATTCATTGCAAGGATCTAACAATCTGAAATTGTTCATTTGTTTTAATTGTTTAAATTTTTGGCGATTTTCTTAATAAAGGCATAAAATACTGAATTAAAGAAATATACATTTACATAAAAGTCAGAATTTACATTTTCAAGTGTCATATTCAGTCAGTTATGTTATGTGGAGACCTTGTCCCACTTGAAAGGCTCCTGTTACTGCGTACAGCACGTGTTTGTTAACTGACCTTCCTTCTTGGTGAACGAAAACCAATTTTAGACTTATCCCACCGCCTCCTCTGTTGGTTACTGTTGATCAAAGTCTTTGATTTTCACGCTACCATCCAATGAAACAAACAAGGACAAAACACAGTCTTTGTCTTTGTACTCAGACTGCAAGTGTTTTGGGAAAAATTGGATTTCCTGCCGTTCCCTTTTTCTATTTACCAGGGTCAGTGGTGTCACCATCTCTCTCTGTAACCTTCCAGTCAATCCCGGTTTACTGCAATTAAAGGATCTATCATGTTAAAAGGCTGTCACAGAAAGGAAAAAGCCAGGAGGTTATCTTTAAATCAGGCATTTTCTCCAAACCCTGTCCTTTGATGCATCGACATGCCCTGAAGGAGAACAGGCTGCGGTAAATGGAGGGTAATCACTGATCTTAGATGTCCACTTGGGAGTATATTATCAGCTACCCCATCGAGAAGGTCCACTATGGGAGAAATAGATCCCATTACAGATGTGTCTCACAGACATGAATACGTACCCATGCAAACGAATGCTGTATTCATGTGCAAAATTGTGATTTATGTCTTCATGATTGCAAGGCTGAGGGATAAAAAAGCAGCATTGAGGATACATTTCAAAGCATTCCAAGTTTCTTCCTCTTCCTGCTGCGTGGAGAGAAGAAGTACAGAGAGGCAAGTGGGTCATGCAAAAGGCTTCTGTGTGAGTGTAAATTCACCTTTCCCCCTGCATTCATTTGCAGAGGACTTGCACAAAAGCCAGGTTTGAAAAGCCTGGTAAAATGCAATCAGTGCCTTTGCATTTCCTTTGGGAGAGTGCCCCCCGATCCCCAAAACACACGCACATTGTGATGAATGTCAGTAAGCCAGGATGAAGTGAGCAGAGAAACGGTTTCATATCACCTGCTCTCAGATCAGAGGAGAAAGGTGGAGGTGTGTGTGTGCGTTGGGGGGAGGAGGGGGGATATAGCAATGTGTGAGATCACTGTGATTAACGGCAGCACATTGAGCTCATGCATTATTCATCCGTCGTCACCTCCACCCACTGCCAAAAGTCGTGACTGAATTTTTTTTNGCGCGTTGTTCCTGAAAATTTTAAACCAAATGAACAAAATCCACCCTTCCACGTTTGAGTCTATTACCTAAGACCACCTTGGCGTGACAACCAGTGACATTTCATGTTAAACAGCCTCTATCGTCTCCCCCAAGGCTGCTCGCTTGTGAAAGGAAAGTTAAAATCCCAGGAAGTTTATTGGCAAACTTGAGGGAGGCTGTGTTTAGAACAGGTTACTGTTGTAGAACAACACAACTTGTGGAATTACAAACATATCCTCCACATAGTGTAAATGAAGTCTTTCTCTCTGTCTCTTTTCACCACACCCAGCCCTCCTTCTCTCTCCCTTTTCTGTGCCATAACTGTCAGTATAAATAACCTCTCTGGCTGCTGATATGATAAACCCCCAGGAGAAACAAATTACCCAGGATGCACAGAGAGAGCGCAGTTCACGCAGAGAACGAGCTGCTGGATTACAGTGGCTTGAGTTTGACATTCAGTGAATACTCTGTGCTAATTTACCGTTTCCACCAATAGTCAGTGCGTGGTCAGAGTTCACCCTCGGGACTAAAATGTCTTTAGGGAGTGAGTGCAGGGGCCAAGAGAACCAGTTTTACTACTTTTAGAGGGTAAATCTCTCTAATACGTTGGTTACTGTCTGCAACTGCAGACTGGTGTTTTGCATTTTGTTGCATCGCATTTAAAAGCACAAAACTTTCTCTTCTTTCCTGCACTGTGCTGATTGTTGTTACATCTTTATTTAGTTGCTTTTGTACATAATATTTTGATACACAAATCCAGACTATACTTTACATTGCTCGTCTCATGAATGCTCACTCAGAATTTCATTTAGTGCTGAAACAGTAAGTCGAAAAATAGAATATTAATCTGAAACAATTTTGATGATTGTTTTTTATTAGTTTTTCTGTCTTATGTCATTTTAAAATGAATATCTTTGGGTTTTGGATTCTTGGTCATTCTTGGGAAATTATGATGTGCATTTTTTGCTATTTTCTGACATTTAATAGACTGAATGATTTACCAATTAATCAATAAAATGCTTAGTTGCATTGCTCGCTTAACATTACCCGGTCATTTGCGCTCACATTTCACAAGTAAGTTCATTCATGTTCTGTATTTTTCTTACTGTTAACAGATCCCATGAAAAGGCCAAAACCAACAATGTGGATCCTGAGTCAGAGTATAGCCTGATGTAACTGTGTCATGTATTGTATCTCTATATCTATTAAAAAAACACACCAGAGAACCACGCTTTTGCACTGAGTAACATGTTCCTTCACCACAATGAACATGGGCACCATAGTTAATTTGGATCTCACGTACAGTACCACTTCCTGCTGCCAGAAATTCTCACTGGAGCATCAAATGTGTATTAATCTGCCGTTTAGGAATAGTCCCCAAGAACTGCCACTTTCTCCTGTTTGAGTAACATTGGCGAAAAAGTACATTGCCCAGCTGTTATAGGAAACTACTAAGCCTACTAAAATCAAAGTATATATATTTTGGACCTGTTTTGAAAGATATACATCGTCCGGAGAAAAGAATGGGGTTGAGGCTGAGAGTCACAAACAGGCTAGGTAAGTCAAAAAGTATTGAGAGATGAACTAACACATGGTTTTGGTCTTCTCATGGGTTTGTAGACAATAAGAAAGATATAGAATATTACCAGCCTCATCTTTTAAGATTATTGCACTATCATAGGTATTCAAAAGTCATTGTTCTTCTATTCACAGATTTTCTTTGGGTGGTAAAGAGTTAGAGTATTAATTGTCTTTCATCACCATAGCACAAATTGTTGTTATGTTTAATGTCCGAAAGGTGTCAGTCCAGTCCAGTTGATGGAAATTGCTACAAGGTACCGCACACTGATTTACATGTAATTACATTCTTCAAATTTGTTTGGCAAACAATCATTGATAATGTGCATGTATCATAAGTGACACAGGCAAAAATTAATACAACGCAGACACTGACAAGAAAAAAAAAAATGGAGGTCAGTGTTTACAACAGCTCTGTAATTGGAAACGAAATGTGATGTCAGTCACGTTATTCTTTCCATGTTTCCTCCATCTGGACGCGAGCAGGAAAGTGTTGGTCGTGCTGGAGCTGAAGGTTTAAGAGCTTTTAGTGAGCTGAATTACGCCCTCCAGGCACTTTTTTTTCCCCTGAATGCACCAGTCAGATCAGTGACAGTGTCTAACCTCAGGTTCTCTCCTGCGCACGTCTCTTACCCCACCTGCCTTTTCCCCTTTAGTCCATCAATCAATCCAGCCCGCATCACGCTCTAGTAAGCTTGACTGGCACTAAGGAGGGAATCTAGCCTTCGAGCGCAGTGTGTGGTGCTCGTCAGTTCATATACATATACATTGTATATCCTCACATTTCCGTTTTCTTTCATGTGTCTTTAAAAGAAATGGTGCTCAAAATGGCAGCAAACTGCTCAGCATCACACGCCTACACTGAAACGCTAGATGATAGCCGCTCTGTGGTCCCCGCATACGACTTGCTTTTATCAGCTCCAGCTCCTTCACAAGGCCATGAGGTCGGTCACTTCTGCTGGTCAAGGACCTTCCTTGTCAGGTCATGTGGCTCTTAAAATGCCCAGCTCCTCTGCGCAGTTAAAGTTCACCAGGCACCCCTTGTATTGATTCCTGCATTGATCCCATTCAACTGGGCCTATCTGTTTGTCCCTGAGCATCCAGAAAATATCCTATCATGTCTGTGTGCACATTATTATACCACTCACATAGTATCTGAGCTGCATCCTCTTTTGTGTCAGCATGATGAGTGGTGACAGCGCTCGGAGTCATGTCTTTTGTTGTGTGCGCAGGCATATTGTGCGTTGTTGTGTTTACCAGAGTGAGTTGGGAGCCGTTTGTGGCCTCAAGGCAGCGCTGTGCAGGCGGGTGGGGTTGAGGGTTCAGGGTCGACCCTGAGTTGTGTTTCATCACCACATGTCAGAGTATCACACAGCACTGAATGAATGACCAGGACATTCACTGTCCCTCTAATGATTAAATGCATCATGGTTTGGTTCTTGTGTGGTGATTATCTCTGCCAGTGTATGCCTTACCAATTTCTGCTGATGGATGACAGGGCAATAATGGGTGGTTGTGTCCATAATTGATATTTTTGTTTGAATGCAGGTGGTAATTTAAAATTCTGACAACGCAGTGTGGAAACCTAAGCTGGATAATTTTCAGACATAGTATGAACCAGGAATGTCTTGAAAGGGTAATGAACAGGATAGCCATCCGCATTCATAAGCTTGATTAATATTGCACTGTTTTGTCAAGGAAATGCAGAAGGCAAGGACAGAAAGGGAGAGTAGATGTGGTTTGAAAGAGGCATGACAGGAAGGAGACAAAGAGAGAGAGACATAGAGGTGGGAAACAAAGTTTTCACTCTTCAGGAGGGGTGGTAATAAGATAAGCTTTTTTCCAGCATGAGCTCGCAGATGGCTGTCCTCCCCTGGTGTGGCCAAGACACTCTGGCTTCATTTATCTCCTCTTCACAGCATTGTTTCCATCTCTCTGGATGACTCTCCCCTCCACCTGCGCTCCCCTCCACCTGTCCCTCACAGGAACTGGAGTCCAGCCTTCAGCTGCCTCGCCGAGGATAACGAGACAGACTTTCCAGGCCTTATCTGCTTAAACAATTTACACTGATCATATTGTGGCAGAATGTTTCTTCTTCTTTCGCAAGTCAGACGGGATTCTCACAAAACGTCTGATGTTTGCAGACGTCCTGTTTTTGAACAGTTACACATTTCTGACATTTGAAGAACAGTTTTTAGTTTTTTAGTTTTCCATTTCTGGGCCATATTGTTAAAATTAATATCACAACATGAATCAAAATATGGAAAACAAATGCAAAATCAAACTGATGTTCATTGCAACGAATTGTGTTCCACTGCTACAGTATGCTTTACATCCAGCTAGGGCTGCAACTAACAATTATGTCCATTATGGATTAATCTGCAGATTATTTTCTCGATTAATTAATTAATTTTCAGTCTGAAAATATTGGAAAATAGTGAAAAATGGCCATCAAAATTTTTCAGAACCCAAGGCGAGGTGTTTTTTTTCTGAACAACAGTCCAAAAAAAGCCAACGATATTTAATTTACTATCAAAGAAGACAGAAAAAAAGCTAATTTTGAGACATTTGAGAAGCTAGAATTTTCTATCGACTAATTGATTAACCGAGTCATCGTTTCAGCTTCAACTCTCTAGCGGAGTTTCCTTCAAATGAAACAATACTGAATTATCCCCCAGCTCTTCAGTTTCTACATCCATAAATAATTAGTCCTCCTTGTTGATGCAATAAAAAAAATAGAAATTCTATATTTTTGGAAGGGAGAAAATAGCTTCGCTCCATACATGCCCGTGTAATCTTAGCCATGCTATGTGTGCAGCTGTCTGCGTTTTCTCCACTTTGGCCAAAATCTGATCAATTGATAGCAGTTGTTTTCTGTTTTGTGTATTAAGAAACATGTGGCTTAAATTGGTGACAAGAGCTTGAAAAAGGTACCCTAACATGAATCTGTTTGGAATCTGTCCTACAGTATGTCCTCGCTGCAGCAGCTGTTACGGCCTGTTCTTTCCCAAATGTTCCAAAGACACTAATAGACGTAATGCAACACAAAAAAATGATCAGAAAATGTCTGGCAAGCTGTTACTGGCACCTCCAGGCTGCTAGAAAGAGAACAGAATTTAAATTGTGGTAACATCTTTTGATAGCAGTTTACTTGAGGTGTGTTATTAATCACAATTTACATTTTCTGAACCCATTTAAAGCCAAGACGTGCTTCTCTCTAAATATCAGAAAATGTTCAATATGATATCATTAACTGTAAAGCTGTGCCAAGTCACTCAGTCTCTGTTTAAAAATTGTTTTAAGTCCAACACACCATTACAGCATAATCCTTGCTGTATCAGTAGCCACTGTACCTTTTGAATATGGGATATTTCATGTTTTGTATCAAGGTATGCATGAATTATGAGAAAGTATGAGACAAAGTAATGTTTCTAAAAAGCACAGGTTGTGTTCCTGCCACACACGCAGGCTGTTCAAACAAAATATGGTCAGTTGCTTGAGAATGTGCCGAATATGAAAGACGGAATTTGTCACGTCTTTATTTTAAGGGAGCTGAGTTTTCACACTAATTCTGGGATGTGTAAGGGATGGCTTAACACCATGCACCATCCTTGGTTTCCATGACGACTGTGATCCCTGTATGATAATCGGATTCCCACTATAGCTGTGAAAACACTCATTCCTGCCTGATCCAAGAAAATTATAACATGAAACCGCTGGTGAGGAATTTGACTGCGTGACGGTAAACAGCCGAGTGAAGAAATGCTTTGTAGCTGAGCCAGCCTGCAGGGTCAGACCTCGGTGAGTCTATTCAGAGCTACGGCAGCAAGGTAGACCACAAAAGCTATAGTATGGTAGGGGAGCTAAGCCATTTACTAAGCAAGAATGATGGATGAGGTATTGGCAGCAGTGGCTGAACAATCCATTTTGTTTTTAACATGTGCACTTTGGTATTAGAAGAAAAAGAGCATTAAGAGGTAAAAAGGAGAGCATTATTGACTTGCAAGCCTTGTACATCAGATAGTGGAGGATGGAGAAGCACAGGAAGCCATTTGTTGTGTGGTTTTGTGTGGACAGAGTGCATTTCTGTTTCGGCTCATTCACATATCACCCATCTCTTTACAAACAAACCAGGAGCTGTAAACATGAAGTCATACAGACTGACGGTTAACTCCTTCATTGGGACAGTTTTGGCAACTGTCATCGCACATCAGCTCTACATGGATCCACATGGGGGAAATCAAATTCCAGAGACTCACTTTGATGCTTTTTATTTGTAAAATGATGTTCTCTGGAGCCACAGAGACATCACAAAACATAACAAGCAATTGTGAGCATAATTAGTCGAGACTACAACTCGGCCTCATTTTTGAATAATGATGACCAGGTAGAAACAAGACGAGAAAGTGGTACTGGTTCAATTCAATAAAGTTCAATTCAATTTTATTTATATAGCGCCAAATCACAACAAAAGTCATCTCATGACACTTTACGTATAGAGCAGGTCTAGCCCGTACTCTTTATAATATTATTTACAGAGACCCAACAATTCACAAATACTGGTGGAGGAAGTTACTGTCTAGTCAGTCAACGATTCACTCTAAACGCTAAAATACACAGACTTGGACACTAGTTCAGCTCACCACTGTTTTAACTCCTTTTCTTTGATTGATCTGAGAAATTCCTGCACTCATTCGTTAACATGGTTACCAACTAATTAACATAAGCATGGGTGGATTTAGTAGCAGTTAAGCTTTTGAATTCATTCAAAAATCCCATATCTACTATCATAAAATCCATCTGTTTTTCTTTCACTCCGCAAACAAGTCCACTAGGGAGACGCGCGTTTTCTGGCGGACTTGGTCTGGTTGTTTAGTCCGCACCTGAGTTTGATTGACAGCTTTCACGCCAGCCAAAATGAACCGAAGTGAATGCGCAAACACACCGCGGTTCTTTTGAACCGAACCAAACAGGTTAGGTGTTTGAAAACTCAAACACAAACTCAAGAGAGCCCTGGCAGCATAAAAACAGCATTATCACAATGAATGATAATAATTAAACACAGACAATATAAACAGAGCAAGAACACACTACACAAATGAGCATGGAGAGAATTTGATTATAGACATGTATTTGATTATAGTTCTGCACAAACTGTGAAACAAGATGAACATTGTTATCCGGAAGATCAATCACTGAACTGAATAACAAACGTCTACCTTCAAGTCTGCAGTTTTAATTGCATCCTCTTTTGCTTTTCCTTTTTACACTGTAGCTGAGAGAGGAAAGGGTTGACTGCATAAATTCTTTTCACTGGCACAGTCTTAGCCTTTCACATTTATCTCCAGCTCAGAGTATGACAACTATAGATCCCCTCTCCTTTGCACAAGACAAATGACCTTATTACCACAGAGGACCATTCAAAATAGGATCATGTCAGGCATGGCCAAACGCTTCTGAGAAAATACAGACCTGCTCAGCGAGCCGCGCGCTGTTTCTCAGGGAAACCATCAAAAGCACATTTTACAGACCAAACGAGTTTTAGAGCCTGTTTGGGCTTTCAACACACATCAAGAGTCTCATCCAGAACCGCTGGTGGACTAAGCAGCAGTGTCAGTTTCTGTATAATTTAATACTGTCCAGGCGTTTGTAAAAGAGCACCTTCTACCGAGGCTGATTTGCCGCTGAGGACACATTTGTTTCACCATAATGAAGTTTTTCTGTGTACTGACGGAGACATGCCTGGAGGGCAGCACTCCTTCTCTGGTTTACTATGTCTGTGTGTGCATTTGTGTGTATGGGCTTCCCCCCCCCGTGTTGTCATAGCACTGAGGGGGCAGGAGAGACAATCCAGGCACACAATGTTCTCCCTTGTGGGAAATTAGTGTCCGCATGCATAATTACAGGACAGGATTTTCCTCGGCCATGTACATAAAGCTCTGAAGCCCTCAACATTATCTACAGATCACTATAACTAATAATTCATGTTTGCAGCTGTGTGTGAACATCCGAACATCCGAACATTTGATGCCAAGTGAAGCCGCCGCGTTCTGTTAACAATCATTCTCGAGCAATCTGAGAGGGAAGTTTGCATCACATTGACCCCGCTGCTCCAAAGGTCACAGCTGTTATAGTCCTTTTTAAAAGTGGAGCTCATTGATTTGGATCTGCTGAGAGCAGCGGGGGCTAATGAGCCCAACATGCTTTAGTGTCCAATCACAAACCATCAAGGCTGATTCATAATGGCAGACCTGCATAGCATGACTGATAGGCTAATAAACCAATCATATTTGTGTCAGTCATCCAAAATAGCCTTGCTCTTTACAGTGGATTCAATTGATTTGCATAAAGATCACAGTGTGTGCACAGTTTCTCTATTGTTGCAATCTACACAGACAAATCAACAGGAAATTTGAAGTTAGGTAAAGATAAAAAATACATTTTATAAGGCTAAATCACAAAATGGATTTACAATAGAGAAAAAAATACCCAGTAATTGAGACACCCTGAAGGGGGTAGCAAGACAAATGTGAGGAGTCACAAGATGATAAACAATATAGGTAAGAAGAAGGAGAAACCTATTTCTGCTACGCAAATTCTGTAAAGTGGATTTACCTCTTCAGGCCTTTGCTCACAGCTCATAGACATATGCAACCCACATGAGCTTCATTTGAAAGAGTCACCAGCCAAAAAGGTCGGGAAAACCTGCCAGAGATTACTGAAATTAATTTTTAACAGTTTTCTGTCAAACACACGTTTCAGCGTCTCACTATGCTGAACGCTTTCTCAGCATTATCTTCAGAAGCCTCCATATCATTTCTTTTGAAGCTCACATCAAGGAGGAGCGACACGCTTTCCCTTTAAAATGGGTGACGCAGCATCACTCATCGTTCAAATTCCTCTTATCTCTTTACTCAGAAAGCTTCTGTCTCTCCTGACTGCCTAGCTTAACAGTCCAGCAGAGCAAAAGCTAATACCTTGGTCACTGGACGCTAGCACGGACCGTGTTCGTCAGTCACTTATCCTTCTCTTCACCATAGAGCAGACTTTGAGAGAGCATGTTTGCTGTCACCACGCAACTAACACACCACTGTTAGCTGACCAAACTAATAGTATTAGCTGCTAACGGACACCAAGCCAGGTAGCACAAGCACTAGCCCTCATACTAGTTTAGGTCCACGTAGCTTACCATACCTGCCCGACGCTAATACATTTCAGTCAGGACCACTATAGTCAAAAAGATTCTGTTTTCATTTTATATTTGGCGGTATGGCTCTGTTCCGGGACGTCCCCGCCCTTCCACATGCACACGTGGAAAGCTTAAGGCAGGGAGAGCACACCTCCCTGCCCTTCCATGCGCATACATGGAAAGCCTAAGGCGGGGAGAGCAGCGGCAAAAGACCCCCC
>NTHP01000138.1:292296-314448 GCA_003416845.1 Oplegnathus fasciatus | reverse complement strand
AAAAAAAAGTGTTGATGGTGCGGCTATAAATGGGGGATCAGTGAAGTCAGAAGGCTCAGTGACTCATGAGAAGCCATGACAGAGAAGTTTATATTCGGGGAGATTTCAACAGCCCACTTGGAATTAAGACGTGAAGTGCAATTGGATGTGTACAGGGTTTTGGGCCCGGGCCTGATCCACTCTGACAGGGTGGTGTGTCAGATGCAGTTCTCTGCAAAGCACGCAGATTGGAGTTTACTTAGACGAATTCCGTGGCAGAGCTTCTCTGGAGGCAGAAATAATCTCAAGTGTTGTGTAACTGAGCTGGCAGAGCCAAAAAATCACAACTTTGTGCAAGATGGCAGCTGAAGCCTGAATGCCAAAAGATGAACACGGTTCAAAATTCAGATGAAAATGGAGATTTTTTTGTTTGTTTTTTGACATGAAAATGGCATTTACGTGTGATATTTATAATATTTTTTTCCTCCGTGTTTCTGTTCCATTAATTGGTTGTTGTTTGTTAATGTTTGTGTCTTTTGTGTGCAAGGACCCCTTGAAAACTACATGGTTCATCTCAAGGGGTTTATCCTTCGAACTTAAAAATGAATACAAATATTCAAGGATAGTGTGACTAATTAGAATTTTGAGGACAGCTAAGCTACCTAGTCGATAATGTAGATCACTTGTAATAAAAGTGAAGATATGCAAAATAAAAAGGTTTGTGGCCAAGCTTCTCAAGAAATGGTATTAGGTGCATGTAGCCAAGGTGTATAGTCCCGTAAAATAGGAAAAAAGTTAAAGAAGTTGTGCTTACGATGGTTAATTTTTCTTTAACAATTTTTACTCTTGATCACCTTTTGGATATGTAATAAAATTATCCTTTTGGCATCTGAAGACCCTGAAGAGTTTTTTGCCAGCAGGGAGGCATTCTTTCCTCTGTTATGGGTAAGAGTGCCTATCCTCTACTCTCTACTGTGGAGTCTACAGTAATGTTAAAGCCCCTGAAAACTTGGATATAAAGCTTAAGTATTTGTCTTTAACATTAAATGTTCATAACCAAACAAGTGACAAAGTTAAAATTTGAAAAAATTAAAACATTATTATTCATTAGGAGCCTTACACTCAAAAACTTCAGCTTTATCAGGACTGTGTGGACAGTGGCCTAGCAACATAAGCAAACAACCCACCAAATGTGATCAGATTTTGATTCAAATATCCTTAATCCTACTGTAATTGGACCACATACTGTAAGCATGTGACATAACTTTGTTCTAACTGAGCCCCGCCCACTTCAAACCAGTGAGAAAGGGTGAAGCGAACCAGTACAGATAGAGAACTCATGAGAAATAACCAAATTTTGCAGAAAACTGTGGGTTAATGTTTGATCTCATCGCTCAAATAAAGAAACTGATTGGGAAAATATGTTTTCATTGCCTTTAACATAAGTCAGCCAAAGATTATTTCCATCACCAGAGTAGCTTTTCCTGTTAGTGTAGCCAAAACACCAATTTGTGTAAAGAACTATATGTCTCTTCAGCACCACAGACAGCTCCAAGTACAGGAAGAATCAGAGTTAGCACACATACACGAACACATTCAGTTTAGTCAATGAAAATAAGTTTACCAAATTAATAAGAGGCATTCTCGATTTCAAATAACATACATACACCCCAGTAGACCTCATTTATTTTAATCACAGGACCATGCAGTACCCAAAACCCACTGAAGCGTTACTTGCTTGGCCACAGCCAGCAGTGATAATTATCATGTGGGCTGTGGGAGGTGGGGTGGGTTCTCCGTTGTTGCCTGGAGGTACCACTACAACAGATGTTTTGGTGCCTTTTCTGCCAATACTGGGATCATCGTGATTATGATTCCACCTCCAAGTGTCAAGACCAGTAAGTTGGTTGTAGTGGGGCTGAAGGGGTTAGAGGTCAGTGGCTGGTGGTTGTTTGAAGCGCTGCAGTGTTCGGGGGGAGGAAATGATGAACCTTTTTTACTTTCTAATTTATCAGCTAGTAAGTGATGTCTCTGTTGTGTCTGCAGAGTGTGAAAAAGGGAGATGAAGATGAAGAAGGGAGAGAAAGCTTACAGAAAGGGGTTTTGCATGTAAAATAACAGGTGGTGCTGAAAGGATTAGGCAATAAATCCATCAATTTATCAACAGCACTTTCAATAGTCACTTGATAATTGCTTCTCAAATGTCTCAAACGTTGCTTATTTCGTGTGTGTTATATCACTGTAAATTGAATACCTTTGGGTTTTGGATGGTTGGTTGTGCAAAACAAGCAATTTGGACTCTGGGCAATTTCTCTTTTTTGGACATTTTTAGACAAACAATAACCAATTAATCGGACAAATAATTCTCTAGATTAATCTAATCTGAAAATGATCAGTGGTTCCAGCCGTAATCACAGGAGAAGGAGAAGACATCATGCAAAGTCTTCTCCTGTCTGTTTAGAGGAAGCAAAGAGCAGTAAAACAGTACAGGACAGGGTCAACTGCAGGGGACACCTCTGCAAGCATAGAGACAGTGAGCATATTGTCCCATTCTCACCGGCTGTATACTGCCAAACATCCATCTTAGTGCTCCATCTCTGTATCGCACTATCATGGCTGCAGACTGTATTATTCAAGAGCAATTTCAACCCAATTTCATGGCCTGTCTTGATATGGCTGCATCTGATCCCGATCTACAGACTTGATGCTCGCAGGAACAGAAATCTCTTTGATGGTATCCTGTCAAGTGTGTGCCATGTGTAGGTTTCTGTTGCTAAAACCCAATAACACCTGTGCTATAGCCCACATCTGAGATGAAGATGAGATATATCAAAGCACTAGAAAGAAATATATGCACGACAGACACATCTGTCTCTTTTTTTTCCTGTTCTGTCTCTCTGTGCCACTGGAGCTTTTCACAACCTGGGGTCACGGCGATAACAGCGCGCTTGCAAATGAGAGAGCTTCTCCCCAAATGAGAAAATCAAAACTCATGCTAATGCAGCGTCACAGACGCCTGATGGCAAACGATAAGCTGAAAGATTGTTGGTCACAATGCCTGTTTATTTCAATGTCACCCTCACAATGTTATCTATCAAGCTGCCACCACTGTCAATGAGTTCAGTCTCACTCTTCAAGCCACCCTGGCACTGTGGAGTATGATTTAGGGAGGCTGTTGTGTTAAATGATAGTGCCAGGAAGATCTGACCTGACAGCTCACTCTAGTTCAATGAAAAAAAATGATGGAAAATGATAGCATCTTTTATTTTGTTGCCTCTCTGCTGCCCCTTTAAAAGGTCAAATCCCCATTCACTGGATATTTATCGGGTGCTTTTGATGTCATTATTTACTTTGTGCTGCTGGGAAAAAAAATTGAGCACAGCTAAATTATAATTTTGTGACAATTATTGAGCTAGTTGGACATTGGCAGACATGCTGTTTTTCAAACAAAGTGCGTGGGTGGAAATGTTGTGAGAGGCTGTAGGCGTATGAAAGGATGCCCAGTGGGGGAAAGGCTTTCTAATGGACGGACAAGGAGAAAGGCAAAACATCAAAGTCTGCGAGGGAACAGACAGCATGAAGAGATGCATGAATGAAGGGAAAAGTCAAGACGCCAATGTGGACACGTAGGAAGAGTCATATCCTAATCATCCTAATCATCTCATTCTCCCCCTTTGTGCTGCCATGATCTGTTCACATCTGCTTAAAATGGCAGATTGGTGACACTTGAACTGTTATTTCTGAAGTTGAATTATTTGTCACCCTCTAATCACACTCCCGCATCACTCTATGACACCTTTATCGGATTAGCAACCTGTCAGCTTTGTGTGTGTGTGTGTGTGTGTGTGTGTGTGTGTACATTAAAAAGAAGAAGAAGGGGTTCAGAGATCCTGTGACTCAGATGTGAAATCAGACCACCAATCTGTTGAAGGTGTCAATTAGATTCAAGACGTGGGTGTTTTTTAGGTGAAGAATTCCTGGATGAGCTGATTTATTCCATCACTCAGCCGAATGCTGATGTTTGGCGACCTAAAATTCACCCCACCTCAATGAGTTTTAATACTTTAATTTATCCCTTTGGCATAAACTCCCTCTGAAACTCACACAGTCCATCCATCGTTGTCAAGTAGCACATCAGATAAGGCAGTGCATATTCTGTTTTGGTTTTTTTTCTGAAAATGTCAGTGCAAGTTAAATTTTGTTTTAGACACGTGCTGCTGCTGAGTAAAAAGTTTGAGTCAGGCCATGGGCAAAGTGTTGGATGAAAACTGCCTCTTCTTAAACGCATAACTTAACCGAAATACCCCCCTCTTTGCATTTTGAATCACAAATCAGATGAGACAGCGCGTATTCATCTCTTAGTCACCGCGGTGCTTAACCATGTCTTGTTTGAGCCGATCCAAGGCAACGTCATCAGTAAACTGCACACACCCCACACTCTAAACAGAATTAAAAGGTCAGCTGCCAAGTGTCTGGAAAGAGCACTTGAAGGGCCGTCTGTTTGAGAACATTAATAGCTCTGGGGACGTGTCTTTTTGACATGGGCACCATAGAAAATGACAACAACAACAAATAAGGAAGTGCAGCGGCTCCATCTGCTACGTCATTTGTAACCAAGGAAACAGCAAACAGGGAACAGGAAAGAGCAGACCTCTTCCTTTATCAATCAAGATTTCCCAGATCTCCAAATATTTACTGTAACAATCTCTTTATTTGTATTTACACACAAAAGCAATGAGTATTTTAAAATGTGGTGACTTATTCTTGAGGTGATAATGAACCCTGGTATTCAGAAATGAGTCGCTGCCTTTTGGTGAAGTCTCAACTTCACGCAATATACCCCTCCTGATTATTTGCCTTGATAAACCGTGTCAGTTGTGATATCTGTGGCTGAGCCCTGCGGGAGGCAGAGTGTTGCAGAGGGAGGCGTGAAGGAGTGGGCGGGAAGAAGAAGAAGAAGAGGCTGGAGGGTGGAAAGCTAAATAAAATCAAAAGCTACAGGGCATTTGTTTTTATGTTGGCCCTCCACTGAGCTACAGCACTCCAAGGCAAAACATTCATATCTTTCTTATCACAATTACTGTAGATATAAAGATGTAAAAAGGAGAAAATGTGCCGTCAAAAAAACAAACAAGTGAAAAGTGGCTTAAAGTTTATTTTCAAAGCAGAAATAGGCATGAGCATGGAAATGAATTCTTGACCTTTTGGTATATGTAACAAAATAATGGAAGCTCCAATATCCACCTACTGGCTTTCCTGTGTTCTTCATTTACTTAAAATATGGTTGAAAGTTCAGAAATCTTGTAAATTGACTTTTAGATTATTTTGTGACATAGACAACAGTAAACTTACCAGAGACTTGTAAACAGCCAACAGTGAGGTACAGTATATAATGGAGCCTCAAGATAGTTCAGGCAGGCATGGAAAGCATTTTACAGTCACATGTTACATATAAGACCACGACCTACATACACACTAGATGGTCCATATAAACATGTGGCAATCACTCTGTCTGCATGCACTAACACCTGCCTGTCTTCAGAAATTGTTATTTTTATTCATTTTATTTCCGGTTTTCCAATTTCCTAAAAGAAGAGGAAGAGTGTTCCATAAGGAATATAATTTTGGAGGGCTTCAACTATACCCCACACTAATGCCCCTTGGTGGCTATACAAAAACTCCATGTCCTGTCAGATTAACCAAAATTGCCAAGAACAGATCTCCTGGTTGGATCTCTTTCTTAAGTATTTTAGAAATTTTAATTTAAATACGGTGAATTTTGAATACTTCAAAATAAATGACAGCAGGAGTTCCATAATGATACTGATGAATAGATTTCACTTGGAGCCCATGGACAACTTTGAAATGTATTAATTGCTTGTATAAATCAGCTTTCAGCAAATTTACCTCCCTCTAACTCTGCCTATTGGTATTTAAATTTATGAGGATTTGAAGTGTGTTTCTGAATTCAGTATGGAGGGTTGTGAACTCGGAGACTGACTCTGTGTCAAGCTTACATCACATCAGCTGAGTCACATACTAAAAGCTAAAATGCGTAAAACCGACTGAAATGAAGACCACTTTAAACCCCTCACAAAGATAACATGTACAAGATGAACTCGGAACAGGGTACTACTGTCCACAGTGGCTCTTTTAAAAGCAGACACATTGTAGTTTCTTCAGAGAGGATTACCAGCACAGTCCTAAATCTTAAACCTTGTTCTACTCGACAGAATGAACCCAGTACTCTCTGTAACCCCTTAGAGTGCATCTATTGCTCTGCTCTAAGGGTCAGTCTCGCTCCTTGACCATTAAAATCCCATCACTCACTTTCTGTCTCTCCCAAAATGTCACACAGCCAGCGGTTGCCGGGCAGATTTCCCTGAAGGGTGACCCTGGAGGCAGGCAGTGGTTGAGCAAATAGCCCCCTTTTATCTATGACTCACCTACCAGTAGTCACACCATGGCCCCTGGCCTCGCCTCTGACATCAGACTGATTCCAACAGACATGACTCCCCAGGCACTGCTATATTAGCCCTCAACCACCTCCGTGCTGCCCCCTCCAGCCTCGCAGCCAACTAAGCACGCAACCAGGACTAAGGGTCTCTAAATGTGGGAGGTCAACGTGATAGAAAACAGAGCAAGTAGCGTTTGATCCCTGTAGTTTGTCGAACAAACACGGGGGCTGAGAAACAGTGGACCATCGCAGATCCCAGCACTTCATGTATGAGTAATTTGTGAGTAATGGACCTTTGATGACCGAACCTGAGCTAAATGCTGAATTAAGAGTAATCCTTACAATATTTTCTCTTCATTGCTGCAGACTTTGCTTTTTTAATTGGAAATCAAGGTGTGTGTGTGTGTACTATGTATGAGCTACTGGAGTCTGACAGTTACTCAATACACACGTAACATTGGATTGGACTGGAGGTGCACTGAAGGAAAGGTTGTATGTTCACTAAATGGAAACACTACTACACAGCTACCAGTGTCTTTCATTCTGTTCAATTCAAAACAACTTTATTTATCCCCACAAGGGCAATTGGACTGGGCAGCCCAAAGCACAGAAGAAAACACGCATGATGAAGTGGGAAAAAACAAAAAATGTATGTATGTGGAGTTTCAATGATAAATCAATAAATAAAGAAATAAATATATAAATAAATAAATAAAGACTATGGTCATATGCAATCCCTAATTAGGTGAAAACATTGTTTCTCCAAACCATCAGGTTCTTAGAGACCAGGCAGTTTTGATCCAAGCGTTTTTTGTAAAGGGTAAAGTTCAAAAACTGAATCAACTAAGTTATCGAGCTGCAAGGTTTTCACGTCACAACAGCAATGATATTTAAATAAGTATACTAGCTGTTTATGCTATGTCTTCACAGCTTGCACCTGTTAACAACAAGTACTGTAGCTGCTGTTAAGAATCGTAGATTGAAATATTAAATTTATTAGTTTGCGATGAATAGAAATCTCCAATGTTGCATTTAATGGTACCAGTAATTTGCAGGGAAAGAGCAAGTCAATTACACTTTGAAACACCCCAACCCTAATATTATTTTGTGACATATGATCGGATCCTTTGAAAAATGCTTTGAGGACTTTGATGAAAGTGAAGCTGGTTTCAAATGCGCTCATTATGCAGATATCATCAGCAGAAAGGCAGACATTTTTATCTTTGAATCTCAAATCAGATCAGAGAATTTTCCACTGATAAAGATCACAATAGTGTCAGTCGTAGATTAGTGTTAAAGCTGAATGGTGAAAGGTTTTTTTGCACCTGGGCTGCCTACAGAGTTCTCTTTTGGATTTTTTGGGTGTCTCAGTATTGATTCAAATCATTGCAACATCATTTCATGCCAGATTTAGCATCTAAATGTAAGACACCAAAGGCGTTTCTCTACACTTTACCCTGCTCTCTACTCCCCAGCCTCTCATGGAGCCCCTGGCTGACAGACCCATTTTCCAGGGGGTGTGCCGCCTTGCAGTGTTTGCCATATAAATAGACTGAACGTATCCACCAGCAACCCAGGGAGTGTGTCAGACCTACGCTGTATTAGGAACAAGAGTAGATGATAAGAGCTGCTGGGATCTTGGGCCCCTGAGTCCTTCTCTCTGGCAGACAACAAGGCTGCTTTTTCTAACTTTCCTCAGCGCTTTGGAAGCAGTAATTGAAAATGGAGGAATCTTTGTGCACTGGCTTAATAGAGCTGTCCTGCCCTTGCTCCAAAGCGGGGTTAATAACTTTTTCCAGTTCCATTACCCCCTGAGATTGGCTTCAGGTGAGTAAAGAGGCTGCACCGGACAAGGGGAAGCGGCCATGGGGCCTTCTCAGCCTCCTCTTATCCCTGCTCACTGCAGGCAGCTCACCTGACAATCATTTACGTGACTTATTATATACATAAAGGACTCCCCCCTTGTGTGTACGAGTGTGTGACCACAATGTATGGAAACACTATCCTCTAGCAAATGAGTGCCCGTCAAATGGTGGTGGATACTTGACTGACAGACAGTAATTAATGTGCCAGTTCACTAACTCCTCCTCATCCACTTTACCAAAGTTTAGGCGTGCTGTTCGGCTTTCTACCTGCATGTATCAATTCAACAGTGTTTAAGAGTTTTTTCTTCGAAATTCTTGTCAGTTTATTGGGCTGAATTGGTTTGATATATGACGTGTGTTGCTGCCAGTTGACTTTGTAAAGTTGAGTTTTTCTTGTTCTTGTGAAGCAGCAATGACACAGCAATTGGTCTGACACTGGTAGACTGGTGATTTTTGTGATTTTCTTTGATGGAGAGTGAACAAAGACAGGAAAGAGAGGGAGAAAGATGGAGCACAGTGGGATCTGGAGGTCATCTGAGGTGCAGGTTGGGGCTTTACACATGAATTGCTTTTTCTACTAGAATGACCCAACAGACTAATTAGTTACATGTATATGCACAAAGTAAGCCAGCTCTTGGCTTATACTTTGGTTAAGGTCTTTTTTCCTTAACTGTGGATTAAATGGCCTGGTTGCCATAAAGAAACCGCTTAACAAATACTGACCAGTCCATCAGCAAACACATTTGAACAGACTCAACCCATTATTATTTGTAGTTTTCTTGGAAGTGAAAATAATGAAAAATGTGCCACTCATCCTGCAGAAGTATAAATGCGTGCAGACTGTAAAATACAGCAGTGAGAAGATGGAGATGTTTTCATGTAAAAGCAGTTCTTTGCAATTCAAGTATGTCACAGCCCAGAACAAGGTCGCTTGAATAACCAGAGTAAGATCTGAACTCTCCATAAAACAAAATACTGTTAAACATTACTGCCATTAGCTAGGTGGCATTGATGACTAAGGCCTGACCTGAATCCCACTTATTCTTCTACATGTAACATTGATGCCAGAAGAAAGAGCACAATTCATTCAATAAAGATCATATGAGTCATAACTGTTGGATAATGAAATGCTCTATAAAGCATGGAATTACTTAAAAATTCTAATTTACCTGCTGAATATCTCCCCAGTTCAACATAATGATGTTAATTGTTTGATGCAGCACTCTATTATGCATGCAAACACAAGCTTTAATTTGCTTAGAGTTTTTTCTGTGTCATTTATCGTAATTACACTATTAGCGCTCCCTTTGGATCAAAAAAAGTGTCCTTGCTATGATTATTAGTTTATCCAGAGCAGATCACTAAGTGTCTTCCTGAGGATTATGTTAAACAGCAGGAATTCCCATGCTTTGAACTGCAATCAAACCTGCAAATGGTTTAAAACCTCTGAGCAACTGTTCACCGTTAAATGATCAAGATTGTCACAGTTAAGTGTTGGAAAGCACATAAAATGACTTCATTAGCATTTCATTGTTATAAAGGGAATATGAACTTCTGATTCTGGATTCAAATCAAATGTATGCACTTATTTCTGGCTTTTGTATTTACTTAAGGCTCGAGCCGAGTCTTCGTTTGCGTCTGCTTGTTTAGTCAAAGCACTTCCATATTGATCCAGACTATTGATCCCCGCACTACTGCTGCATTTGTGTGTCTCTCGCTGCTTTTGAATTGTCTTTGACGAAACATTTACGCCACTATTAGTCTCTTCCTACTTAAAAAGTAAAAAATGCGACAGTCCCATTGAATTAATCACTGTCTCTAAGTGGCAGAGACTTGAAGTTCAGTCTTTGAATGGTGACCTCACATTGCAATTTTACATTATTAAATTCAACATCAATTTCACTGAAGCAGAATTCTTTTGTATCCATTGACATTTACAATTAACCCAACTTACTTGACTTTGCCCATCATTCAACAATTTGATAGCAGAAATACAGAACATTTTCACCTATAAAGGAATATATTTACTTTTTTTTCCATATTGTTTTTCTTAAATATTTGTATTCATATTTATACAGAATCGTGAACTACAAGTCTCCATAAAAGTACAAGCTCTTCCCCTTATGGGAAGTGTCAAAGAAAAGCTGTAATTGCAGAAAATGGTTTTAAACACATGCTTCCATTTGATCTTAGTTTTAATAAACTCCAGGCTAAGAAATGATGACTTACCAATCCCAATTATGCATAACGCACATGCTGTCTTTACCAAGACAACCATTTTGTACATGTAGATGATGAGCTCTCTCATATTGACTCTATCCCTTTTTACTGTGGGGTCTGTGCATACATGTAGTCAATTGGTTTAAATTAGGCTGACATATAACAACTGCCAAATCATTTTGTGATGATTAGCAGATAATTCTTGATAAAATGGGTTTAATTGGTGATTTACTGGGTGATTAACTCATGAAACCCAATAAAATGACAAGAGGGAAGTGATATTGGCGAAAGGCCGGCTTTGCGTCTTGCTCTCCTTACTGTACAGTACAGTTGGCTGTGATCTGTGAAATATATTGGATTTCATGACCAAATGGACAGCATTAGTCCTGGGTTGGGCTGAATTTGGCAGCTTTATCGCTTCCTCAAACAGCATGAGATGTAACACCCGACACACTGAGAAAGCTGGCCAAAACTGGAACCAGTGGGGAGCAGAGCTATCCACATGATACCAACATGTCCAAATCTGAACTCAAGAAAGGGGTAACGAACATCTTTTTCGTCCCCATGTTCGCTGTTAATCTATCCATTTTCTGTTGTTTTAGAAATGGTCGTGTTAATGGTGTGACGACTGCCCAGGTTGGGGAGACAAGAATCCATTGGTGGAGGAGACCAGGGAGGAGGAAAAAAAACATGAAAGGATGATGGAGGAGATAGCAGGAAGGATAGAGGGGGGTACAGAGCAAGGGAGCTGACCCAGTTAGAGAGGGAGAGCACAAGAGAAAGATGGAGAGAGAGGTGATAGGAGGGAGCTGTGTGCCAGCGTCGCCACTGTGGTTGGGGACCTGCTGGGCCATCTGGCGGCCCTGTAATTGGGTTGGGGTTTTACACCTGAGCGGCACACCTCCAAAGAGATGAGCAAAAAAGAAAGAGGAAACAAGCAGCGCAGAGAAGGTGGGAATATCTGTGAAAGTTGAGAGTAAGTTAGATCAATTGATACTCTAGTGTCTCCTAAATTTATATCAATCTTCTTTCTCAAATTTGCATTCAGCTCTTTTAGCGTGTATCGCCCACAGGTTACAAGACGGGACGATTTAATGTGGCACTTTATCATTGGAGTGGAAAGGATGTGCTGCAGTGTGACTGTAAGTAGAAAGCGCAGCCATTTTGTGCCAAAACAACAACATTAATTAAGGCCGTCTTCCAAGTGGGTTATAATAGTGACAGGGGAGGTATTAGCTTTGTGTTGCAATAGATGTACAGTATGATTACATAGCGATGACAGCCCTTGGAAAGAGAAAAAGGTCAACGCCGCTCTCAGATTTCAAGATGAATAAGGCCTGATCCGTTCTAAATGAGACTGGCTCTTCAAGTGGACTGCCTGCTGTGAGGTACTGCAGACAGTGAAGATAATACGGAAGTTGTCATCCTATGCTTGAGTGGGCAAGTAGTCATTAAAGTGCAAATATGAGCTGAATTAATGTTTCATTTTTGCCAGTGATGTGAGGCCTGATGCGAGAGGGATAACAGACTCCATGGGTGGTCATCCACACACACACTCCTCATATTTGGTTTTCTTCCATTTGGCATTTCGTTCGGAGATTGAGAAGCATTTGCCTTACACAATTCTAAGGAAAATTATGTGATATAAAAGCTTGGAACCTTATTTCATTCAGATGCATGTCTCATTCTGCATATTTGAAAGGTCTCTAATTCACTGGAATGGTGTCATTTACATAAAAATTTGCGCCCACTGTCTGCCGAATTCTTCAGGGTAATTATTGTCTTTTCAAAATGTAGCTCCCTACATATTACACATCCTTGTACAAGCATGCTAACGCACCATGTTTTCATTTCTGTCCCTCACATCAGACATAACTCACTTAGAAATATTGAGTGAAAGCCTATGTATCCCCCCTCAGGGCATGATCAATTCTTTCTCTATAGAAGAAGCCTCCCACATGCACTCCGCAGAGCATCATTGTGCTCCCTAAAAGTCCTCGCCTGTGTTGAAGTATCTCTGTCATTGCCAAGCGTGCCTCTCAATGGCTCAGCCCCCACACTAACCTTGCAGCATTTCAAAGGGAGACCAAAGGGAGGCTGAGCGAACATGGACATGCGTAGGCGTCCATGCAACAAAGCAGGAGGTTGAGAGGGCAAGGTAACCAATGGCTGCATTGTTCATAGCAAGAGAAGGTTCATTGCCACTCTTTACCTGAACTTAAATCTTCTTTAATGAACCAGGTTTTTCTTGCTTTGATTATAGGTTTAGTCTTTGTATATTAGATAATGTATTAGTTCTCTCTTTTTAAGTATTTTATGCAGGAGCTAGCCACATGACATGTCTTGAAAAAATCTGTTGGTGACAAACAAAGATGTCGTTAAACAAGTGTTAGCAAAGTGTTAAAATCACAACTGGAGAGTGCAGTGATATCATGCTTTCCCAGTATGTTGGTTAGCAGCAGCTGGCAAACATGAAGTGATTGTGAATACCACCTACATGTAGGAACTCAGAATTGCTTTTATTCTCCAAGTTCAGTGTCAAACAATGGATTTGAACTTGGTTAAATCAAGGTGATTCATCTAAATGCACATTATTACTTCAGCAGTTAGTGTGTTGATGTGACATTTTGGCAGTTATATACAGTCCTGAATGTCAAATAAGTTTATGGTTGGTTCAGCAACGTTAGGAAGTTAAACAGGTTAAAAACCCACTTGATGATTCTGTAAGACAAAATAAAAGCGGTGTATTATGTTTGTGAAGTAGTATCACATTTACAAGTATCACCTAATTCATATAAAAGCAGGATTATAAAAGAAACTTGGGTGGCACCAAATGTGCACAATTCAAGCAACTACAACTTCAAGTACCTATTTGTTTTACAAGAGAACTAAGTAAGGATAAGATGAGATGGAACTTTATTTATCCCAAAGGGAATTGTTGTGTTGCAGTTGCAGTACAAAGTAGGAAAGAGTACAAATATAAAATATCAATCAGGTGCAAATCCAAAATATACACAATGCCAAAAACATAAACGGTAAGGATCATTCATGGTGGGGTGCATATAGATATGTATGAGAAGTGGGGAAGGAGATGAATGTCAACCATTATCAGCCATTGTAGGATAATTAAACAAGGCCATGTATCACTGTCATTTTCCACTGGTTTATTAATGTGTCTGTATGGTTTGGAATGGACATCAGAGAAGATGAAATAGGGCAAATAGAGAAGTAGAGAGAAGTCATTATGTTTGGCTTAAAGGAACATTTTGGTGCTAATTACATGAAGGTACCGTCTGGCCTCATGGTCTATGCAAGCGATTAAAACTGCAACCACAGTATCTACATGCGCAAGTTAGGATGTTCAAGGCAAACCCTCAAACTAGCCCTCCCTGAGGGAGTGAATATGTTTTCCCAGTTGTTAGCCTATAAGCTCCTTATCATGTCTTTTTGTTTGGCTGACAGTTGTGCAAATGCAGTTGACATTACATGTGTTCTTTCAACACAACTGAACAATTATTAATCAAGTGCGGTTGCGAAGGTGCAGGCAACACAATGAACCATCATCGTCAACCAGCGATTCATTCTGTATTAGCTTTGCTACCTAGGTACTGTTACTGTAGCAGCAGTGCTTACCAAGTTATAAACAGAGCAAATGATTAACAATATTACTACATCACTGGCTATACAACCAGAGATACTTTATGTAACAGCCAAAAGCGCATTTGTTTCTCTTGGCAACAGTTGTCTTTACTCGTAATTGCCAATTGTATATTGCCATGCGTCTCCTTCCTACACATGGAGTCTGAAGCCGCTTTTTTTCTCATTATCCTTTACTATCCCCCCTATGCAACCTCTCCAGTCAGTTAGAGTGGCTGGGGCAGTGCCAGGATATGATCCTTCATTGGCTTTCTTGGCAAACACCACCAGTTGTGTTCACTGGAGTTCTTGGCTGAGCCATATGCACTACAGTAGTCGGCAGGTGTTTTTCTTCTTGTTTATGTCTCAAGAACATTTCAAGCACCCTGTCGTCACACACACACTGGCTCTACCTCTGCGCTGGACCAGAGGTGACTTGGTTTCGTACCACCAGTCAGCTCAACCTGCTGGTTTCTGGTGGCTCTAATGTTAATTGTCCCAGCTAGCAGTTCTGCCACTACTGGCCAGCTTAATTGGCCACTACCGGGCCATGCTTGCTGTTAGCATGCTGGCAGAACATCAGCAGCAGCATGAGCTTCTGCCTCTCTTTGTTTCATGTCCTCAGTGGTGGACTTTAACAATGGGTTTTGGTACAACAGCATATCATAGAGTTGGAAGTAATCCAGGATATACTAAATTGTTGAGCTACCTAAAATGGGATTATCAATCAAATCACATCTCTTGACGTGAGAATTGATCAGTTAATAGGCTGCTACAGCTGAATTCAGTGTTATCAAGAAATTTGGGATTGGGTATCGTAGATAGTTGATAACTGGAAATAAGATAGAAAATCAGCAAAGTGTTCTTTTAAGATTCTGTGCAGATAATCAGATTTGTTTTCTCTCCCCTGCTGCAAATAACTCTAACCTGGAGGAATGACGGCTTATCAAAGTCTGTCTAATTAAAGAGCTACTTGACAGTCTGTGTGACTTCTGTTTACAAACCCTGGTTTAATTTATTGTAATTGGGACACATGAACCAACAACCAACAATTAACAAAGTCTTGTGATTATATAAACCTTTCCACTAAGGACACTAAGAAAAGACAGCTGTCTGTGATGAGTCGCAGTATAGACAATTTACCTCTAAGTTTATCTGAGAGTATAGACTGCGTACTTCAAAGATGTGGAAATGGTTGGGCTCTTGATGTTCAAACCAACAGCAGAAACAGTTTACATCATCTTCTGGTGAGGCTGGTCGGGACTGAGGCTTCAGTCAATGTGTTTAGGGATTACGCCACTATTAGTCTCTTCCGGCTTCCTCTCTAGCCGGCGTTTGTATTTGAATTTGAATAATCGTATTGCCTCTGGTTCTTTGATGTTCTGTATTCTTTGCTCCGTGTGTGTCTCCCTGAGCGTTTTCTGTTGTACATCACGTAATGTCCTGACATGTAATGTAATGTCGGTGTTGGTATTCAAATCTGTTCACAAAAGGACAAAAGTATCGATTTAGGTGTGGAAACATGGGCCTTGGGCTTATTTTACTTTGGACGCTGACAATTACACATCTTATTCTCCATGAATACGCCTGTGGTGGAAAACTATAACTACATGTTTGATGTCCTTGATAAACAATATTACTTCCTGTTGTTCATTATTCACTTTCAAAGCAGTATGTTTGATGTACAGATCAAACATCTGCTGGCTGTTGCATGAAATGAGACAAAGTAGTAATGTTTGCTTTGATATGGTATATACAGTACAGGACCTACTCATAGAGAAAATGGCAGTGTACTTATTGCCACTGGTTAATGTCATAGTAATATCAAGATTTGTAAATACCACTTTCCCAGTCTACAGTCCATATTTACTGTGTATTCAGTATGATGACAATGTAGCATCAAAGTGCTTAAACATAGTTTGTATTCTCTTGTAAGTCAAGCTAAGTTAAGTGTATCTCATCCTCAAGGTTAAGACTAAATTTAAGATTAAACAAATATCATATCTGGTAAAGTTCTTACAGATATTTTGACTGCTTTGGCTTTAACCTTTTGGTTTTTGGATTTGAGAGTGGTGTTGTCTGCAAACTATGAGGTAAAATATTTACCCACATTTGTAGCAATAACTGGGAATATGCCCTCCTCTTCTCCATTGCCTCCTGGTTCCGAGTACCAGTACTTGAAATAAATACAAGTCATTTCCTCCAAGTTTCCCAAGAACAACTCTTAATGTATTCGATGGCCAATCGATTTTGCACAGGTCAAAGTACTTTGTTTAAAAAACCCACTGACTGTGGTTGTTACTGGCACCATTCTCAACAGTAGCAGTGATAACCTAGATTTTATAGAAACAGGATTGGGCTGGTAGGTTGCCCGACTGAATTCCCAGATCGGCCAGGAAACCTCGAAGAATACAGAGAATGGGGAATTAATCTTCCCTCCCCCACCAACTCCAGTCAGAGCTAAGTAAACAAGGGAATATGCTACTACACAACTACTCAAGTGAAGCTGCGCAGTGGCCAACAGTAAATCATGGTTGCTTTTTTTCTTAATTATTGTGCAGCTAATAATCTGTACTACATCAGGTTCATGTAGATAAATTCAGGTGAATGATATGGCCAAAGGAAGTCCCCAAAAGTGTCCAGATTCAGCTAAACTGTATTTGAGAAGCACAAATATTGAAAAGGCACTTCATATCTCTGCTGTAATTCGGTTTAAATTGTCTCGCTGCCTTTGCAAACCTAATTTTATACATTCATAGAAACATGAATTGGATTTAAGCTCTCTTAAAGATTGTATTAGGATGAATTGCCGCCGCATTTTGTTCTCAGCTCTTTGAGGTTTAGAAACAGATATCACTGGAGGCCGATCTGAGGGTTACATTTAGATTTTTCAATTACATAGAAACCTTCAAAAGTCTCTCTGTCAGCACAAGTGCAATGCCCTTTATGAAACAATACTATAAATGGGAAAATATGAGTTTAATGAGCACTGTACTGTGGCAAAGAGGAGAATTAGACCATCAACCTTCACTGTGTACTGGTGGAAAAACTCTCCAACTTTAGTATGCCATTATCCTCGTTGATTGCTATGGTGACAGAGCCAAATTACAACCTGCACAGAAAGAGAGGACAATAAATAGTTCCTGTCTGCTGTACACTTGTCATGGTTCTGCAGCTTTGCCCGACAGTCGTGTGTCATGATACTAAGTGGTACACAACACTGGAAAACCAGGGAAAGATGCCTGAGTTAACAGTCAGTTATGTAGTGGTAACTGCCATCACTGTTAGTACTTTTTCCAATCAAAACACTTAATTTTCAAAGAAATTACATCAGCTTTAATATATATTTTAAATATTTGTCAGCCTCCAAATTTCATACATGTTGTTTTATGCATGAAAAACACATAGATAAAACTCATTTATTTAGATTTATCTCCACTGCATACTTGTTTACACAGTTTGCTTCATTCTATTGCTTATAGAGCTGAAACAAACAAGCCGATTAATCGATTAGTTGACTGAAAGAAACTATTTTGCAACTATTTTGATAATCCATTAATTGTTTAATTTACTTTTCAAGCAAAAATGCCAAACATTTACTGGTTCCAGCTTCTCAAATGTGTAGATTTGCTGCTTTTCTTTGTCATATATTACAGTAAGTGACATCTCTTTAGGTTTTGGATTGCCGAATCAAGACACTTGAAGACGTTTCATAGACTAACTAATAATCAATTAATTAAAAGAAATATCAGTTAATTGAAATAATCCTTAGTTGCAGCCCTTATTGCTGAAATTTTTATATATTTGTACTACAAACAACACAAGTTCCTGCTCAATGTATGGAGTATATATTTTGTCACTTATACACCATAAAGCCATAGATTCTTTAGTACCATAGTTATACATATTGTAAGTGTCTCCATTTGTTGTTGTAAGGCAAAATGATGTGGAAACTTCATGTGGAACCAACCTCCCAAAGTGAGAGTGAGGTGATGACATGTTCAAGGATGAGGCTGCTGCGATATATACAGTACATTACACAGCACTGCACATACATGAACATCAGTGTCACACACACATATGAAGCACCAGTTAACATAAGCAATACATTGTTTCCTTCTTCCCCCTCACAAAAGACCTGAATGTAAAGTAAATACACCTATTGTGTACAAAGAGCGTGGTGTGATAAGATGGTGGATGGGTAATTGTATTGGGTAACTCTGCACTGCAACATTATTTACCGTCCTTTCGGCTGACTTGTAAAAGCACATAATTTCAATTAAGCCAGCAGCATTGCTGAGATTTACTGCCTGTGCTGTATGAGAGTAATAAATAATCATTTTGTCTCTGCTCTGTGATGCTAATCTGGAGTTTAAGCAATGAGTGAGTAGCTTTGTTCTGAATTCAGCGTGCTGGCCAATTCATTGTAGACCCCAGCTGATGTTTACCCAGGCTGAGCCAGCAGCTGCTCACACGGTCTGCGTCAACTCAGTCATCTGACAAGGCGAGCGCGCTGCCTCTGACACGCATCTGTCACAGCGGCAAAAGAAGCAAAATAAATCTAACCCACTCTGTTTCGTCTTTCTCTTTCTGCACTTGTCCAGCATCTGCCTGGCTTCCCAGCATCGCCACGATGAGTGAGAGTCGAAGGGAAGCACTGGCGGCGGCGCCCCTGCCCACCACCGCCTCCTCCTCCACGGCTGGCTCCAACACCACCAACATGGCCGGCCCGGGCACCGGCGAGAAGGACGAGGCATTTTCCAAGCTGAAGGACAAGTTCATGAACGAGCTGAACAAAATCCCATGTAAGTGTGTCTACTTTCTCTGATTCAGTCAAGTAGTCAATTAATTGATTAGTTGACCAACAGAAGTTACCGAGCAACTATTCAACTAATCTTAATCTTTTCTAAGTCTTCTATGATAGTAAAGTGAATATCTTTGGTTTGTGGACTGTTGAAGACGCCAACAATTTGAAGGCGCCACCTTGTGATGGACATTTTTCACTATTTTCTGACATAGTGTAGACGAAACAGTTAATCAATTACTCAGAAAAATAATTGGCAGAACAATCAATAATGAAAATAATCATTAGTTGCAGCCTTAGACAACTTTTAATCCATGACGTGTTTGTGCTCCTGCAAACAGTGGAGTTTTATCCAACAACCACATGACTCAAGTGTTGGTTTTATTGAGATGATTTAGACAAATTATTGGGTTGTAGATAATAATAAAGCATAAACATATGGGACAAACCTCACTGACAAACAAACAGTGAATACAACACCTTAATTTGAGTTCTGAGCATTTATTAAGATTGATGCAGTGATAAATAAGGAAACGTCTGATTTGAAATGCGTCAATGGAGTGTAATACCTGACACTGACTCCAAACCACAAAATTCATCTCAACAGATATTGTTTCAATCCCAGTTGGATCTTCGTCAGGTCAAAAATGTCCTAAAATGGTTATCACATCCATGTATATACCAATGAGCTGATAGCCTCCATGATTATAGGTGTGGTTAACCATCCAGCAAGCCCAGTGAGATAAACATCTAACAATTCGAGCAGCGTACAATGAAAATTCAAGTACATTCATCTCAAACAGCAGAGTACCAAGACATTAATCCACTGAATAGTTCAAAAAATATCAAAAATAGTGAGTAGGTGTTACACCTTTCATCGATGCTTTTTTTCAGTAGCTTTGCAACTACATGTGATGTGTGTGTAATTACACTCCCTCTGATTCAAAATGAATCCTTCAGAGACAAAGCCATTCAGTGCGTTCAGCGTGATTCTAGTGTAACCATGAGTCAAAAAATGATTCAACAGTGGTTGTGAGTGAACTTTTGTTGATGACGCACAAGAAAACGGCAGCGTTACCCGTGACCTCTGACAAATTCTTCCAATGAATCAGGTGAACAAATGATTTACTAGATCTTTCATTTTTGCTCCTGGAGTCGAAAACAAATTCATGTATTTCATGCACTGAATGGCTCAGATGAAATTGTCTTACTAAATTATCTTATGACAGAAGTAATCGCATTTGAAGTGGAGAATAAACATCTGGCAACAATAATTCAAGTGTTTGACATGATAAATTGCCAAATTATGCGTGGCTGGCTTTATTATTTGCTGTTAGACTTTCTTACTTGTGCTCTCAGTCAAAAATGTCTCTTCATTTCCACATAATACAACACCTCCTCCCCTTTTATCACCAAACCTTCCAACCAAATACTTCCACATTCACACGTTTTTTTCCTGGAGAAGTGTGCAGTATTAACTATATGACAGTATGGTTGTTGTTGTGTCACTCCCTGGAGATCCAAGCTGCATTCAGCAGAAATCTATATATAGATATATTCACACGCTTGTATGGAAGTAATTCTCACAACAGGAAATGGCTCCTGTGGAAGAGAAGCCCTATTTCTTCAGCAAAGACACAAATGGCACCACTAGTCATATTCCCTATTCCAGAGATTTAATAGTGCTTGGAGTCAGCATGAAAAATTCCTCCTTCTGCAGAGGAAGGTTTATTTCTACCAGGTTGCATTTCTACCAAAATAAAAGACCTAATTTATGTTCAGATAACTCATGGTTTCAACTAGTGAGCTTCAGCTTCCATATGGGCTTGAACGTGACATTTTCATTGATGGAAAATGGGAATTTGGAAAGCGTGCTTTTGTGCAGAGGGTGAATGAATAGGATCAGCAATGTTCAGTATTGTGATTCCAATATGGGGCTGCTGCGGTTGATGTCCCCTTTGGCTCAGCACTGAATGTCTGTTGCTGAAATGTACTGCTATTCCTACCACATCCAGCCTAAGCCTGACCACTATTTCACATCACCTTTAGAAGTAAAGTAGACGATTCATTATTGCTTCCAAATTTTGACATCGTAATCTGGAGAAGAACTAAATTAGGGCTTCTTTTGTATACCATAGGCAGAAAAGTTAACTGAGAGCTTCCCAAAAACGCCTGTCAGTTATCCAACGTTTTAAATTACTGTTTTCTCACCCCATCCTCTCAATCAAAAGCAGTGAGTTTGTTCCCCGGTGCTGCCAAGCTGATGATGAATGCCCCAAGACTTGTTTACTCAGTGAAAATATCGATACTGTCTGGAGGAAGTCAGATAGCAGATTTAACAAGGAATATGCGAGAGGAGAAGCTGAACTCGCAGCCTCTCTAATGCTGCTGCAGAAGGTTTTCTTTTGGGCTTATAACCCAGTTTAAGCCCCGCGGGCTTTTAGGCTGGTCGCATGGATCTGTCACACTGGCCTAACTGGTTGCTGAATTTCTGTCCATCAGGATCTGCAGGACACATCTCTGAGCAGGGGATATTACCTCTGCCCCATCTGTTGGCTGATGGCTCAAGCATGCAAAAACCAGCAGACTTTATTTCAGTCTTTCTGAATTTACTGTGCTTGATTTTTTATTTTAGCTATTCTCAAAATGTTTCAAGGAAAAATAGTCCCAAAGGTGTGTTTACATGCATATTTTACCCAGTAATCTGAAAATAGATGGGTTTGTTATGGTCGTCAGATCCTATTTGATGCGCTGCAGGCTGCTGCAACAAACAATTAATTATTCTGTTGAGTTTTTCTCAATTAACTTGTTAATTGTTAGTCTATAAAATGTCAGAAAATAGTGAAAAATGTCCATCACGAGTTCCCAGAGCTCGAGGTGATGCCTTCAAATTGCTTGTTTAGTCTGACCAACAGTACAAAGATACAAAAGGTACAAAAAACAAGAAAAGCAGCAAATCTTCACATTGGAAAAGCTGAAATCAGCTTTTTTATGCAAGATAAACACAGTAACATTTGACGAGGTAGAGAAAAACAGAGAAATGCACCCACCGCAGTGAAGGATCTTTTTTAATAAACACTTATTGCCAAGTGATAATTAAAATAGATAGATTGTGATGCACAAAATATGTGTACAATAAGTCCTTCTGCAATAAAAATAAAGCTTTCTAATCAATTTGGGTATGATTGAGC
>NTHP01000138.1:219677-287188 GCA_003416845.1 Oplegnathus fasciatus | reverse complement strand
TTCTAAACACCCAAGGCTTTACTTCCCGATAACAATTAACCTCTTAACATGGAGGCTGTTTGATCCATGACTGCAGGCTCCACCAACCATTACTCCAAATAACACAGACAAGCAATTGACATTTGAGGAAAATAAATAATGGCGTTTCTTTTCTTTTTTTTCTTCTTTAACAGGGGCTCTATGTTTTTAGGCAGCCAAAGGCACCCTCAAACATTTTAAAAAGCTGCAAAAAGATCTGTCTTAAAAGTACTCTACAGAGTTTTTAACTGGATATGAAACAGTCTCAATTTAATACTGATGCCTCTCTGTGACCTACATAAGCAAATGAGACCAACAGCGAGAAGATTGGCTATTTCTATTAATTTCTAATAGTTATTCTTAATGCCTGCCACCGGGTCAGATTGTTCCGCAACATCAGACGAAACGGTGCTGGGGTTTGCTCTCTGNACATGTAACCTAACGTTAGGTGAAACACTACCGTCTTTGTCCACAGAGACCGCCAAAATCAACACAAAATGAAAAGTGCCACAGTGTTGCTTTAACAAGTCAACTAATAAGTCTTAAAATCTTGGGTTTCTTGGGTTTCATTATGGTGAAAATTTTGCTTCAAATTAAAATCATCTTGTGTTTTTTTCTCCTCTAGTGGAGGTGTATTTTACCAGATTTAAGCTAAGAACATCTGAAACTTGCATTGTAAACAGGTACAGTCCTTTTAATCCATTTGATTTAGATTTTTTGACAAAATCCAGACAGCAGCCTACAAAATGGAAGTGCTGAACTGACTTCTGTCTTCCCACCTGACCTAACCTCAAAATGAAGCAGCATTGGAGTTCATGTTACCTTTATGTGCTGTATCCCACAACAGCACATACTCAAAAAAGCTTTTTCTTGTGCACTCTGGTACTGACTTATGAGACTTCTTTGGGACTAAAACTCTTTTGGGACTGACCAACAGTGTCTTTCACTTTTGGTGCTGACTGACAAGAGTGTCACACAGCTGATGACAGCAGCTAAAAACACAAAAAATAAGACTGACTACAAGTCTAAAAGACTTTGTGGTGTAACTTGAGACAAAGCTAAAGGAAAAATACAAAAAGATACGTCAGAGTTTTAACGTGTCTCAACTTGTTTGACTTTGTGGCTGCTCACAGTCAACAGACAGCAGAGTTTATTAAAGGGGATTACGGTGGTGGATCAGAAGAGCCATTTGTCTCTGCCTGCCTGCTGCTCTGGCGACAAGCCTTGTTGTCTACTCTCTGCCCTCGCTTTACAAAAGTTTGCCTGCCATGAGACACCATCAGGGGCTGGTCCAACCAATGCCAGATTCAACCAGCACCAGCTTCCCTCTGAGTCTTCAGTCAACAGATGGGAGAAAGATCCTCTGTCTTCTCACCTCTGTAGATGTCAGAAAAACATATCATTATCCTCAAAGATGAGAGATTTTCTCAGCATTTGACGGTCAGATATATGTTATGAGTCTCTGCGCTGTAGCTTTTGTAAACATGATTACATGTTTGTGCTGTTTGTGCTCAGTTTTCCACCTGTGAAGACTCCGAAAAGGCTGGATATGAGCAGCAGTCCAGACAGTCTTTAATTTTGTTATACAATGCTTACAGTAGATATCAACATCCTTCCTTATAGGGAGCAAAGTCTGCCACCTTTTCAAGCTTGCCTCTGTTCCACTTCCTAAAACATCTGCTATTGTACTGGACAGTACAAATGTGAGCACCCTGTCATTTTAACCTTGATGAAAAGTATTATTTTGTTAGCAGCCAACCATACCCCCCCGTAAGGTTTTGTTAAGACTCATGTGAGCCTAAATTAAATGCTAACAAAAGAATTGGCATTTTATCTTGGTTGATGAGACGCTCAAATAATGCTGTCCAGTATAGTAGAAGACTTCAGTTTGAACATGAACATGTTTCAGCTTCTCAGAAAGACAGATGAAAGTTGGTGCTTATATTTGGTGTTGCCCAAATTCAAAGGGCCAAATGAACTGAGCCAAAGGTGAAACACTGACCACCACAGAACCCCTCTGTTTGAATGAATCATTCCATAAATATTCAGTGTGAATACGCTGAAGGCGAAAAAGCAGAGCTGTCCACTCTTCTTTATGCACCACATTTAACTGCTTTACTTTTCTTTGTGCCTCGAAATTACAATTACTGCTCTCCTATCTCATGTCATTATCACATCTATTGTTGTAAATCCACCTCATGCACTGTTAATGTAATCACTTCAGCTCATAGGATTTCCTGCAAATGCATTGTGTTGATGGGTGCACATTTTCTGATAATAATCAGAATAATGGAGCAGACGGAATAGAAATACATTAATTTAACCAAATCACAAAGAAACAGACCAGCCCATTTTAAATTAAATCTTGTTTGGTATAAAAGGAGAAACTCGCACACAGGATCTCTGAATACAGTTTTCATTATCATCAGCTCTCAGTTGCTGTACAGCCAGTCATTGTTGCAGATGGTCAGAAGAAGAAGTCATATTGTTTGCTTAAACAAGCCACAGCAAGGAAGGGGCGCGGACAGAGTGTTGCTCTCGTAAGCATAACAAGATATAATGTCAAGGTTAATTGACCAACAGGATCCTGTCACATTGGATTAGTGTGGGCTGCTGGAAGTGGATATAACCCAGATGCAATATTAAACACACACACATGCACACACCACCCTTTTAAAAGCATCCAGCCAGTTCATAAAACCTTTCTCTCAAATGTAAAAGGCTATGTATTACCAGGGATGTAGAGGAGGATGAATGCAACAGAAATACAGAATTGAGTCAGAACAGAGACATCTTATAGGGCTGGCATTAATCTTTATGACAGAAATTTGAAGTATTCATCAATATAAGTGGCAAAAACTAAAGCTAATCACATACAAAGATCCGGAGTGAATATAAATTAATGCTTTTCTTGAAAGGATATCTGTGCTTCTTCTCATTTTCAATCACAATCACAAAGTTAGTTAAAATCTAAATGAAATTAGTTGGTAAAACAATCTCACCACAGGGTCCACTCAGTAGCTGTTCTGGAGCCTTTGACTATATCACAAGATCTTCCTCAGCAGATGGAGTTAAAACATAGATTTTCAAATTTCAATTCCTCTGAGCACCTTTATGACTTCTTGTCCATGTTGAAATTAATTCCCAGCAAACAAAATACTGAGACTTCATAAATTTGACTATAATACCCTGAAATTTCCCAACTTAGTTCTGCATAATTTAAAGCACTTTTAAAGGATAATTCTGGATTATTACTCGGGTCTTGTCTGCGTAGGTTTGGCCATCGTTTTGATTGGTTGTGATAACATTGTAGTCACCAAAGTCATTGCTGCGATGAAGTCTGACAAAGTATTCACAGTCAGAAGGTCAAACAGGTTTTAAACAAGTCAAGAGTTTAGCCAGATGTAAACCACTTTGTTTGGCGGTAAACCAAAACTTAGCACAGCCAAAATCTCAGTAATAATCCCTCCTTACACAAGAAAACTGTGTGTGGACACAACAAAGGTAAGTGCTGTAGTACAAATGATGCCAAAACTCTGAAAATAAGACCCAAGTTGTAATAAATGGGAATTATTCTACGTAGTGAAAGTGCTAAAACATGCGATTTGATTTAAAAAAAAGTGTATATGGGCTGAATGCATTTTTCATGGAGTTTATGTATATTGGATATTTCTTTTTGCAAGAGTTCATAATGATCTCAGTCGCTGTGGCACAGTACCACATACAATATGAACGACTCATAGACCGACATGTATTTCACTTACTGTATATCTATGGAGTGACTTTCAGGACACCTACAGTATGTTTAAAGGAGACAAAATGTCAACCACTAAAGCTTGGTTTTTTGCATTATGCTGAGGTTGCTGCTCTTTGACCTCCTTTCACAGCTCAAAAATGATATCCAATAAGCTCTTCTCGGGGATCCCAAACCCAGCCTAGTGGTGCATCAGAGCCAAAATCTGGGCTGAGGTTTTGTAGCAAATTATATTTCCTATTTTATTGGCTAAATATAAATCTGTCATTCAAAACTCTGATGGCATTATTCAGTAGAGTTAATATTTCTACTGGTATGCCAGGAACCACTGAAATAGCCTATCTCTGAGAAGTAATATGAGTTTAATATGAAAAAAAGTTTTTTTCCCATTTATTGTTACATTGGTGGGCGGGGTGATGGTTCAATATTTACCACTGTCACCTCACATCCCTGGATATTGTTTTATGCATGCAGCGATAAACCTTGAATCAAAATAAGCAGGTATTTGTGAAATATGTGCATACTTTGATATTGAGAAGTAGATAATAAGATATATATACTGTGCAAGTAAGACAATGAAGGTTAGCTGACCAGATAGGGATTTGGCATAAGCTGTTTATTATTCAGGCTCTCCCATCTGCTTGGCTACCAGCTGAATATTATCATCCAATCATATTCACACAGGTGTACACAGCTGCCTTTATAACCTGACATTACTCACTGAATACACTGCTAATGCCCTCATGCCAAGCTGTTTGGTGCTGCAGTTCCCTCCACCACTTCAGCCTCCTCCTTATGTTCTAAGCTTTTGTTGTTGTTAATGTTCGTGCATGTGTTTGTTAAGGCGGGATTAGTTCTCCCAGCAGAATCCTCGGTTCTGCTCAGATTCTTTGAGAGCGCCCTCCAAAAGTAGAGCCCGTATAACTGTTGGCTACAGCTGATCAGTTCCATGAGTGTCTCTGACTGAATCACACAAAATTTCCTCAACACACAAGTTGAAAAATGTACGAGCATAGAAACGATCCATTCTGAGCCATTGCTGTCCACCAGTTGAAAATCTTCCACATATCAAATCACATGAAAGCCCTCTATGGTTGTTGATCTGGAGTCTAACAAGGCTTTCACACCAAGTTCAACATTGCTGCATAACCATAGCAGTGCACGGATTTTCCGCCAGGTCTTGTAAATTAATTGTTAGACCGTAGATACGCTAACCTTCACAACCCGCATCCAAAGGGATTCTGGCATCGACAGGAGGCGGAAGTTTGTTTATACAATCCTGCAAAGCAGTTTTCTGATATTTTATGTCATGCTTGAGATTTTCCTTCGTGGTCCCAGTAAGAATCAGAGAGTAGAGTTTCATTACTCCAGGAATTCAGAAACAAACAACATCAACTTTGTAGGATTATGGTCTGTGCTTTATAGCACACATCGCCTCATACAGCCTCTGCACTCCTGGGTATGTGGTATAAAAGTCAAGTAAATTTTATTTATATAGCCCAAAATTACAAATCACAATTTTGCCACAAGGGGACAAAGGGCTTTACAATCTGTACAGCATGCAACACCCTCTATCCTTAGACCCACTGTAGAAGTAACGACTGTCCAAAGGCAGAATTAAAGACAGTAGAAGGAAGGACTACATATAGTACAGTACATGTCACTCACAGTGTCTAAAGTACATTGAAGGTTTCTCATTGTCTAGTGCTCTGGTTTTCCACCATGCCATACCATTTCAATGACAGTGTCGAAAAGTGATTTGAGCCTTGAGGAACAGCAAACATGGATTTCATCATGGGCAACCCACCCATTAGAGAAACTCCATTTTCCATGCCATGTCACTCGGCAGAACAAGAGATAAGTGCTGGGAGTTGAAGTGCAGTACTCTCTCTTGCTTTCACTTTCTCGCTCTATTTCTCTCTCGAGAAACGACACTCTCACAATGTAGTTAATTAGGGGATGCTTTTATTGCTTTCTGGGACTCAGGTTCCTTTAATTAAGGAACACAAAATTGCCTTTCACTGAAAGACGCACGCTTGATGAATAAGATAAGGGCTGGATTCATGGATTTATTTCCACTGTAACTGGCTAAATGGCATTCCATCAGGCGCTGATGAAATGCCAGAATGACTGTAGAGTGACATAAGAATTTGGGGTTATGAAAGAGAGATTTTACAGTGTATTTATTTTGATTTCTGTTAATCAGAGTTTCCATTTGGGAAGAATAAAATATATCACCGTTCCACAGCTCCTCTAGAGAGGTGATTGCTTATCGCTGTGGTTTGCCGGCTTGAAATACGAACCTGTCACATCTCCGACACTTCCATTAAAAGACTGTCCTCTTACCTTACCTTGTGTTTGCATTTGTATGTGCGAGGTAAAAGTAGCTGTTGCAGTGCTGAAATGTGCCACAGTATATCCTCAGAGGTAGAACCCTCTGACAAATGCTCCTGTTTTGTCCAAGGTTATAGGTCTCCGTCGAACTGGAGATGTAGCCAGAACTGTTGCTACTTTCTAATAAGGCACCCATTAAGGGTTTATAAGTTGTAATTAATGGTTTTAAATAATTTACTTCAGCTTTATAGTTAAGTTATAAGCAGTTAAAAAGAACAACATTTGGGTTCCCAGGTTGTGTAAAATGGCTGATTGGATGGTTTGACCTCTGACCTTCTGGAAAAGAGCTGCACAGCATCTGGACCATAATCCATTTATTAACAACTTATTAACATTTACAAGCATTTATAAATTGATTACCAACATGTACTACATTATAATCAAAGGACAAACACCACCATTTATAAATCCTCATAGGTTTCTTACTTTCTACTGTAATAAACCATTAAGTCTGCAGTTGTAAATGTTAATAGGTCATTAATAAATGGTTTTTCATCTTTCTATTCTACAGTTGTAAATGTTAATACGTTGTTAATAAATGGAAATTTGGTCCAGAGCCACTGTGGCCCATTTTCAGAAGATCAGAGGTCCAACGAGCCAAACAGTCCACCAGATTTTTCAGAGCCTAGCCACCCAAAATTGGCCCTTATTAAATGTATTTTAACTGATCTATAAAGCATTAGTAAATGTTTTAGTAACTATGAATAAAGCCATTAGTTAGGGTTACTTGTAAACCCTTTATGAAAGGTGTCTAATTAAAAAGTGGCACCACAAATCTATATGAAAAATTAAAATGTAAGTGCAAAAATTTGATTTTGACTGTCCTTTAACGCTCAATGTTTGGCCACTAAATCTTTTTGGCAAATAAAAATAACAAGATATACAAATTCCTTATAGGAATGCAGTTTCTTTTTGTGTCTAAGGTATAAACCCAACAAACACTACCTGACCCACAATTTATTCTCTGTAGCCTATAGTGTCAAGTTTTTAAAGGAAATGCAGCCAGTTAGGGGTGGCTCATTGTAGACGAGTCCCATCCAGTGTCACCTCCATTACCACAGTGCTCTGAGGCAAGGCCAAAGCTGTAGATCCTAAAGTTATTTTAGAGCATCACTCACTGTTTTTCCTTGGAGGAGAGTGCTTATTGATTTTGTCAACAGAGCATCGATTTTTCTCCTCTCTCTCTCGCTCCCGTCGGACCTCGGCCAAGAAACCACAGCTGAATGCTGGTGAGCAAAACCCCAAAGTGACAGACTGTAATATACTTTTCTCTCGTGATGGGTCTTTTTGGAGTTTTTTTAGATAAAGTCCTCAAAGGACTGGAGTTTGACCTGGCTTATGCTATCTATTGGTTTATTGGGTTTATAACCACTATTGGGCTGATTCCTAAGAACCATGACAGGAACTTTTTTTTCCACATTTTTCAGATATGGCAGTCCAAATTGCCTCAGTCAGAAGTATTCCCTTTGCCTTTCAGAGTAGTAAGCACTGACTGAACCAAAAACATGCTCCTAAAATTGGCTCATTTGTCTGTTATTCCTCTCTATTAAAATGAGGGGTGGGCTGCCAGGTGTTTGGTGTCTGCTGAGTAGAATGAAGGAGCAACGATTATGACTGCTGAAGGGAGAAGTCTGTTGCGAGGTCTCTCATTATTTTCAGCCCATCTGGATTTTATGTTGTCTCTCCGGTACTTAAAACAACCCACTTCTCCTTCCATCATTGTGTTTGTCTGTAAGTATGTGTGTGTGTGTTGTGTACACTGTACCTGTGTGCATGCACCAGGGAGCACGAGCTGACTGCTATCGAGATAGGTGTCACTGTGTTTGCAGATGGCTGTTAGAGCCGTCACTGCTGAGCTGAGTATCTGACAGTCTGTAGGTGACAGAGTTGACTGCTGATTGTCCAGTTTCTCCAGGCAGGTCCATGCACAACATATGGTGGAGAAAACAACAACTCATGCCACTCACATCAAATAGCCATTTCTGACGTATCCTCTTATGAGCAGTTTTAACCATAAAAACATAAATGAGCAGGGTATCTACAGGTCTTGAAAAGTCTTAAAAAGCATTGATTTTAGTTTCCTCAAAAAAGATCTTCAAAGCTATTAAAAACATTCCTTAAAGGTCTTGCAGTAGGCAGTAATGTTAGTTATAAAATGTTTTTGCATGTGATTTTATTAAAAACTGGCTGGAAAATCCCCAGTACTATTGTTCCAGACCTCTGGACCCTTCATATGTGGACCTTAAATTAGTTATAGTATTTTTTAATTGGTTAATCCATCCATCCATTGAACAATGCTTAATTGGGTCCGGGTTGTGTTTAATGATTAATTAATGATATTATCATGAATGATTTTATATACTGTGCTGCTGGGAAGTACTGACAGAAGTGTGATATAAATGTCAATGAATTTAGTACTTGGAAAATAATAATACGCCTCATCATCAATCTTACTAATCTGTTACTAGTTTTCATTGATATCTTTCATACTTTGGCCCGTATGACCGTGAAACAGGTATTAAATTGCATTCTAAGCGCTAAGCTGTGCAGGAGGCAGAAATAAAGTCATTAGTTCAGTTAAATGTTTTTATTTGTTATTTCTAAAGCATAATATACGTTTTTAGATTGAATTCCTACCTTCAAAGTACCCACTGCTTTATTCATTTTACTACTTGAAATTTGTTCAAGATAGATAATCACATCACACGAAGCATTTTGCTATCTTTTTTTTGTTTGACTCCTGAGGCTTTAAAGTAGAATTAAAGCATATCTTCTGTTTATAAAAGTAGAATTAATTTGCTTTTTGGAACAATTTATGCTTAACAGCCCGAATGAGCTTACAATTGTCAAATGTGCAGTCATTTTCTGGTTTGTTTGCTCCAGAAACAATTGATAGATGTATTTGTCAATTAACATGGAAAATGGAATTTTCTTACATTAAGAAAATGAAAAAAGAGGAAAAGCAAAAAAAAAAAAGTGTCTTCTGCTAAATTTGATTAAATTTAGGATCCAGTAAAGAAAGTTGTCTGTCACTGAATCACTCTGTTCTCACAACTGGATTTTCATGCTTAAAAGGACTGCATCCTTTATCCAAAATGATATGATTAAAACCAGCTTTTCAAAACATGTAGCCTCAGTTCTTTCAAGCACCAGACCTGATGATCTATACATTGACATAAATAGGACCTTTTTCTTTTTTCTTAATGGTGTCTAGGTTATGTTGTGTTAAGTTTACTACACTGAAGATGCTTGATATAAAGTTAGAGAATTAAGTTCTCTAACTTTCTAAGTTCAAACGTAACTTCAGTGGAAAACACATCATATATTAACTAATGTGTCTAGCTAAAAGCGACTAAATGCACCGTCAAGGAAGAGTTTTCTAAACAGCCCTGGGCATAAATACACCACAACATTGTCCAAAGTAAAAGATGACATCTTGTTATAGTTTCTTTTAATTTCACGACTCTTTTTATTTTTATACTGTCTCTGAGGTTAAAAAAACATACAGAAATTCTAAAACCTACGCACTACTTTGGAAAACTGAGATCATAGCGTGCCCTCAAGATGCTTCCTAATCCTAAAAATTTGCCTTAAGGTCATAACACATGACAAGGTATGTGAGTTTGGTGGGGCGCCTCAGTTCTCTTCACATAAAAGTAATATGGCTCAACAGGGGGCCATGAAAGAAATGTTTTGACAAGGACAGGATAACTGAGAAATTGATGATTTGAAACTTTAAATTAAAGAGACCCTCCAGCTATTGTTCTCTAACTTCCTCTGGACTGAACTCTAAATGTCCAGGTTTAATTTAACCAGTGAGATTAGACTTTTTTTGTACATGGAGAAGTTCTGTCTCTGAGAAAGGTTTTTGTCTCAAACTTCAGCCTATCTGTAAGAAATTCTAAGCCTTAAATCTTAACACAAAAGACTAATTTCATACTATTTCTAAAGTAATATAGGAGCTGAGAGCATGTGAACAATGTGTGTCAAACCCCCGTGAACCCGTTTGGTTTTACTGCATCATTGGCTTGTCATGGTCGTACCGCTGTTTCTCAGGCCTCTCAAGCACACCCTGCAAAATTACCACTGCTCTCAGTCTCAACGAGTTCTGTGTTGCCGGCGATTGCCGTGAAAGTGTCAGCTGTCCGAGAATCTTTTGTTTAAATGGCAAGTGGAAAATGCCAACATCTGTTACTTCCACTAAATTGGCTGAAGCTGTGCAGTCGCGTCTTGTCCTGCTAGTCAGGACCGATCATTAGGAGTCTGCCACTTCTTGATGGACCCCGGCGCTGGCTTAGGTGCTGATCCGGTGTGCCAACTCTGCAGGCACACACATTTTCCCACTTTTATCTCACCTGTCAGTTGGTGTAATCACTATTTGGAACTTCGGTTCAAATGCTGCTTCGGCCCAGTTCACTGAAATGTTGTTTTCTTCTCTGAAAGATGCAGCAATGTTTTATTTCCCCCAGAAGTTTAATCCAAACTCTTTCCCGTTTGCTCTTTCCCCAGTGCCATCATGGGCCATTTTCTCTATTGCCTTTGTGGCCATCATCCTGGTGTTAGCGTGCTGCTTCTGCATCTGCAAAAAATGGATATTCAAGAAGAAAAACAAAAAGAAGGGCAAAGACAAGGGCAAAAATGCCATCAACATGAAGGACGTCAAGGACGGAGCCAAAACGGAGGTAAAGACTTTGAACTATTGTTGCTTAAAATTCATGAACATGTCCCTTCCTACACACTAATTTTATAACGTGCTTACTGCCAAAACATTTTGTTTTTGCTAGATCGTCTGTGCATGATGTTACGCTAGAAGATGGAAATTATTTGTCCAGAATTCTGTCTTAAATATATCCAATAATGTTCTTTTTTGTGCTGTGTTCGACAGACATTTTGTTTTTATAATTTTAGTGCTTCTAATGCTGTATGATGACAGATTTGATTGATCACATTTGCAGTAACTTCATCAACACATTAAGTTTTGTTTTCACCAACAGTATGAAAATAGTTTCACTGCAAATATGGCTGTCAAAAACGTCCCTATTTTTTAATGCAATGGCTGCTACTGTACTGTATGTATTTTGTGTGTATTTATCGTTGCCAAAGAGATACATACAGTATTACTTACAGTACTATGATATTTTGCCACTTAATTAAAAAGAAATTCAGTCTAATTACAGGAGAGTTAATGGAAGTCATTTAAATGGCTTCAGATTGAAGAGAGAGTATTTCAGTCTCTCTTCTTTCTCCTACTTTTCGTTCCTGTGAGTGTTTCTTTTTGTCATATGAGGACCTGCTCACTTGTTGAAGAGAGTGAGTAACGTTTGCCGTGTAATGAAGTGGTATCCACCCAGAGAAATGACATCACCAAACGATAAACAAATGGGAGGGAATTTAATTAAACTCTACCTTTCAACAGTACAGAATGGGAAGCAATGAAACGCTGACACTTCAAATGGAGTTAGCACACTAATTGCACCAGCGGAGCATCATTATGCTGCCGTCCTCGGTGGAAACGTGTATGAAGCGTGTTTAATTTGCTGCAACATCTCTGCTATCAGAGGTGGATCCGAATCGTAGACAGAAACCACGGACAATGTTTTCATACTTCATTTGCCTTACTTATTGCAGAAGAAAGCATAAATTAAGACTTCAAAGACTCATTTATATTCCTATGTAACAGAAACCAGTGGGGCACTTTAACAAACAGCAAAGTCAGTCAAATAGCTGCAGTGCAGTGCATCGCTTTTCCATTAATTTCCAATATCCTGACTGCCTTTGAACCTTCCAATTTTTATTTTCGAATAGCCATTAATCAAAATAAAAGACCTCAGTTACTGGTCACCCTAATAACTTATCTCTGAGATCGGTGAATCTGCCACTTCCGAGGCAAGCGGTCATTTCTCCTGGTGTGCCCAGACTCTGGTGTGTTAACTCCTGTGTGTGGTTGTTTTAATTTGTGTTTCTTCCTTCTATGTCCTCCTTATCTGTGTTGTGTCTGATGACTGTTCGGGATGGTCACTGGCGGTAGGTTCCTAATTGCTGTTGGATCTTCTTAAGCCTGCTGCTCTGATGTTTTTTTGTAGCCTCTTGAGAACAACTTACTCCCGTAGAACCAAATATATGTAACTATGCATACAGTACATGTATATCTACTGTATATATGTGCGTACAACCTGCATATGCACATATATATGTATGAAAGAAACACTGGGTGCGCATTGACAAGGTTGAACCATGCTGATTTTTGTGCCAAGCTAAAGTCTCCTGCCTTTTGAATCTTTAATTTACATTTCAAACGAGTGGCGGTGAGCAAACGTAGAATGATTGAGAGGCTCTACAAGTAAATGTTCTTTTGAAACTGGTGATGAAAAGAAAGCTTTTGACGTACAGTAGCATTTGCATTCACAGCTGTCAACCTAGGTGAAATAGATCACACCTTTCCCGGAGCACAGATGCATAAATGTTGGATTAACCTTATAAAATCTTATAAAATACGCGTTTGATAAATTAGGGGATTTTATTTCCTCAATCATTTTACCTGCTCCACTTTTTTCCCTCTTTTATGTGTCAAAGAAAACCTAAAGACCACTCAATTCGGATTTGCTCCCAAAAGGCAGAGACCAAGTGGCTCAGCGGAAAATTTTTAAAACCAATCAGTGTTGTTCAGCCTTTTGCTTTCACATGAGCAACTTGACAAACTAATAGGAGCGGGCCCCGATGTACATTACAACCCCCTATTTACCAACACCTACCCACCCACCGCTGGCATGATGCTTCTAGCTACCATCGGCGTAGGGGATAACATAAAAGCTTCAGGGGTTATGATGGCAATGTGACTGTATGTCTGAGGGCGTAACCAGACTTGAGAATGGGGAATCACATGAGAGCACCGGTTTGTACAACAGAGAATGCTCTGCATGCCTAACGAAAGAGACATCTTGGAAGGCAACTTTTGAAGCTGAATGAATGACCTTGAGAACTAGTCTTTGCCTCTTCAATCGCATGTTGGTCTTATAACAAACTCCTCCACCCCCACCCCCTCCTACCCCCCCACCAATGCCACCACCTGCTACCCTTACCCCAGTGCCAGTAGCGAAAGGGCAACTTCACTTCTCACTCTCTGCCACCTCAGACACTTCCCAGTTGATATGTGTTTTTGCCAGAGACTTGATCTGCCTGAAATAACATCAAGGGAATTGTCTTACTGTGATCTTTTCCGGAAGCATCTCTCTCTCCTTCTGTCTGTCCTCTCTCTATATCTCTCTACCCTCTCCTCTTCTTCCTTTAATGCCTGCCCATTGCTCTCATCTCTGGCGCCATCATTTGATCTTTCCTCCCTTTAGACAGAAACACCCAGAGATTGATAGAAAAGCATCATCAGGGGACCAGGCCCGGGGCTTTAGTGCATCACAGAGCATGTCCTGGTGTTAACTGCTATGGTGTTTTAGTGCTTGCTTCCCCCGTTTCCCCCTTATACACCATAAAACAAGTGGCAGCTTTTACAGGAGTAGGTCCACTGGCAGGACCTGGGCGGGGAACGGCTGGCTGGGTGCTAGCACCAGCGACAAACAGGCGACACTGACTCTTGGTGGGTGTCTCCTTCAGGCCTTGAAGGATGAGGAGGATGCGGAGACAGGGCTGACTGAAACCGAGAAAGAGGCCGAGCCCAAGGAGGACCAGAAACTGGGCAAATTACAATACTCCCTGGATTACAATTTCACCGAGAATACGGTAAGGATCTGTTCTCCGAATCTCTCTGTGTGTGTCGTTGTTGCGAAAGGTCCTCCTTCGTAAGTATGGTCACACCCAGCCTCTGAGGTGGTCCAACTTTTCATCTCTCCAGAGATTAAACAGGACCCACTCGGGTTTTGCACAACATTCTCCTTTTGTTGCATTACCACTTCTGTAAACACAGTTTGGTCGCTGAAGCTTGAGAGCAATCTCACAGGGATATCATGGTGGTCGAGTTTGTGCATTCGCCACTAAGCCTTGTAAAAGATGCAGTACACTATTGGGATTTAGTTCGCCTGTGAATTTGTTTCTTTCTTTCTACTTGATTGAAAACAGCCCCTGCAGATACCCATCTGCTTTATTTTTTTCCAGCGACTGAGTTTTAAAAAGCAGAATGAGGAAGCGCATCAACTTCCTGGCACCAGATGTTGTGTGACAGATAATAGATGCGGTGCGTGAGCACAGCGCTGTCCCTCACTGGGCTAGCTAACTCCCCATTATAAACAGAACTGACAGCCTGAGATTAGACAGTAACACTCACTGCTCCTGTACACACTGAGTTACACACCGGCATAGGTACATCTCCCTATCGACACAAAAAAACTTAAATTGGTGCAAAAATGTTCTCATGCAGTTTGTGTCCCCTTCACTGGTCAGTAATCAATCATTTTTATCACTTAACCTGTGCTAATATTCATCAAGACACAGATTATAGAGTCAACAATGATGCTAACAAAATTCAGCACCATTAGTGCTCAGTCAACCAGACCCTTATTTCTTTTAGAGAAAAAATCAGTCATTTCATAAAAAGGGGTATTATGTGGACAATATTACATTTCACAGAGTTGATCTGTCATGTAGTGGGAGGCAGTGACAGGTCTCTCTGTGAGGTTCTTGATTACAATGGTAATAAGCTTCACCGTGGAGCTAAAGCGTAATGAATGGATGACAGTTTTCACGCTTTGTGACAGTGACCTCAGTGAAGCTGGGCTCGGCTCGTTGCCACTCCGGCTTGCCACGACGGACCTAAAAAACCCAGGGAGGCAGCCGTTCATCTGACCCACTTTCAGCTCAGTGGCGGACACAGTCCAGAGGCGCGGCAGCCTTCAGGAAGTGTTTTAATCCTCAGGCTTTGAGGCCCATGCAATCAATGTGAGCACCATAGAACTGCTCAAGGAGAAGTGACACAGGTGATTGGTTTAATTCCTTGGCTCTAGGTTCCTTTATAAAGTAGAAGGCTGTGTGTGAAATTTCCATTATTACTGAATAGGTGGCAGCTCTTAAAGTGAAGATATTATGGAGAACAATGATTGTTTAATCTTGGGATAATTTGCAGTTAGAGATGATATTTGATCACCATTGAAGCATGAAGACGGTACTTTTCAGTGTTTCCTTTACTTCTTGATGAGATGAAATGTCGCTGTTCAAACAAGCCAATCTGAGCTGCCCTGGAGGAACCAGCCCAGAAACCCCTAGAAATCACGTTCATATCGGACGATTCTGCAGATTTAAGGCCGGAGTACACTTGATATAAAATACTCAATGTGCTGTCCGACCACGTCTGAATGCGAAAGTGTTTATATCTTTCCTGAAAGGATTCACTGGAAGGCAGGGCAAAAAGCCGGCCCTCAAATAGGGACAACGGCACATACTTTTGGATAGCCCCCCTTGAAGGCATTTGTGGTGCTGTGCTCATTTGTGCATATGAAAAGTGACAGAAGTAGTTGTGTGTGGAATGAAAAAGAAAGCTCACAAATCCTGCAAACTTTCTCTCCTCCCTACACCTGGCCAATCACTGCACGAAGTGAGCGTGATTGACGGAAAGTTACAAACATTGTCGGACGCTACCCCCTCATTTCTGACATTGAAAAGATTTGGAGGGACGGACTTTCAGACACTGTTTCAGCACTGACAATTGACACTGACAATTAAGCAAGCACTTCTAAGCATATTGATGCCATTAGTCCGCAACATCCAGTGCCAATGCAGGAAGTAGTTTGCCCTTTTATGTTGCAAAGTTGGGCTGATAATTGGGCATGTAGCATGTTTAACTGTCATATTGGAGACTGCAGTTTGTATCACAGACCAGTAGACCAGACATTCTGCAGGTTTTGCACGATCATTCAATATCAACCTTCTGCCTGGTGATGAGTTTAGGAAAAACTGATGATATTCAGTATCTAACTTCTAATTTAGGGTCTGAAATTGATTGGTATTGGTATCCATCTGGACCTTTAGATATGATACGTCAAAGGTGAAGGGGGGGCCCTCAATACTACCAGCCAGTCAGTGTAGTGGATCATGAAAAAGCTGTTGCCATGTTTATGAATCTCAAACAGCCTGTTTAAGTAGAGATGCTTGTGGAACTCTGGAAACTGTGTGACTTTTGTTGAAGCTGAAAAAAACTTGCTTGTCACCAATGGGCTACACATATACAGTATTTGTCCAACCAATTTGTTTGACAAAATTCGAAAAATATGCCTCGTTTAAGGTCCTGCCGTAAGCACCACTGAATAATATATTGTATGAATTGCAAGAGACGTTCCCATGATGGCCTAAAAGATCTGTCGGTAAATGATCCACCCTGCCGAGAAACACTGGTTTGTGTTTGTACAGAGACTGAGGCAAGAAGATCAGGCTGAGTGGGAAAAGACGTGCAGATTAATGTCAGGTCCTTATGGCAATGAGTCTCAGCTTTGTTTCTGTCTGTTAACCACCACAAATGGCTGCTGCCCCGAGTGCTGATGATTCTCGGTTTATACACTAATGAGACGAAAGGTTTTGTAAAAGATCCAAATCACTCAGGGAGCGACGATGCGGCTACATCAGGCAAATACACAGCAAATGAACCACAAAGAGCCCTCTCAGCACAGCAGGAAGGGAATTATAATGTCATTCCTACTTTCAACATCATTACCATTTTCATTGCTCTTTTTGCAGGTCAAGAGCAGGCCCATTGTATTGTGTCCTGTCAAAATATGAGAATTTTAAAGTCATTATTAAGAAGGGATGAATTTCAAAACACCCATATGATTTCTTTTTTGTTATTCATCTCAGAATTTCCCCAGGACAGTTCATTTCTGAGATAACACGCAAAGCTGTTTCAGTAAATGTTAGTCAGGAAAAGGATTATTGGTCTTCTTTGGAGGTGTGTATGTGAAGTGGTCACAGCGGAGCCATGATGCACTGGGACAAAGCTCTCCAAGATAAGCTGCCAAGGGCTGAATCACCATCCTGCACCCATTCTGGTCAGCATGCTGCTCACTGGACTGAAGAGTAACACAAACAGAGAGGGGTTAATACCAGCAGCCCTCTGCTGTGACAGGGCCCCGAGTCCTTAGTTAAACAGCAACACCCACACAGATGTGCAAACACACAGCCACAGTTGTTGTTGGGTTTTTTTACTCTCAAATGTGTGATGGTCAGTAGTCAGCTGTTAAGAATAATAGTTAGAATTAGTGCTGCAATAGTAGATTATTTGATTGATATTAAAAAAGCAAAAATGTCAGGGACTCTCCATTAGCAGCTTCTCAAATGTGACCTTTTTCTCTGTTTTTTGCAACAATATTTCTTTGACATTTTCCGGCAAAAACAATGAGTTGACATGGCCAACATTATACTTGTACAGGAAAAGGGTCCTTCTATGACATACTGTACGTAATGGGTTAGATCTTACGGGCCCATAGTGTGTAAATAGTCAATTCTTTCTAGTATTTTACAAAGTTTTTCTCTGTTTTGATTAATTGTAAACTGCAAACCGTTGGGTTTTAGACTGTTAGGTAGACAAAACAAGTAGTTTGAAGATGTCAGCCAGGGCTCACAAGATGTTTGATGGGTATTTTTCACAATGTTTGTGACATTTTATAGTATAAATAATTACTTGAAAAAATAATTAATGATGTAATCGATGTAAATAATCGTCAGTTGTAGCTCTGGCCATAATATGTAAATTACACACAGCACATACAGGAAATAAAACAGTTTAAATTAACTGGTAGCAGCTGGAAAATTACAATGTGGCACCAAATTACTTGGTTATTGTAATTGAAGGGGGTTTTCCAAAAAGTCACTTCTTTCACTTAAGCCAGTTTTGAGAAAATTAGGACGAATAAGTCAATTTAGGAAAAGCCCAGTAGTTGGGGACTAAGTGAAATTTGAGAAAAAGGATACACATGATTTTACTTTCAGGAGGGGTTCCTACAGAGTTTTGGGAAAACCATGTGTCACATAGCATGAGGAAACGATACAATGAGCTGAAGCAGCAAACTACATATCAACATTTCCAACCACTTCCTGCTCTTACCTCTCTTCTAAAGCACCAGTGCCTCTCCCAGTAAAGATGGTGTGACATGCTGTGTCTGCCTCAGACTGTGCTGATGGATGGGTGGAAATCAGAAGGACAGCATGCACGGATGAATTGCTGCACTCAAAATCCAAGTGTCACTTCAGAGCACTACAGTGCAAAACATGGTAACATTTAGGTTCAGGTAAATGACAGCTAGAATAATTGTACGTCTTTTATTTACCTTCTGAGGTATGTTTTGCAGTGAGTGATCCTGATGAGCTACACGCAGATGTGCAATTATAGAAGTTATATTTATGTCAAAGTGGTCCATTGAAATCATGACAGAATCTCATTTCAGTGTTTGCTGTTTGTTTTCAAGGTAATGTCAAGAAAATGTTGTGCATAACCTGGGGAGCAGTTAATTAATCGAGGACACTCCATACTTTCCACGATGTTCTCGTCATGTGTCATGTTTGTTTGTGTGTGGGTACAGTCTACATGTGTGTATCTGTGGTACAGAGTGTTGACGTTGTGTAATCAATACTCCATCATTTCATGAAGACCTTTCCCTTACTGGAATCTCACCACCATCCAGTGCAGATCTGTAGATATAGCAGTACTGAGACAGATACTGTATAATATGGAAAAAGATGACATTAACCTGTACCATACCCATGTTTTCAATGACAGCACTGGAACAGGGTAGTTGGGGTGTTGATGTTGATACTCACACACAGAGATAAAGTACAGACTAAACCCACTTAAACTGACATAAATCATCACGACATAAACTCGTACTATATGGCACTGTAAATGTTAACAAAGTCACGTAAGCTCATTGGAGTTATGTAAACTTTTGTCAGGGAAAGAGCTGCTCCGAAGGCAGAAATAATCTACTTAGTCGAATTAAACGTTGCTGTGTGGAAGTTTTTAAAACTGAAGCATCAGATGGAGAGCAAACATGGAACTGTGATAAAAGTAGAAACATTAATGACAAAGACTTTTGTCCATTCATTGAGCCCAGAGCGTTATCCCAGAAGCTCTGTATAAATAATGCATAAATAAAGCTTTTATTCATTTTTTTATCATTATTTATTGACTTTTTTATGCAGGAAAGTCTGCTAGGCTAACTGTCTAACCTAGTTGCCTAGTATGACTAGACTGCCTAGATCTAGTTTTGACTAAACTCAACACAAACTCAACCTCAACTTGCTTTTTTTTCCAGAGCTTCCTTGGGCAGAACAGTTTGCATTGAGATTATACTATTATTACTATTATTTCTACTATTTCCAAGCTCAGAAACAAACTTTTTTTTAAGCAACCTTGGACAAGAAGTCCTAAAAGTGCTATGGATGAAGTCCATCTCCATGACAGCTGAGCAAACTCCATCTGGTAATGAGGACCATGTGATGAAGTTGGAAGTTGTCGGTGGAGTTTTGTCAAGGTCAAGAATGAACTTTGATTCTTACCTACCATCTAATTCAAGTACACGGTTGGTTTTTGGTTTATTTACCTCCTCATACCCACTTACCTTTTTCATCGGAGTGCCACTTTGCCAAAAAACTGTGGTCCTTTGGCTCTACTCACTGAAAATTCACATTCTAGTTTTCAGAGCAGCTCTGCTTCTGTGAATTTCTTCAACATCCTACCTTTGCTCTGTAAGAAAAAAGAAAAACATATAAAGCTATGGTTTTAAGCCCGTAAGTCTGGTGGTTATTTGCTTTACGGTGATTACCAACTGGAGGTCATTGTTTCCTACTTTTTTATTGACCACAGTGTCACTCGTAGCCCCACACAGTAAACTGTTGCAACCCCTGACACAGCTGTAGAGCTCCATGGCTGAGTGCCCTGGTCAGCCTCCAGATTGCTGCTTGATGGCTGCCTGATAGGAAGTTGATTGACTGACTAGCTGGGCCTCCTGAGAGGCCTTTGAGTAGAGACTCTGACTGACAGGTCAATCAGCCTCCAAGGCCCCCCATTGTGGTTATCAATTATCAGCCTTATGTGAAGAGAAACAGTCCTCCCGTTCCTACTCTGACACATCCTGACCTTTACGATCTCTTTAGCCGTTGCCAGGCTTCGCCGACATAACCTTCTAATATTGCCGCCATATCCCAGAAAAATGACACTGAATCATCTTTAAGCCCTCATTAGGAAGGAATGATTGCTAGTGATATCGAAAGACAAGACATGTGACTGAAAAATCCAATGTTCCTCAAGAGCTTAGGGCAATGATTAAGAAAAAATGATTTCCAGAGATTTCTTTAACCAATATATGATTTCTCTGTAAGGATGTTGGTGGGATGAAGGTGCAGGTTATGATAATTTGGATTAGTGGACAGTCTGACATGCCCTCTCTCACTTTTTTACCCTTCATCTTCCTCTTTTAGCTCATGGTGGGGATCATCCAGGCGGCAGAGCTGCCTGCTATGGACATGGGGGGCACATCTGACCCATACGTGAAGGTCTACCTGCTGCCTGACAAGAAGAAGAAGTTTGAGACCAAGGTCCACAGGAAGACCCTCAATCCTGTCTTCAATGAGCAGTTCACCTTCAAGGTACACCTCACAAGAGTCCACAGAATGCTCAAAAACATTTCCCCATGTCGAGCGCTTTTTTTGTAGCTGGAGATCTTTTGGTTCCACTGACAATCTGATTTGCATGCAGCTGTGAATGCTGGGAAGGTGTGGAGACAGCAACCAGCTGGCACATTAACAAGCTCCTGACAGAATATCTTTCACACAGACACACAGTTACACACACACACACACACTTGAGACTCAACGTGATTGGGATTAACACATGCAGATGCACCGCTACACCCTGGCCTTGCCTCGGCCATAATGGATGCATGGCTGTTGCTCAGCAGTGGGGAAAGTTTTGTTATTCACCTGGCAGTGAAGAGCGCAGGTGTGTGTTGTAAGTTAAGAATAATGTGATGTGATATCCATCTCAATACAATACATATTTATTTGTGTGTGTGTGTTTTTTGTAATACTGAATTCCAAATCTGTAAAAAAAAAAAACAATAAATACAGGACAGGTGATTATAAGCACCGTCAAGATGATTTTGTGAGATAATGTCAAGGACAAACCAGGGAGTCTTATCTTTCTCTCGCTCTTTTTTGTCTTGTAACAAGCCATTTCCATTTAATACATTTCAGGCAATCAAGGATCACAAGTACTGCTGGAGGACCCTCCTTCCCTCACCTATCTTTTACTCATCCCAGGTTGTAGGCCTGGTAACGCCATCTGTCAGGGCGTGGGCTGGAAGAGTAGTGATTGATCTGGAAACATAATCACCCACATCACCATCCACCCACTCCAAAAACACACACATCTTACTCTACTTGGCATGTAATTAACTGTAGAAACATCACAAACTGTCTATGGAAGTCCAGGACTGACAGTATTAAATTAAAATGTATGAAAGAGAGACTTTATTTTGAGTATATTTGCAACAAAACTTTTGAAACACCTTTTAATATAATACAGGCCTAGACAACAATACCACGGACTCTTATAGACTGTAACTGGTTGCTTACAGCTGGAAATGTTAGCCTAACTTAAAGCTCAGACTCAGTAGGTAGATAAATAGAAGAAAGGGAGGTTTTATTTCCTCCACTCAGTGGTTAAAAGCCCCTAATGAAAATATGTTTATTTAAATCACTGCAGCTTCTGACGATATGCTAACTAGCTAATCTAATCTTTCATCCTACTGTATCGGCAGTTGTGATCATGTTGTTTTTTCTCAATGCTTCCACTTTCCATCATAACACACTGAGCCTCTAAATAGAAGTCAGGGGCAGCAGCAGAGGAGTAAACTCAAGAGCTAAAAGGCTAAAATGAAGTTCAAACTTGGCTAGAAGTGGCTAATTTAGCTCATTCATTTATACTATACACAACATGTCTACCTTTGGACAAGCTCCTGTTTCGTACCAATATTGTTTCCTTTCAATAACACAGCAACCTCTTTAATATACAGCCTTTGTGTAGGAAACACTGTATATGCTAATGCCCCTTTAATGAGACAGTATACCTGTTTTGAGCCATTTTTGACCTTTAACTGTTGCCATCCTCCTCAGGTCCCCTACGTGGAGCTCGGTGGAAAGACGCTGGTCATGACGGTGTACGATTTTGACCGCTTCTCCAAACATGATGCCATCGGCGACATCAAGGTGCCCATGAACAAGGTGGACTTCAGCCACGTAACAGAGGAGTGGCGGGACCTGCAGAGCGCTGAGAAGGAGGAGGTAAGACTTGTGAAACCTGTGTAGGCAGACACATGTGCCAAATGTTCAATCACTGCCTAGAAAATGGGAAATGAGTAGGTTTGAAATTAATTTGTGACACCTTTCTCCTTGCAAAGGCTCAGATTTGTACATCTGGTAGCTGCTGTTTCAATAATACAAGTATTTTTTTATTGGTGCTTGCGTAAGTGATATCGCAATGATTATTTTGCTGTGTTCAGCAAGCCATTTGTGCTCGAACCACAAATGTGGTAGTAATCCATCTCCCCTGGAAATGTCACTTAATCAGATGTCCACACTTCCCCTTCAATTAATAGAAGTGTGACTTTCCAGGCAACAGTTCAGGAGATTCAATTTTCATGGTAAATGTCATGGCATATAGCACATGTTGCCAGGGGAACCTCATTTTTAGCATTACGGTGGTTTGATTTAAAGGTTAATTATAACGGTGTCGAATGGCTGGTGGTGTTGTTTGAGTTGAAGGGCATAACTATACTTCCTCGGCGTTTGGTCGCACAGCTGCGCCTGACAATTTTACGCAAGGCTTGAGACACTGGAGCGATGCTTTGCAGGGTTCAAGCTCAGTGGAGAGCAGCTGCAGAGGCAGACCAGACCACCTTCCAACTGATGTAAAGTATTGAAATGTTTTATTATTACATTTATTACTTGAATGCTCTAATCACAATGTGGCACTGAACAGTAATTTGGAATGCATAGAAGTGACAATACATTGATCCATTTGTCAACAGCTTTTTTAGTTAGTTTAGTTTAGTTAATGTGCAATGCCAGGGGGTTTGCAGAACTCATGTATGCCTCAGTAGCTGCAAATGACATGACAAAAGAAATGACTCCATTGTCTTGGCAGCTCAGAAATTGTACCTGTTGATGATTGCTGTTGATAGGTGTTGATAGCTTCCTTGCGAGGAGTCAGAAGATAAATTTAAGGGGTCGCGAGATGATTAATGGGAAAATATACCTATATATTTTTGGGGTATTTTATGCCGTTATTAGAGTTTAAGAGATTATAAGAAAAAAGAGAAAACACAGATGGAGAATAAAATGCAAATAAGCTGCCCCAGCTGGAGTCAAACTGGGGTCGTTGCTGTTTATGGTCAGCTCCCTAAACTCCCTGGTCACCAGGGCAACCTAAAAATACATATTTCTGCTCCTGTTTCTATTTTTCTTGTGAAGTACTGGATGCTCTTACCCCTGCAGCCCTCTTGAAATATTCAAATGAAACTGTCTGAGGAGGTAAACTCACTCTCTGGCTGAGCTGTTCACAAAACATAGATATGTGCAACTTTGTGATTGGGGGATTGTTTTAGGAGATAACAAGCCAAAAATGTTGGGAGCCACTGGTTTTAAATATATATAAAGCATATAAAGCAAAGAAAGCTCTGTAAGGACTCAGCACATCAGTCCGAGCGCACAATGAAAGAGCATGTATAAATCTTTTAAGAGTGAGCTCACTGAAAAGGCAGCAGAATGAATAAGATTAGAGATTTAATACTCCACCTAGTCACAGGTAACACAATCCTCTTTACTTTTAAGGTCAAATATGAAGTAGCAGGTTCCAAAAGTGCCCTTTAAGTTGAAAAGGCAGCTGTTGGCCTTTTTCAGTTCATAGAAACTATTAGAGAGCCCGGTCACTGCCCTTGACAGGCACGATTAACCGTCGCTCTTTCTCTCACCGGCCTCCAAGGGATAGTGTATTTGTGTTGATTAAAACCAGGCCCTCGTCATCAATGTAATCTAGTCATTGGTTTTGTAGTGCAGCAGTCAGCATAGTAGATGATAAATGGAATTGGTGGGGGCTCTTTACAATACAAAACTCACTGCAACCATTTCCAGCACACTGATTCTGCATGAGGAAATAGGCCTTGATTGGAACTTGATGAAAGACTCCTGAAATAAAACAAAGGTCGACACTCAGGTCCGGTTTGCCTCCCATTTATAATCTCCGTTCAAAATGGCCACGAGTAAAGCAGGTGTGACCTGAGCGAGAGTTATTGACTGCGTCTGCTGCTTGTGTTGATAAGGGATATGGCGAGAACATGAATCGCTCTCGGTTCAGTGATATGATAATGAGGCTGTGTTGTGATTTGCGTGAACCAGTGAAGTGATTGCAGTCGGTACTTTTCCAGCAAAGTGATGAGTGACAAACAAAAGTGGGAGCCGATGTTAGGGAGCGTTCAAACCGAAACAAGAGACCAAATCCATAGAAGAAGATTGAAGACATGCAAGGAGGTGTCGTACAATTGATTGGATATGACTCAGGGATGCAGTGAGATGACATACTGTGTCTTTTTTGGCTTATAATAGGTTTCAAATGATGTATTTTCTAACTTAAATGTATATCGAACTCCTTTTTCCACCTCATATATTTTAATCTTGATTGTTGAACTTTGATTATTATCCATTTATATGCCACTTTCAGAGTAGAGTTATATGAAATACATGGATATATAAGAAAGTAATTTCATATAATAGATAAATTAAAGAGTCCGGTACTCTACATAACATGTAACATGTAATGTAAATCTTAGCAACGGCTGCAGTAACACTAGCAATTCTGGAGGTTGCCATAAAAGAAATTATTTTACATTATAAACCTACTACAGCTGAGTTTCTCACTTTAGACAAATGGCAGTTGAAGTAATGGAGCCGTGTGTATGTTGTTGGGTTTTTTTTTTTACCACTACTTACTTTTAGTATTTTTAAATTATTTGTCCATTTATACGCTAAGACAGCAGACAGCTGGCTCGCATGATGACTAACCTTGTTAACAGCTTGTCCTGCAAATGGATTAGCAGAGCTATATATCGAATATACAATATATTAGGAAATATTTGCAGATTGTCTCCAAAAAATGTGTCTCCATTCATCTTTTTCATTCGTATTGTGACCTGCATATGTTCTGGGCTATAATGTAAATAAACTGATAATATATGCTTATATTATACATACACTGTTCAGTATTTGTGACTTCTTTCATAGCAAGAGTGCAATAGACTAACTTATCTCTCCGGTAGGATTCTGTCGGATTGATCAGAAAATCGAATCGCATTGATTCAAGGATTCTTTTCCAGTGTTCAGTGTTCCTTTCTTTCATCTCAAATCAATAATGGAAGTGTTTCCGCCCAAACAAACATTTCTACCACCGCAGTTCATATAATCATTTGTTACACCACTTACTATAAGCAAGAGAAATGTCATTATGGTCACTAAATCACATGCTTATTCCTATATGTGAAGTTCTACAGTTCTACACTGACCACTGAATTATGTATCCTGATCTTTCCATGCATATTCTACATAAGAAAACACTGTGAGAACAATTACAAAAACATCTTTCTGACTTCATGTACATTTTATGCATATATGCACCCTGATTCAAACTGGACATTGTAATTACTGTAAACAACTCCATAACCCAGTGTTACTGTACTTTAACCTTTAATACCATTAAACTCACTCACTTGTCATATAAACTCACTGTTACTTGCTGCTTTCATCCTTAAAAATTTTCTGTGTGTGGAGAGCGGAACCAAAAACACATCAACACGTCTAACATGTTAAAAAGGCAAACTAAAGCTTCAGATTTGGTTGACTGAACAATTTCTAATGTGCTTTGGAGGGGAATTTACAAGCTATTTTTTCCGCCCTCATCTAGCCTCTCGGTGAGCATCTGCTGTGAGCATGTGATGCAGTAAATTTGGATTTAGTAGTTGCTGTTAAAACTGTTCTCACCTCTGCCTGTCCAACAGCAAGAGAAGCTGGGCGATATCTGCTTCTCTCTGCGATACGTTCCCACTGCCGGCAAGCTGACTGTGGTCATCCTCGAGGCCAAAAACCTGAAGAAAATGGATGTGGGAGGCTTGTCAGGTGAGGAGAACTGTAATGGTGTGTGTGTGCCCACTGACTTTCCCCTCCGTCTGTAATTATACGTGCACTGCAGCACACACTTTGCCTCTCCTACAACATTGCTAGTTTTTTTTTAACAACCACCCAAACACATCACAGTCACGATTACATCTGTCAAAGAAAAAATATGACTTTTTGAGTTTGTCCCTCCCAAAAAACTTACAGACGACTACGACTACAGATGTTCAGATCCCGAAGAAGCTGCACTGCTCGGACCTAATGTTGTGTAAAAGAAACACATGCGACCGCTAATGATTGTAGCATGCACTAATGAAGACAGAATGTTGAGGAAAGAAGTAGAAAGAATGAAACATATCCCTGCTGTGGTGTAGCTCCAACAATACACCCATGTAGCATTAAGATCAATAGATGACATTTATCACAATACAGTCAAATCTGAATAGCGGGTCTGATGTCATGGTAACAGAATGTGCCACTTGTTAGGGCAGAAGAGGGGTGGGAATCCTTGTACATGCAACACAGACAGGTTCATGACTGGAGCATACACGAACAACACGAGGTCAGTCTATCTGTTTCCATCAGTCAAAGAGGGGTCGATGTTTCATTAAGGGACAAAAAAAAAGCTCCATCACAGTCCCAGGATGATCCCGAATCCACTGTGGTTTCACAATTGGAGTCTTGTTCATAGTTTCACACATAAAAGTTTTAGTGTGCTGTGAATCGTAAATGAAGGAATCTCATTTTCTAAAACTGTGTATTATTTCCTGCGGGGGCAAGTCAGCAATGTGGGCAAAGGTGCATAGCAGAGCCAGCTGTTACAGCTTTAAATCCAAACATTAAAAACATCCAAACCTTAATCGCTCCATAATTATAATACAAGCACACAAAGGCACCCATACTACAGTTCGCCTTGGACTGGATTTTGGAAACCAACACTGCAGAAAGTTATATTTTGTCCCAGTATAAGTGTTTGGGGGTGTAAAAGCCACTACAGCTTTGTGTTTTCTCTTCTTATCTTATGTGTCACATTAAATTTAATATCTTTGGGGTTTTTGGGTTGGATTTTTTGCAATTATTATGGACTAAATCATTGAGTATGACCTTTAGTTCCAGCCTTGAAGGGTGCGATGTTGGTGTGATTATGAGAGAAAAGTGATGAAATCTTCAGTCGTCAATCAAAAACGGTGGTCTTAAATCATACAATGAGACAAGTCCATTAATGGGTGATTTAGAGCTTCAGCGACCAAAGATCCCACAATGCAACTGCTGCTATGACCCACATTAACGAGCCGACCAATCATAAAAGGACGTGAAACGATGCAGAATACACTTTCGAGCTAGCTTAATGTTACTGCTAAATACATATCGACCGCAAATTCACTTTTCATGTTGCCCTCTTTTCACTGGCTTCACAATCTCCTCCTCTTTTGAGGTTTTTTGGGCGCATAAAAGACCAAAGCCAAAGCTTGTTTACAGTTTTGGGACATTTCACACAGTGACATGCAACATTAAGGCACCTTGACCAAGATTCACCACTAAAATCCAGCACCATCTAATTTTTTATCACATCAGACACACTCACATGCACACACTCAGAAACACAAAAACAAAATCACACAATAAGCTGCCCCCTCTCCCCCCTTCCTGCCTCTCCTTCGACTTTCCTCAGTGGTTTCATTTTAAATTCCCTGGTGTGCACTTCCCTCCTGCCTTGATTCTTTCTGCTGCAATTACCATACACCTGGGTCCACTTGCTTTCTGCCTGACAGCCCAGTCTCTCCATATAAGCCTAAACATCCTGCAGTACAGTAACACGGCGCACATTAAAAGCTCAGAGCTCCCTTTCATCTATCAGACCAGCGCAAGCAGCCATTTGGCAGAAAAAAAACCCTCCCCCGCTGCCATTTTATGCTACTGGCATTAGCTCTCACCTGTGCCCATTTGCATCGTGGGATTGTCAACATTTTGAGTTGTCAGCCACATCGACTAGCCAGTAGGAAAAGGGTGTGAATCTGTTCACTTTGAAGGCCAAGTTTCTCTCGTACAGAGAAGGGAAATAGCAGGGAAGCCAGACAGTTTGACACCACATACTGTATGTCACATTTAATTGGAGCATGTTTTATCTGTGCGCACTGGTCTGTGGGTTTCAGGGTGAATTATTAGCATACAGTAATAGCACAGTGCACGTTTCTAATTACACACAACCAGAATATACTCTAAATTGCAGTTTGAGTTTTGATTTTGGTTAGTTGCGACTGCTTCCGTGCTCTGAGAATGGACTTAAAAGTGTAGCAGATGGATGAAATAATGGGCAGGTCTGTAATAACAATAATTAGCCTCCATCCACAGGGCGGCTCAGCCAGAGCTTAAGGAGGAGGACAAGTAATTGATGGCCTGGGATCAGCCTTCTCCTCTATTGTCATCCTGTTTACCATGCCTAATTATGGCTCACAGGGGAAGATGTGGGTATTATCATTAACCAATGTATAATCAGAAATAATTCTTTTGATTGGCTCCTCATGAAACGTTCCTCCAAATCTACCTCCATGCTGCGTCGCTCACAAAACCAGAATTTTGAAATAATAGTTTTAAAAAGTGCAGTTGATTGTTGCTACTTAAGTGCGGTGATGCACCGAGCACCATGCTCTTTAGCTGTCGTCTCAAAATAATCCCAGCCTCATTGCAGACAAGTTACTCCTCTCTCTGCTTTAGCCGACTCCACAGCAATGTATAGTTACAATACATATCCATTATGTTCAGTTGTGGGCAATCAGATTTCAAAGAATCTTGAAATTCCAGTGGGCGGTACATTTCACAGTTTTACAAAACAGACTAAAGACTAGAAAGTGAGTTACAAAAGCTAGTAATTGCAGCAGCAGGCAAAGTCATCAACAACTCTTTCAACCTCCCACAGATGTTTCGTGTAATTTTGTGCTAAGGGGCAGCAAGAATTTCACTTATTGTCTGTTTAAAATGGTGCTTTTGCAGCTTTTCAAGCTACTGTAGTGTATTCCTGGCATGGTGCACCATCAAAGGTGACTCCGAAGTGTGTCGGACACAAAGGCTAAGTGTCTGGAAACGACTCAGAATGAAGACATGCGGGTTTATAGAGGTGGTGGCAGCAAAAGTGTTTTGTCCCATCCTCTTTGTGCCTCTGAAGACTTCCCAGAGGGCTGTGAGGCGGCACATAACCAGGTAATGGCCCACAGTGAGGGAGGTTATCAAAGCACACAGGCGCCGTGTCGGCGGTAATGAAGCCACACTGCCCCGACCTGGTGCTCCAGCTCACCGTCAAGCCTCTCGGCTGGAGGGTTTATTTGTTTTGTTCCTCTGGCTGGTTGGACAGAGAGTTTTTTTCCCAGTCAGTAAAGCAACGGGCCAGAGGGATCATTAAGATGATGAACAGGCCCTGAGAGAAGAGAGTAATTTGAAAAAGATTAGGGAATGCAAAATTTATTTTGTCAGGGTCTATTTCTTTCAGATTTTTGCGTTAGTATAAACGAATTTCAAAGAAGATGCAGATAATAAGAAGCAGATGTGTGACAGGAAGATTTCTAAGCTTTTAGATCATTAAGATTCTCATCGTACAAACAAGACTGCAACACAGTATCTCAAAGATCTCCCTCAGATTTTGTGGAGGCGGTTCATGCGGGTCTGCGCCTCAGAGGAGAGTTTCACTGTAAACGCTTGTGTCTGTGCGGTATGTGTGTCATTCACCGCTGAGTTGAGTGTGTAAAACTAAACCGACAGTCACCCCTGGGTGCACCCACCATGGCAAATCCAAAATGATGGGAGGAAAGCTAAGATGACAGCCGGGCTATATTTAACCCTGCTTGTATCGGTGTTCATTTGGCACAACTCTGCCAGAGCCCGCAGCAGCCACACTTGATGAACACGGAAATATTTGAGGAAGAAACAAATTCTTTGTTTGGTGTTGTATGTCTGTGCACACAATATAGTTTTGAAACTGTGAGAGGCTACCCTCACCAAAATAATCACAGCTGGCAATTATTCACAGCTTGAAATACAAACTGTAAGTAACCACTGTAAAATTAGACAGCTTTAGTAGCTCTACTGAACTCTGCAGCTGATTTGGCTCACAGCTCATCACTTATCCAGAAACCTGCTTCTAGCCTCTTGGGGGGAAACGTATGGACCACTGATGGTGCATCGCCTCATAAAACTGTGGCCAAGATCCAGGACTCAGATGCGTAAAGCTCAGGATAGCGAAGGCGAGCCTCTGTGCTGTACGCATATGTGAGGAAGCGCTCTTGCATCAGGAGCACTGGCATTCATCCATGAAATAGGAGAGATTACACCAGTCTGGGATAAGATGGTAAAATGGGCCGGATATGAGGTACGGCAAGCTCCCAAAACTCAATAATGCCAAGCTCTCACCTGCTGACCAGAAAGATAAGGGGCGTCTGGATAGCAGTGATGTGGCGCCACAGGTGTGTTTTCTTTTTTTCAACCTGTGAAAGGGTTATCTTGCATAATCCCATTCAGCTGTTGTATTGTGTTTATTCAGGCACAGTTACCAATATAAGAGGATACACGGCATGTACTGAACATGTTGTAGCAGCCACTGTTGTAGCAATATTTCAGATATTGTATCATTACAGTTCGCTAAAACCCCTCCCCAGCAACCATAACAAGGCACGGCAGGCCTTAAAGTCTTTTTTTTTTGCCTTTCCAAAACCAAAAACACAAAAGCAAAAGTTAAAGTAATTAGTCTGTGTGTTTATCTTTTCTAGCGGCCAACAAACTTACTAACTACAGTAGTAACCTAGGTTACTTCCAAGACTTTGAGTTAGCATTAACGGTTATATATACGACATTCACTGACTCACTGCCACTAGTTGTCGTAGTAGAGCACCAGCATCTCAGACCAAAACAAATCAATACTATGTACACCTTCCCCAACCCCTTCTCATTTACATTAAAGTCAGTTGAAAGCCTGATGCGTCTCATACAGACGCTAAAGGGTGCGTTACAAAGCGTCTGTATTTGACGACCTGGGAGCCTACAGCTGAAGGCATTCATATTCAATTGAAACCATCAGACTTTAGCTACCTAAAGCATATTTTACTGGATGTTTTAATAATTACATTACATGGATTTAGGTCACTCGGCAGATCGATGAAATAGCGAGCACCGGCAGGCACCGACTGCGTCTGAGGGTGTGTGTCTGTGTGTTTGTGTTCACTTCAGCCTCTGACTAAACTCAGCACTCACCAGAGACCAGAGGTTATTTCTGTTATTTTCCTGAAGTCTGTCTTCTTTTTCCCCTCTCCTCTGTACATTTCCCCTCCAGTCAGCAGTCAATATGGACGAAGACAGACTAATTACATTATAACACCCCATAGTGGAGGTCGGCACCTCCGCGGCTCGCTGCTGCAGACAGGCTGAGAAGTGAGAGTGAAGATAAATCCACTTTTTAATCCCAAAAGTTTAAAAAATAAACTCTGAGCTCTCCTCCCGCTGGTGAACGGCTCCAGATCAGAGCAGAATCCAGTGTGACTCCCTCGGCTCTCTCCTCCAAAGCTCTGCGGCGCTCAGCAGCTGTCTGTCGGCGAGGAAGGGGCTCTGTCTCTCCGCTGGTCCGCTCCGCTCTGTCCTCCCCACACAACACTCTGCAAAGCCCCACGATACGCGCACATTTTTCACTCAAGTTGAATATTTACTATCACTATTTATTTCTAGACTATTTATAGACGGTTTTGGTGGGTTTTATTTCGTTTCTGTTGAGTTTGAATGAAGTGTGCTTTACGATTATTGATGATGTTTCTGGTTAGGGGGGATTGGAGGTCACTCTCATTCCCGGGTTGTCAAATAACGACGCTGTCGCTCACACGCACTAACATGCACGCAAAGCCGTCCCAGCTTCAAAACAAAGAACAGAGAAGCTTGGATCACAACACACACAGAGGGACTGTGAAGCTTCACAGGCATAGCAACAGTTACTGAGGAGGGGATTTAGTGCACAGTTAGTTGTTCTTTGATTGCTTTTGCAAACATAAAATGTGAACACTATTCCAAATTTAAAATACAATCTTTAAATTTGTCTTTTTTTTTTAACCTAATTCAACAAGCACAAATCTCATAGATCCCTTTTCTAGACCTTTTTTGCCCTTTGCAATTTCTCAGCTTTTGTCCTTGACTTTCTTTAGACCTCTGTGAACTTGATGACACAGAGGTCTGCTGATGCAAGATTACTTTGAAATAAGCAGAAAAGAGACTGAGGAGATTCTGTGAGCCATGACAGCCACCCGTGGCTGAACAGACAAAGAAAACCTACAGAAACTTCACTCATGCAGATAATCCAAGGGGGGTAAATATGACAGTACTGGCAACTGATTTGTGTGAGTTCAGTGCAGAAACACCACAGAATCCCCCAGAATAACACTGAGAATTGTAATATTTTAAGTTTAGTGTACAAAATTACCAAATTTTTGTATCTGAGATGGATAAAAGCAGAGTCTAAAGGGCTCATACTGCTGCTTGAAACACACTACATGAGGCTATAGATGTTTCTCATTTATATACTACTGGATATATTCTGTTCCTATACAAAGTGACAACACACACAACCCTCATTCACTGTTTTTCTCATCCCAGCACTCCAGCTCTTCTCAGCAGGAGAGTAATAATGGACACCCACTCCATTAGGAGCCTGTTACCTTTTCACTCATGTCTCTGTCATCTATTTATTCTCCCCGCTTTTTTCCCTCTTACTCTGTTTGTGTGGTTTTCTCTCTATATTCATGTCAGCTGTCCTGGATGAGCCCGCCAGCCTGCAATCAGGTCCTTATCCCCCTAAATTGGATAAAAGATTAAGGGAGCTAAGCTTGTTCAGTGTTTGGTATTGCTAGAAATCCCACAATGTTCCACCTAAAAACAGAGATATTTTTCAGTGCAGCACACACATCACAAAACATGAAACGGTATAAAGACTTTGTGCATAGGGGATCCAGAGATAAATCCAGATTATCAGAGCAAGCAGTGTTTCAACAACTAATTATAAGCTCTGATTCTGAAGTCCTTACTCCTTATTCATCCCAATGCACAGCTCTGAGGTTCAGTAGTAAGGGGGGATATTGTTAGCCTCGGGCGAGGGACTACCTCATTAGCATCTCCGAGATTATTATGGTTATTTGTTTTTGTCTTTCTCAAGCAGCGTGTTGTCTTAAATGATAAACGACACAAAGTGTGTTTCATTAATTTTTCTCCTATAGCTTGTGTAGTCGCCATGATTGTAGGCTGAGATCAGAGATGATTAAGCGTCATTATGCGTTCCTTGCATGTAGAACCAGAATTTTCAACAATCTGGTCGACATTTTTCTCACAGCAAACCATGGCCTGTGTTTTATATGTCATTTATTCAATTTGTATTAATGTATTTATAATGAGAGATGTCTGTTTTTGCTGTTTAGATGAGTTCCCTTACATTTATGTCATAATAAGTTTTCTCCAAAAAGAGATCAACCTTTTTTTATACAAAGATGTGATAAGTCCAAGTGTAGAAACTATCTATGGTCTGTGAAGAGCAAATGGCAGCCACTATGGCTGTCAATCAAGCAAACGTGGCCCAAAACATTCTTCTCTTTAAGTATACATATATCCATAATGGAACAGTGATTCTAAAAATTGCCACTGATACATACTTACATACTTGCATTCTGCTAAAAGGAGTAAAAATAACTACTGAGACCATAATTTCTTCTGGGAAATGAATATTGACTTTGTGCTTCAATGGAGAAGGTGGAAGTTTTCCTGTTCACTTCAACACAGCCAATAGTTTTCCTTTAGGCAGCATTTAGTGACCATTAGGGGAACGTATACATGAAGAAATCAGATTACTGCATAAAGGCAACTGTAACCTAGTTCCATGTATTATGGGTAATGGGAAGTATAAAATGTTTATAGTAAGTAGTAGGTTTTGTTGTGACATATGACCTTAAGGCATGATTGCCAACAATGTACCAGAGTTATGGTGAATAGATGCTCATGATGTCCATTCTTCTGTAACATGTAAATGATTGTAACACCCTACATTTCCCACTTTCTAAATTAATAAGGACCAACCAACTGCAGCAATAGATTGCATTTAGTGAGAAAAAATGTGAATGAATAGGAAGAGTACGTATTCTTTGAACCGCAGTAATTATTGGATCCTCATTCATCTCTTGGATCCTTTCTTATGCCTCTGAAAATTACAGTGGAACTTACTACATTCTTCTTTTGGACTCATTAGGAAATCTTTGAATGTGCAAATTTAACAGCCTCACCTAGTCCCTTTTAAATGGCCCATTTAAAGCCGAAAAACATGGTATTTATTTCACGATTTGAAAAAGGCGATTGCTGCCTGCCCTCTTGTCAGTTTCCCCTCCGAGCCCAAACCAAGACACTAACACTCCTCGTCTCCAATTTAGTTTTGATAATAATTTGGAGATTGTAAACAAATCAGGAGGAGTAGCGTCGCGTCATAAACGAAAGCGATGGGTGGTTTGCTGTTTTCAGGCACACACTCTACCTGATTGCCAGAGAGTGGATGAGGACGGACGAGGCAGACCACTTGGGTGCCACTTGAGATGGCATTCGGACAGATGAAAATGAGGCTCTTGAATGGGGAAGGTTAACTCGGTGATGTAAACACACAAGACTGTCTTGGCCATGCTTTATAACCACTGCCGATCGCTCATACCTTGTTTTGGAGGTATTAATCTATCAAAGATGTTGGTACTGTAGGTTTGAAGGTTTGTTTAAAGTTGACATAATCACTATTTTTTATGTTGCTTGTAGTGACAATCTCACAGAGAATTATTGCCCAACACTTAGTTTCCCTCAGCTCTACGGAAGTTTTTAGCATCTTTCAGCTCATTATTTTGGTTTAATGGCCTGCAACTTTACTGTTTTGTCTCAGGCTCTCATCAGCGTTGTTTTCAGATGCAGCAAGCAGCAAAAACCTCTGATAAATGCACTGTGCACTACCTGCCCAGCACCAAATGGCAGACAGACAAAGGAGGAGACCAAAAACTAAAGCTAAAAGGAGAGTAAAAAATGGACTTCCATGCATCAGGTGGACAGAATCACAACTCCAAATGAATACTAATGTTGCTGTGTGTCTGCTGGATGTGGAAATAGGCAACTGTTTGCTAACACATTCATCATATAAACTTCCACTGCCAAAACATTTGGTAATGCAGGATTAACTCTTATAATCTGTTAAAGTACAGACAAATAGAGGAGGATAAAAAAAGAGCATCTTAAAAGAAGTAAAAAAAATATGTGCAAAGTCTCATCCATTACTTTTCTTCTGCAGATCCATATGTGAAGATTCACTTGATGCAAAACGGCAAGAGACTGAAGAAGAAGAAGACGACAATCAAGAAGAACACCCTCAACCCTTACTACAACGAGTCCTTTAGCTTTGAAGTCCCATTTGAGCAAATCCAGGTACATCCTCATTCATTTACAGGACTTGAGAGTTTATAAATCATCCCTTCTCAAAACCCTGAAATTTCTAAAAGGTAATGTGCTATACTGTAGGGACAAATTGTACTGTAAGAACCAGCAAAGATGTATTGCATATAAACAATTGATAAGTGGAAGTTCGTTTACCAAATAATCAGTTTCGAGGCTTTTCATTATAACAGTATAATCAAAGGCACTTCAGTTTAAATCAGCCTTGGTTTCGCAATTTGACAAGCCAATTGCTCGTTTGATGTTATTCTCTGCACTTGTTATTGCCTGTAGCATACATCTCAGCGCTATTTGTTGAATGTCTTACAATGATTACCATGCTCATTGTGATTTAAGTGTATACAGCAACAACTACAGTACAGTATGTCCAAGACAAACAAGAAGTAAAGCATGAATCTTTTTCCAGAACATTATGAAGGAAAGGATAAAGAATGCACAAATTGTGCCAGAAAGGAATAGCAATGAACAACATTATCTCTTCAGGCAAGACAGTAATTGAGTCAAATTGATTAAGCCTGTCACAGCTCACAAATCACGGGTTTGGGTCCATGAGCCTCAGATTCAATTTAAACTGTGTTGATCCCAATCAACCCCATCCAAATCAAGCCCTTATTTAGTGCTGCTGATACCAGTATGTTTGCCAAAATTTACATTTCTTATCTCATCACCAAGAGCCAGGTTGATCATTAAATAATTATTAGTGCCACTGATTGAATCATAAACTTGTCATTGATTAGATGTATTGAACGCTGTCCTGAAAGCCATGAGAACATCATGCAAGTTAAAAACATACTTAAATGACCTAATTTGAGTGTCACCAATCGGTCAAACACCAACCAGGCTCCTTAAAGAGGTCGTAGTAAATGTTAGAGTAATCGACTGTTTAAATACCCTTGTCACCGACAGCTCTTTAGGCCTCTGGCTGCATCGCATCTGATTTTAAATAAAGACACTTAGAGCTGTGGCTGTAATTTGAATTACAGACTTACTCCCACAATATTATCTCTATCTGATGTTGTAGTGAAAGCAAATAAAGTTTAATTTGTTAATTGATTTCTCAGGCAGATTTTTCCCCCCCATCCTTGTAACATTTACAACAAATTATACGGACTGCTTATGGAAAGTTGCAAATTAACCACTTTTATCTGCAGAGGCGGAGTGGTGAATTTGAGTTAAACTTGACCTTGGGACTATTTGTGTAATTAATCTAAAGATTTTAATTGTCTATTTCTTAACACTAACAGAAGCTCTGTTATTGACTTGGGTAGCTCCACATCCTCCTTAGTGCACACACACTTAACTTTGCAGCACTCGGTGACACCATTTAAATCCATTTGTTTTAATGTAAAGGCTCTTACACACTTTTTCCCCATAATGGCAAATATAGACTGTGAAACTTTGTCTCTCCTGGTTTTTGAGTCATCCATGGATGACTTAACTATGAAACTTGAAATGTATACAAAAATCTCAGCAAAATATAGCACATTTTATGCATAAAGTCAGATCACAGTGCTTAAATTATGCATAAAATACATTATGTAAAAAATACTGTACGTGAAACAGTACATAAGATCATTAAAAAAGACTCAAACTAAAAGGTTTAAAACAAATTTTTATAAGAAATTCAATAAAGTAAAAACTAAAAAATAAATAGACTTTACCCAAAGTGGAAAAAATACCTAGAGGGACCTACTGTTAACTAAAATGTGTGCGCACTGACCGTATCTGGCAACCCACGTTGTAGCCAGAGATGCTACACAGAGGTACTAGGCAGATGGATAAACTGTTGTTCGTGACATGCGATTGATTTCAATCTTCTCATTTCACCCTGGAAAACAAAGCTAATAAGCTTATTTCCCAAAATGTTGAGCTATTCTTTTAATGGTTGTCTGGATTGTGATTATTATCGGTGAATCACTCACAGCAAGGACAATAGAAGCAGTAAAACGATACTGGTTGGTCAGTGATGATTAACAAAAGAGCTTGCTAATTTCCAGTCAAAGAAAACTGTGATTCAATTAGCAATTTGAAGGTGAACTGTCCCTTTAAAAACCAACTAACCCTAACTGGCCATCTGGGAACCTTATTCAGCATTTGATTACATGGCGTATTAGGCATGCTCCTTTATAACAGTGGCTCTGCTCATGCAGGTGGCAGTAGCCCCGTCTCAGTGTGCTAGTGGATCGAAACTTAATCAGGGTGCTTTGTGCACTAATTCATATTCTCTGCCAGAGATTGATGCCCAGGTCACTCCTCTTTGCAGTGTCCCTTTGAATAAGCACATGCCGAGGCTGAGTCTTAGACCTCTGAGTAATCAAACATTCTGCCGCGTTTGGCTCTGACGATAACTGAGGCCTGGTCTGGAATGTCAGTTACTGTTAATCAACATTAATGAAGGAGCACCTCATTCTCTGCATTACTGTACTACTTAAAGTGATAACCAGGAACTGTTTAATATAGCTTAATGCACAAATGCATACATTTTTGTACTCTACAATAACTGATGTTTCATGGCATACTGTGCTTAGTTTATCAGGGCTCTTACATATACTGCTACATCAACACAAACCATGCATTTTACTTTACTAAATAAAACAATAAAAAACACTGATTGACAGGTGACCTCTGGGAAATGCAGTGCAGAAACAAAGCAACTGTGAGCGCATAGCACAAAAGACAAAGATTATAGTTTAAATTGTGATTAAGAGCACAGAGACCGGTCTGTCTGATTATGTCTGCTGGTACAAATCTAATAAAAATAATAGTAAACTTAATTTATAGAATTCTTTTCTAAACAAAAGTTAGTAAGTGCTTTACATCATAAAAAGAGAAATAAGAGACAGCCCCGTTAACAAGATAAAATGCAGAATAAAAACAATAGAGGCTTTCAAACGGGTAGTTAAAAACAACTGGTTAAAAACGCAAAAATCTGTGTAAACTATCCAATAAAATTATGACCAATCTCACCACAAGGTCCATTTAGTAGCAGTTCTGGATATGTTTTGATCATATCACGTGGTCTTGCTTAGCAGATTGAGATTGAGATGCCCAGTTGACACTGACTTAAAAAAGTGGAACTTAATTGTTTGACTAAAGCAAACATCGCTGTTTAGAGATGAGCATTAACCGTCTATATGCTGACGATACCGCGATTTACGTTTCCATTTTCTCTTCTCTCCCACTCTTCCCTGTCTACAGAAAGTGCAGGTTGTTATAACTGTTCTGGACTATGACAAGATCGGCAAGAACGATGCCATCGGCAAGGTCTTTGTGGGCCTCAACAGCTCGGGGACGGAGCTGCGCCACTGGTCCGACATGCTGGCCAACCCCAGGAGACCCATCGCCCAGTGGCACGTGCTGAAGCCTGAGGAAGAGGTGGACGCTCAGCTCTCCACCAAGAAATAGGCAGGGCCCTTTCAGCACCTGCCTTGTAGTACTCTTTAGCCAGTATGTGTAAATACCTCAGTGATATATGGGTCCATCCATGTAACCCCCCCCCCCTTTACCTCTCCCAGCTTTACCGCTCCTAATATCACAAACAATCCTAATTGTTCAAACTTCCTGCGACATCCCACCCTCTGCTTTTTTTCTATCAGGTTCCCTACTTTTCTCGCTTTCAATTTTTTTTTGTTCCTCTCTGATTCAGCAGTTTTTGTTTTCCATCTTTGCACCCTTAACTGCCCCAACCAAATGCCCCCTTCTTTTAAGCAATATGATCTGTATAGATAGCGCATGACTGAAAGAATTTATTGTACCACAGTTGTATATATAAGTATGCAGACAAAAATGATTTCTAGTTTATGTGTTTGTATGTTGTTACCCGTTTCCTAATCTGTGTATATCTTGATGTTTTTAATAAGATGTTCTATTTTAAATTATGTAAATGCAGATATAGAGGAAAGCCAATATTATATATCCCAGGATTTAAAAATTCTACCTTATTACCTTATTGCATTCCAGAAAAAAAAGAAGAATTCCAACCTGCAAGACACTAGTGGAAATATATTCAAATATTGTAAAGGACGATGTCTGGCTTTAAGTTCAGCAAAGGATCATCACAGAAAAGACAAATGAATATAAACACACAAAACTCCAAAATACTAGGCCATTAACTACTATGGTTCTGAGGGAAAAATTATGCTGCTGGAAATTATACAAGCACATGATTTCTTACGACTTTTTGTACTTATTTCTCAATCAGAGGACCTATATGTTTAGCTTGATGCACACTGTTACCAGAAACAATAGTTAATGCAAACCAGTTAGCATTTCATTTCTCCATATTTGGCAGTTTCTTCTGAGTGAAATAGGTCCTCGTTTTAAAGGCCATCGTTCACTTACACTGGCTCGTTTTCTTTTCCAAAAATGGAAAATATTGCCTCCAAAAACAGACTCATTTCTCAACCCTTCAGAAAACAGACCCCATGTGGAAAAAAAGCACCAAGCTGTAGCCATTGTGTCCTTAAACTCGTTTAACAATATTTTGTTAACTGCTTACTTTGAACAGCCTTGTCGTTGTTGGAAGTATATCGCATTTAGGCCGGGGTCCGATCTTTGAGAGGGAGTGAAAAAAAAAAAAAAGAGTCGTGACTCTGGTTTTAAGAGGACTATTTTTTAGAGCAATTCAACGTCTTGACTATTTTTAGTAAACTGCATGATTTTTTTTACAATCTTTACTAAAGGCTGGGACAGGGGGGAGATCTACTGACACCAGGGGCTGTCTCTTCTGATACGATCCCCTTGCCTTCAATCAGAGGAGAGGATAGAAAAATCAAGAGTGATGTTTAAACTTTGGGTCAATGTATATGATTATATTGACGGAGGCGAAGCGAGTTTCTAAACACTGCCATTTTCAGGGAGGTGACTTATGTAAAGACCCTCTCTTCATGCACACTCCCACTTGCTAGTGGTTGTAGCTTTGGTTTATTGGGAACAATGTCTTTGGCTGCACTGGTGCCCTGAATCGCAGTCTTTGCTTTGCGTTGCCTTCTCACAGTGACAATAGAGCTAGCCATGTTTTACTGCCAATTTTAACTTTATGTGGCTGCTGTTTTGCACTGGATGTCTTTGAACTAGCTTGTTTACTTCTTTAGAAAGATTTTTTTGGACAATTGTTGGCTGGCTTTATTTCAGGACACCTGCAGAGGGAGCCAGAAATCCACCGGCTCGATCAGCTTAGTTAAAAAAAAACAAAAAACGAAAGCAATGATGACAAATCACGTTTCAGCCAACAGCAGTTACATCAGTTTTGTTTTCTTGTTGGCACAGGACTACACCAAGAGAACGCGAAATAACCGTAAAGTTAATGGTCTGCGTAGGCTATTAATCCATCATGTCCTTTACTACGGGTCCAATTAGGAAAGGAATAAGTTTTAATCCATGAAAACCATGAAGTCTCTTATCTTGGAGGAACCTCTTGCATATACTCGATGCTAGCTTCAGGAGGACTTTCTAAATGTTTTCAATGTTATTGTGTAGTTGATAGCACTATTATGAAAAAGCTACTTGTCATTCCATATGAGTCTCTGAGGACTGCTTTGTGTATCACTGTGACTGCCGTGTGTGCTTAGAGATGTAGACTTATCAGTAGGTAGCGAAAACCAGTTTGTTCTGTAGTGATGTCGTAGCGTTTAATGCCATTTTCCCTTCTACACGCAGAGAAAGAGAGAGCGCGTGGCGTCGCCCGACTGCACACGGCAACACAAAAAAAAGGCGGAAAGACGTTTTTATCCGAGCGCGAGCGGGTCGCTTCACACAGCATTTTGTTGAGCACTGTGCAATACTTGTATGTTCATCCCATAGTGTTAACGTGGGTGGCGTTGCCCCGAGAAAAAAAGATTCTAACTCTAGAGGATGATTCCAGTCCAGAGAGATGTTTCTCCTTTCCAGTGAAATGGTTAGGACACAGCACACGTAGATTCAGCTTATAGGTTGGAGCTTGACACCTGTCGACCTCTGTTTAGGGTTCCCTCCCTTTTCGCAGGTTTGTTTTCTCTTCTTGCACACAGTTCCAGCATCAGAAGTTTCAGGGAGTATTAGTTAAATACCAAACGAGATTCTACATTTAGATATCCCCTTAAAATGCCATGTATATATTTACATAATCGTGTCAAAAATGTAAATCTAGAATAAATATAAAGTGACATGAATATGATTATTCAGCCGCAAATATCATTTTATCTATCTGTCATCCATATACTATATCTCATCATCATTATTTCATTATTTTTATTTGTTAACTGCTCTGTTCATTCAAAAACCCCCTTTTATATTTGAGATGAAAACTCTGAATGTACAGTATGGACTGTGTTGGTGTAGGTTACTTTAACCGTGAGATTAGATGTACTTTGCACTTTTTGTTGTAAAAAAAAAAAAGTAATTTTGTTTATATTTTTTCAACTATTATGAAATTATTTCATAACCCTTTGGGGTAAAATCTCCCCTGTCTGTCATTCCAACACCATTGAATATACTTAAATACAGCTGCATTCCCAATCCCTCTTCAACCGAGGGATTCTTTTATTTGACATGTTTTACATATGTAGATTAATGAATTCCAGTACAGCTTCAGATTTAAATGAAAAAAAAAATGGATTAAAGTACAAAGTGGCCTGATCAATTCAATATTAATGCATAAAGGTTGTACTGATGGAATTATGCGATCAAAGCTGAAAGAAAATCAAACAGAATTATGACAGAAATAACGTGTAGAAACGTATCAGGAATTTCAGTAACGGGCAGCATTGCAGAAGCCGTCGGATTGTGAGATGTGTGGAAACACCACAAAGCAAAAGCCATTACCTGCACCGCAACGCAATGCTCCTCTTAGTGCGATTTCCTGCCAAAGTATGCATGCATAATCAAACCCTAAATTCTCCTCTTGTAAAAAAAAATTACCTTATCAAGCTCTCTGTGTGACAAGGAACTCAAGATATTCTCTCCAGTGACACTGACGAAAAGCCACACTGACCTTTCAAAAACAAAGCTGTGTAAAGTATTAGAATCTGATGCTGTAGAAAGATCCTAGTTGCCTTTGTGTATATCAACTGCCTGCTTGAGTATTTTGTGTGTGGAAATTTTCTCTGTAATCTTGTAGAACTGTTTGGGGTGTTTTTTCCTGCCATATCGCTCGCGGTGACGGCGAGCCGCTGACAGTTATATTTGCTGTGTATACCTTCATTTTTGACGAGGTGTTTTACAGTTTTGTTTCACTTTGTGTAGTGATTCACTCTGTGGAGTTTTCTGACTGTTGTTATATAACTTCATATACACAAATGATCAATAAAAATGTTTTATTTCCTGTTGATACAGAAGCTTATCATGTCATATTTTCATTTAAGATGCTGTCACTGCCTCTAAAAGTAGCTTTAAGAACAAAAACAACCTTTATTACTATCACTACACTGTGTGTACAGTACTGATTGGCAGTATGACTCACTGCTCCCGCACGAAACTCCTGTCACATCAGAAAGAAAAGTGTCTGAATGCATCGCTTGCGTGACAAATTCCCATTTTAATGATGATGTTTGCTTTGAATTGGCTTTGAATCATCCAGACCGGCCTGTTAACAAGGTCACTACTGCCATCTAAAGGACGTAAAGGAGCACACCACAGTGTATGAGCACAACAATGACAAAAAAAAACGGATCATGTATTCCATTTTGCTCTGGGCACAGATCAATTTCTATTAGTGAATATTCACTGATGTCTAGTGGAGCCAGAAAACGGGGACGAGAGTTTGTCCCCCCACCAAATGCATGATGTCACATCGATGTGAAGCTCAGTTGAGAGTGAATTCGATGATGAGAGCACCCAGTGGCTGTAGGTTTATAGATTTTAGGCTGCTGCGATGAAATGAAGCTAATTTGGGTGTTAAAGGCCAAAACATCTCATCAGTTAAGAACATCCTGTGAATATTTAGTGGTATTTCATTTATACACACTGAAGTTTAAACCCCTTAACATCCAGTTTCCTTTAATTTCCCCTTTAAAAATCATCTTATTCCACATTATCTGACAGTTTCACATATATATTCTTTATTAACGTGTACAAATGTTTGATTTACACTGAGTGAAATATTCAAACCTCCAGACTCCTTGTTTTTATGGCTGCGTTTTCTGTCTTTTGCATCATTTTATACACATTTCCCCCAACTTTAGCCTGACAAATTTGATATCTCTGGAAAGGATTTAAGTAAAGCTCTGTAGGTTTGAACAAAATTTGGCTGCACATCATGAGTTTATACCGACTGTCCTGCCAGTGGGACAGTGGGAGTAATAGAGAGCAAAATTTGGCTAGAATAGGCTGTCGGTAAAGTTGTTGCAGCCTTTGAAAATCAGCTATTTTAGTAAAAAGAGGCACTGATTTCTATGTATTTTATGCTTTGTGTCTCAATGGTGTCACATCATTCAAATCTAAGATATGGCAAAGTTCTGGCATCAAATATCAATGTCTTACGCACCAAAATGACCAAATATCAGTTAACAGTTTGTGATTATTTTGCCAGTGTGAGGCGTCATTTAAAATTGTGCTCAAAACTCAGAAGGAACATTTCAAGATGTCACATTTCAGATGTGATAAACTTTATCAACAGGGAAACTGAAGTGCCACAGCCACAAAAGGAAGTACATGAATGGATGCATAGAACAGATAAGTAACGTTAAAAAGTAGATAAAATATGAAGCATAAGAAAATAAGAACAAAAACATAGTCAGGCACTATTAACACCATACATAAATAAAAACTACATTTTGGCCTGAGTGCTCCACTGGTATGCTTTTTCTGTGGTCGACATTAAAATAATGAAAGCTGCATGAGCAAATTAGGCTCCATATCAGCATTTTGGCTCCATGGACGACAGGGGAGTAGCACAAAATTTTGGACCCTGTCCATAGGCATTCTCTATGGGCCCCTCCCCGCATCCACGGCTACTCATTCCAGTATCTTTGTGGGCCCTATACTCAGCCTTTATCCCCCCCAGTCCTACACCCCTGTTGGATGTTACTGTCCCTAATGTTTGGCCTCATAAAACTCCCCATGTACTTGCTCCTGTGCCAACTGTTAATTGTTGGCTTTTATTTTGAGAAGTCCAGACGTTTTCTTTCTTTATTTTTTTTTTATGTATTGAAGAGTTTTATTCTGAAAATCCAGGCCTGCCATGTGGAAGTGACGTTAGAGCTCCAGCTTCGTCAAGGTAGCGAGCATTAGCCGTTATCACACCGGAAGTTGTGTACGCGCCGTTTATATTGAACGTTTTATCAGTTAAAAAACATACCAAGAAGGTATAATTTCGGGGTGAACAAACAAACAAAGCCGTATCTCATTTATCATTAGTTATATTCATTGTTATAACCGACTTTGCGGGTGTTATTTAAAAGAACTTACGCATCATTTTCCGACACAAGTCTTTTATTCTGAAAAAGCAGCGACCGGATGAGTGAATTTGCCTGTAGCTAGCTTGACAGCCTTACATGACAGCGCGTACCACCGTTACCAGTTGCAGCAAACTCATCTGGCGCTGCTCTCTGCGTTGACAAACGACCTTGCAGTTGCCTAAAACTAACCGAAAATGCTGTCCTACATCATTGGTGTAAGTATACTTTAATGCAAAGTAGCCACGCTTGTTTTATTTCCCTATATTCCTTTGCTTTAGCTCAAGCTAACATTAGCTAACAGTTAGTTTTCCTACCCAAGTTCAGCTGGGAGCTCTGCCAGGCCTGCCCACTGGAATTGCTATGACTCATTTCTCCTGTTATGGATTACACAAAATTGACTTAAGTCAGACAACGCCCCGCAGAGGTCTCAGACAGTCTGTGGCTAATGCTAGCTGGTGGTGGTCTGAGTCACTCTCGCTTTTTGGCCTTTTATCGCAGCTCATCCGAGGCGGCTTTGACAGCATCATCAACCTGATCTTCAGACTTCTCTTCTCAAAGAGGAGAGCAGCCATCACCTTAGAGGACCCAAACATTAAGTATGCCCTGCGGCTGCTGGACAAACAGGTAACCAGTCTGAATATCACCTTAATAAACCCTGAAAGCTGCTGCACAACATGGTCCCTTTCTCTGTTTACAAACGCAGCAGATGCGTTCAAGTGCCGTCGTTGCTCTGTGTTGGTATTTGCACGCAACTCCTCTGTGTTTTCCTCTTGTTCAGATTGTCAGTCATGACACGAGGAAGTTTCGCTTTGCCCTGCCTTCCCCTGAACACGTCCTGGGTCTCCCTGTGGGTTAGTATGTGCACACGCACATCCAGAGGTGGAAAGTAACAGAGTACATTTACTTAAGTACAATTTTGAGGTACTTGTACTTTAGTATTTCCATTTTATGCTACTTTATACTTCTACTTCACTACATTTCAGAGGGAAATATTGTACTTTTTACTTTACTGCATTTGTCAAATATAAAATATATTAATGAAATATATCAACTAATAAATTATGATGTATAATTATAGGTTAAGCTACCCTGCAGGATATAAAGTAATTAAAATTAGCTCCACCTTTAACAGCTACAGCATTAAAGCAATGAACACGTTAATGAAAAACATAATAAAAAAATAAGACAAATCAATTATGATGTATTATAGATTAAACTACTCAGAAAAGTAGTTCAAATTAGCTGCTACATTAAAGTGATATGTACGTATGAATGCATCAATAATTATAATCCAATATATTATTCTGAAATGGGCCATTCTGCATAATGAGTACTTTTACTCTTTATACTTTAAGTATATTTTGATGCAAATACTTTTGTACTTTTACTCAAGCAACATTTGAATGCAGGACTTTCACTTGTAACAGAGTATTTCTACACTGTAGTATTGCTGCTTTTACTTAAAAGTACTCTACAGAGTTTTTAACTGGTTATGAAACAGTCTCAGTTTAATACAGATGCCTCTCTGTGACCTACATAAGCAAACGAGACCAACAGTGAGAAGATTGGCTATTTCTATTAATAGTTATTCTTAATGCCTGCCACCGGGTCGGATTTTTCCGCAACATCAGACGAAACGGCGCTGGGGTTTGCTCCGGCTGAATTTGAGTTGCTTCAGCCGCTAACTGAAGGTCCGTCTCCGGAGCTGCCGCCCGCTCTCCTCCCGGTGAAGTAGTCTCCTTGCAGCGGGGAGTGAAGCAGAGGGAACATGTAACCTAATGTTAGGTGAAACACTACCGCCTTTGTCCACTGGCACCGCCAAAATCAACACAAAATGAAAAGTTCCATAGAGCTGCTTTAAGTGCTTTAAGATCAATATATCAATATCATTATTGAACATATGGAAACTAGCACTAATCACAGTCATTATGAGAATGACTGCTGTTTACAGTTTTCTTTTTCTTTATTGAAAACAATCATAAACTCAAAATATTACAGCATGTGCACACGTAGAAGAACAAAAAGTTGAAACATAGTTCAGAGGAATTGAATTATAGCATTACTCCTTCTGTTCAGTGGAAATAAGTTCATATTTACGAGAAGAGGGAAAACAAAGGTAAAGATGTGGATGAATTGTAGTTATTTGATGTACATACATTCTTGTTTTGCAACTTAATTAAAGATTTGGAAGGTGAATATCACTAAGAAAGTGAGTAAAGTTGAGTTTTCTCTCTGTCCATTTCATTTTATGTACATGGAAATTGTCAAAAATTATAAACAGTTGAACTAAGAAAGTAATATTAAGGCTGCAACTAAGGATTATTTTCCAATTTATCGTTTTGGCTTTGAAATGTCAAAAAAGAAAAAAAATAGAAGAATGTCTTCAAATTACTTGTTTTTATCTGACCATCAGTCCAAAACCCAAAGATATTCAATTTCATATCATATATGACGAAAGAAAACCAGCAAATCTTCACGTTTCAGAAGCTAAAACCACAGACTGTTGAGTATTTCGGTTTGAAAACTTTAAAAAACGATTAATCGATTATTAAAATAGTTGCTGATTCATTTTCTATCAAACAACATATCTGACATGAAGCTGCTGACATCAACACTCAGTTGTTTACACGTGTTTTCCTTCCCAGGGCAGCACATCTATTTGTCTGCAAAAATAGACGGGAAGCTGGTCGTCCGTCCGTACACGCCGGTGTCCAGTGACGATGACAAAGGCTATGTGGACTTGGTGGTGAAGGTATAACCGTGAGGAAAGTTGTTTCTGTATAAATGTATAAAGGTGTCATTTTATTTCTCTAAACCAATTTCTCCTGTTGACAGATTTACTTTAAAGACGTTAACCCTAAATTCCCGGAGGGCGGGAAGATGAGTCAGTACTTGGAGAGCCTCAAGCTCAACGACACTATCGACTTTAGAGGACCGAGTGGCCTTCTCGTTTACAAGGGCAAAGGTGAGCACCCTAACCTGATGTCCTAAGATAGTAGGTTATGTTACTAGTGGAGCTTTAGCTGCCTGATCTGATGCTGTAACTTTCCCTCCACAGGTGTTTTTGCCATCCAACCAGAGAAAAAGTCCCCAGCTGTGACCAAGACCGCCAAACATGTGGGCATGATCGCCGGAGGGACAGGTAAAAGAAACTTCTCATCTATAAAAGCAGTTTTTCACCCAGGAAATACTTGAGCAGAGACTGTAAGCTACCCAGATCTTGTTCTTTTAAGGTTAATGTTTTACTTAATAAAAATGTATAAATGTTAACTGATGATTATTTTCATTAACGATCGATCTGGCAGTTATTTTCTCTGTTAAGTGATGGTTCGTTTGGTCTGCAAATGTCAAAAACACCGAAAAGTTTCCATCCAAATTTCCTCATCAAGTTGCTTGTTTTTCCTGATCAACAGTCTTAAACCTGAAGATATAATCAGTTTACTAAAGAGCTGCAACTAACGATTATTATTATCCATTAATCTGCTGATTATTTTCTCTAACAATCGTTTAGTCTATAAAAAGTCAGAAAAAAGTGAAAAATGATCCATTCAAGTCTCAAAATGTCTTGTTTTGTCTGACCAGCAGTCAAAAACACCAAAATATTCAATTTACAGCTAAACAGAGAAAATATTTGAGAGGCTGAAAAGGATTAAAGCTAGGGTTGGTAGTGTTGAAGAAACCAGCAAGAGTAAGCTAGATTTTGAAAGTATACGACNGCCCCCCCTTCAGGTCTCCCCCCAAAGCCACTCCCCTCAAAACACACGAAGGCGCACCGCCTGACTCCTGCTGGAGGACGAGTCCACGAGAGAGCGTTGGGGAGAGGAGCGCAGCACATCGTTATCGTCGCTAACCGTGTCCAACTACCTCATGTCTCATTCACATCATCATAATGAACGTAAACAACCAACATGGCTGTTGTTAGTACTCACAGCGTCACTTTTTCAGCCCTTCAACTCCCTCAGTTCTTCTCGCCATCGTTGAAAATCCATAAGATGTTGACTCTGGTTTGACCTCTCTCTTTATCCAACCTCTTTTTGGTCGCAGTCTTTTCTTCTTCTGTCTTTCTTTCCTTTCTCTGACATTCTTGTGCGACTAGTTCGTTAGCTTTAGCCGCCTAGCCGTGTGGGAAATGACGGGCATGCGCAGTGAGTGCGGGTTTCAGAGGCCAGGGTCAGAGTGCGCGCAGGTAGTCAGATGCGTAGCTGGAGAGGCAGGCATTCGGACCGAATGAAATGGTTGGACGGGCTTATTACAGTCCTGTGACCGCCACAGACACCGGACCTTTTTCCTTTTTTTTTGTCAGAGCACTTGAATTATTGATTCCTGTCTGGATGTAAAGAGAATTTCAACAAATATAACAAAAAATGCTTCTTAAAGACATTACCTACCCAAGCTTTAATCGATTCTCAAAATGTTTACCGATGTTCACTCTAATCGTTTTTGTCTACTGTATAAAATATCATTTAAAAAGGACATTTAGAAAAATGCCTGTTAAGATTTTCCACAGCCCAAGGTGACATCTTCAAATAAAATCCACACAGATCCTCACATTTGAGAAGTTGGAACCAGCAAATGTTTTGCATTTTTGCTTAAGAAAAAGAAACAATTGTTCAGTTTTCAAAATAGTTGCTGATTAACTTTCTGTCTATCGACTAATCCTTGCAGCTGCAGTTTATGACCACTTAAGATAAATGAAAGCAGTGTTCACAGTTAAGAAGCTCAAACTGGGGAGTGTTTGACATTTTTGCTTAATCGATTACTTTTCTGGTGCTCAACTAACTTTTAATTGACTAAATGTTTTAGCTTTTTCTGATCTTAGCTGGAAAATACTGTGGGAAGTCCTCTAAACTTGCTCCCGCACAATTTTCATGCTTGAACTAAGATTTATCTGAAATTCATTTTACAAACTACAAAAACACCTCTGATGTTGTTCTTCACCGGTAAAAACTCGAGCAGGGGAGCTGCTGAAGGCAGAAAAGTGAGGAAAATTTAAAATGCAGAGTGCAGCTGGAGGAAGAGCACCAAACCAAACTCGTTGCTGCCAGTCGAAGCCTGTTTTTGTGTCCTTCGTCTCATTAAGTGCCTGGATTTGTGCACATATTTAACATATCAAATATTCTCACTTCCTTTTTTCTTTGTGGTGTCCCTGTCCTGTTTGGGACCTGTTTGCTGAACTGCCTCCAGAAGAGTTCATGTTTGTTTCAGTGTTCAAAGTTTGTTTTTCCAACAATTCTGTACCGGTGTTACGCAGCAAAGTTGTCCGATATGTTCTTAAATGCAGTGTAGCAGCTATGGTAAGAAATATACTATGTGGTCAAAAGTATGTGGACACCTGAACATTACCCCCATATGTGATTGTTAGACATCTCTTTCCAAAGTCATGGACATTAGTATGCAGCCTTCACTCTCCCGGGAAGGCTTCTCGCAAGATTTTGCAACTGCATTTGTGAAGTTTGGCGTTAAGGTCTGGCTCACAGTCGGCGTTGCAGTTGATCCCAAAGGTGTTTGATGGGGTTGAGGTCAGAGCTTTGTGCAGGCCAGTGAAGATCCTGCACACCAAACTGGGAACACCATTTCTTTATGGAGCTGGCTTTGTGCACGTAGGCACAGTCGTGTTGAAACAGGAAACACACAGCTGTTGCTGCAGAGTTGCACACTGTTTTCTAAAGTGATTATGATTATATCCTGTAGCATTAAAGGCTCTGATGACCTGTTTTCTGAATTCTTACTGTGCGTAATTAGATCCCACATGAACACACTATTTCCTGCTAAAGTTAGAACAGTATTGGTTATTTCACATGAGAGATTTCTGTTCTTCTGTTTTTCTCTGTGCTGTTATCTCTGCTTTGAAGGGGGAGGGGCTCAGTTGGGTTGCTCGGTTACTGTCAGTCATATCTGATCAAACCACACCCACACAGTCCTTGTGACGCAGATCGGCTGAGTTTTTAAGTCTTAAACTTTCTGATAAATTATAACTTAGAAAATACATATTCTTTTTACTTTGATTGTTGCTTATTTGAGTGATGAATATGTTTCACAGAGAATACTCTGAAGCCAAGATTTCAGGCGCTTTAAATTCTTCTTTATCTGTAAACGTTCTCCATCACAGTTTCAGATTTACTATAAAATAGTTCCCCAGCTATATCAGCGTGTCGAATGCCACCTTAATTTTCCTCTTCACAGAATTTAACTGCAGTCTTGAAGCCATAATACGGAGGCCACAGTTCCTCATAGGTTTCTACAAAACACCAAACAGTGGCCATTTTTCAAAATAAATCTCATTGGCAGTGAAAATAATTTCCAAACAACATACTGAATGTGATTTATAATAGAGCAGGATTTGCAAGCTTTTGTTAAATATGAGCTATTACTGCGTGACTATGTGAATGATGTTTGTGTTCAGCTGCCATATCATGATTGCCACTATCATACTGGCACACAACCCGTGAAAAACATCCCAGACCAAAAGAACACACGGGTGTCCACATACTTTTGGCCACATACCAGAATCAGAATCAGGTTTATTGCCAAGTAGGTTTTCACATACAAGGAATTTGCCTTTGTATACTGGTGCGAACACAGGAAGTAGAAAATATAAAAGAAAGATGAAAGTCAAGAAGCATAAATATAAAATAGACAATAAAATATGAGAAAATATTATTCAAAACAATACGTATAATAAAAATAAAAATATGTACAGTGTGACTGTTATTTAAATGCAAGCTGTACAGTTTCATGCAGGAGTGTATGTATAATGAAGGTAATTCTATGTGTGAAGACAAAAATATGACTTTCTTCTGTTAAGATAACTCGACCTTCGTGTTTTCTCACAGGGATCACCCCCATGTTGCAGCTCATCACAGCTGTGATGAAGGATCCACAGGACCAGACGGTGTGTCACCTGCTGTTTGCCAACCAGGTCAGTCCCATTAGCAATTAAGTATTATTAGAAGTTGTTTGTCTTCCTGTGTAATTGGGGAGGCGTGGATCATACCAAAGCAGAGGTTGAACGCAGAGTGCTGAAACTCGGCTCTTCCCGTCCCGTCACAGACCGAGAAGGACATCCTGTTGAGACCGGAGCTGGAAGAGATTCAAGTCAACAATCCGGACCGGTTCAGGCTGTGGTTCACCTTGGACAGAGCTTCTGCAGGTACGTTCCCTAACGAGAACAAACTGTGTATTACAACTGCCAACATACTGCTTTGTCTCTGTGACGTCTTAGCTGTCAAATGATCAGGTTTTGGTCAACAGGAAGTCAGGATTTTCTGGGTCTTGTCCACAACCTTACTAGTGATATCGTTCCAACTAACAGTCATTGTCATTATCGATTAATTAGCTGATTATTTTTTAGATTAATTCACTAATAATTTGGTCTGTAAAATGTAAGAAAATATTATAAAATGTCCGTCAGAAGTTCCAATAACCCAAGATGATGTCCTCAGACTGCTTGTTTTGTTTTAGCTGCAGAGGAAAGTAGCTGGTGATGTTTAGCTTGATACCGAAGCTCTGAGGCGTCTGGGGTTTATGTTTCTGCTGAAACTCTGTATCGAGGCTTTGCAGAGGGTCTTTGGCCACGTTATCTGTAGAATCATGTGATCATTTTATTTTGAGTTTCAGACTGTAGACGAGTCACATAAGACTGCCCTTATTGTTCACAGCTGTAGCAGTAGCAACTATTCAGGTCACTTTTTAAGGCAAAAATTCTCCTTTTCCAGTTCCTCAGGTGTGAGATTTGCTGCTTTTCTTTGTCTTGTGTGATAATAAACCAAATACTTTTTGGGTTTTGAGCTGTTTGGATAAAACAAGACATTTGAAGACGGAACCTTTTTGGCTTTGAGAAATTGTGATGGACATTTTTCACTCTCTGCTGTCATTTTATTGACCAAACGATTAATCGAGAAAATAATCTGCAGATTAATCAATGATTAGAATAATCGTTAGTTGCAACTGTACTATTATGTCCACTCCTATATCATTTTTACTTTTAAGTATTAAGTAAAAATAAAAAGGCATTATCAAAAAAATATACTTAATGTATCAAAAGTAAAAGTACACATTTTTCAGAAACACTCCTGTCAGAGTGTAATTTTATAATAATATATTGTATTATTGGATGTAATTGCTTAATGCTGTAATTTGTTAATGTGTAGCCAGTTATAGGTACTTTATACACTACTGGATGGTTTAATATTACAGTACTGCATCGTATTTTAGAAGCTCATCGTATGTTTTGCATGAAAAAATCTGAAAAGTAATTAGTAACAGGTCATTAAAAAGTAAAAATATCTCTCTCTGAAATGAAAGTATAAAGGAAGGTATAAAATAAAAATACATATACTTACTAGAGTAAAATTTAGTCACTTAGTTACTCTCCATCACTGTATGTCAACAGTTGTTCCCAAACTCTTTTAGGCCATGGCATCCTGATCCACCCAACCCCCAATATAACATGCATATACCGTATGTACACAGACGCTTATCGGTTTAACAATTTTAAATGAAATAATATCAGCCCATCCTTAATAAAAGCCAACAGGTGCTCTGCAGATTTAAGGATAAATATATAAAATTCAAATTGGCTTATATTCACTGTATACAAGGACAAACAAACAGACAGTTTAATGGGATGCTGTTGATGTGGACAGAGAGTACAACCCGCAGGTCTGACAGCCGGTTTCTGGTCTTCATGTATAGTAGGGATGAGAGAGCCACATCACACACACATGATGTTGGGAACATGCAGTACCACAGTGAATGGATATAGCAGCCAAAACCTGTCCGTTAAGCCGTTAGCAGAGCAGTGTTGGGTCTGATTTTTAGTTTTGTTGGTCGGCTCAGATTCAGTCCTGTCAGACTGTGTTCAGGGCTCAGACGCATCAGTGTTTCTTTGAGCTCTGTTTACTGTGTCAAATCTTTCCATCGCTGCTCTGACGGTCACTATTTTTCTGACTTCTGAGCTCCTGCAAAACCTGCCGAGCCATAAAGCGTGCTGTTACTATGACGACCGGTAACCATGAGTTGTCATATCAGTAGCTGCAGCACAACAGCATATTGAACAGAGTTTTTAACATTTTAACATTTTTCTTCTGCTTTTATATGTTTGAAAACAGAACAAAACATAGCTAATGTAAATATAGCCTTTTTTTTTTAAATGTGGTGAAACTTTATTAAAAAGACATAATAAATAAATTCTGTTATGATAAATCTTGTGACACCCACTCTTGGAACCACTGCACTAATTTACTCAATGTCAAATGAGGCCTTGAGTAATGAATGTACAGTGTACACAAGTGGATGGAAAGCCTCATTTTGCCGTCACTAATAGAAGCTAATAGAGATCTTAATAAGCAAACATTCTTACACCGAGTTGTATTTAACCTTCTTTAAACTTTCCTGTGTTTCAGACTGGGAGTACAGCCAGGGCTTCATCAATGAAGACATGGTGAGGGACCACCTGCCGCCTCCCAGTGACGACACCCTCATCCTGATGTGCGGACCTCCGCCTATGATCCAGTTCGCCTGCAACCCGAACCTGGACAAAGTCGGCCACTCCGACAGCCGCCGGTTCACCTTCTAGACGTGCGTCCACACCGAGGAGTCGAGGTTTGGTCATGAAAAAGGGCGTCCAGTTATTATTCTCTCTACCCTGAAAGCATTAAAGCACTCATACAGTCGCAGTGGGTATTGCACTATGTATACTATATTTATGCCATGATGTTCATCATGCAGCAGGATCACGGCACAGACCAATTTATGTAATCAGTAAGTGTCATGGAAGGGCAGGAAATGGTGAATATTTGGGACTGAAGATGAGTATGTAGAGGATGGAAAATGGATGTGATTCTGAATGTGTTGCAAACAAACCCTGCTGTCCTGCTGTGGCCTCGTTTTGGTTTCAGTATCAGAGGTTTACTGGCTGTTTTCTGAGTGCCTTAAGACTTGCAAAGCTTTTTTTATGCACCGTTAAAGGAATTGAGACCACTTGCTTCATTTATACGGAATTGTATTAATTATTCCATTACTGCTGTTGAGAATGTGTTCAGAGTTATACCTGCTCTCTATCCATCGTCGCGTCAAAGATGTCGATATTTAGCTAAAACCTGTTCACAGTGATTTGTTGAACGTGATGTGGTTACTGATATATTGTCTTTGCTGCAAGTCTGGCAACAGTGGCTATTTGTCTTTTGGATATGCAACATAAAAATCGATTGCTAATGAATTCTTTTGATGTTTTGATTATTATTTTATACTGTAACGTCTCTACGGGACTCACAGTCAAACCTATAAATCATGTGTTTGATCATAACTGTGTTGTAGCATCTCCCTGGGACGTTCAAAGGAGATGCTACTAAAACGAAAGACAAGGGAAAATGCATTTTCTCCTTTTTATTACAAAAAATTAAAAACAAAAGACTTTGGTTTCCATGTTTACGTTCTGTCATGCTGCTTCTTAAAGGAATCGTTTGACATGTGGAGGAAAACGCTTATTGGCTTTGATGCCAAGAGTCAGATGAGAGGATCAATACCACTCATGTCTGTGTGCTAAATACAGAGCTGGAGCCAGGAGTTTATTAGCTTAACATAAAGACTGGAAGCAGAGGGGAAAAGCTTAAAAATACACCCACCACCTCTAAAGCTCGCTCATTAACACTTATCTGGGTAATCCGCACAAAAACAGAAACATAAAAACAACAACTTGTGGTTTTAGGGAGAGTTACGTGCTCTAACAATTTCACTGTGAACAGCTTTCGGATTAAACAAAAGAGATGTGTGTTAATTATTGAGCTTTAGAGAGAGCCAGGCTACGTGTTCCCCCTGCTTCCAGTCTTTATGCTAAGCTAATCACCTCCTGGCTGTAGGTTCACATTTAAGAAACAGACAGTGAGAGAGTGGTATCGATCCTCTCACCTGATTCTAAGAAAGAAAGCAAATAAGAGTATTCCTCAGTGTTATTTAAAAAGAAAACAAAAAACAAAACATTTTCTCACTTCCTCCAGTGGTATCCAGCCATGCAGATAGTTTTGGTTTTATTCGTCCAGGTTTTCAGATATCTTGTGGTGCTCAAGAAACAGAAAGAAAAATGACAATTAAAAAAAATCTGAGATCTCAAAACATGGACAAATAAAAACCAGAACTATCTCTGCAGCTCGATACTAGAAGGAAATGAAAGAGCGTTTGTTTGATTGAATGAATTGATCTTAAAAGATAAAATAAAGCAACCCTGCGTACCACAAATAAAGATGAATCTGACTGCAGCTGAGGACATGAAAACTTGAATACGACACTCCAAAGAGAAAAACAGCTCAGGGCGACTCCTCAAAATAACAAAAAACTAACAAGTATGCTTACCTCACTGATTACTGAAAACACAAATGGTTGAATAATAAAATAAATGCAGACAGAGGTACATTAATGCAGTAAAATCTTGCATTTTCAGTTCATGCATTATATTTCAATAAATATATATGTGGTCATGAAAGCTTTGGCTGTACTTCTGAATGATGAAAATACTGTAAAAGGTCTCACATGTTCTACTACAAAAGGTTGGTGGGATTTGTGTTGGCACAGTTTGTTCTTTTTTCACAAAGCTGAGTGAGCACAGCGACTCAAGCGCCAGAGTTATCGGTTTCTGCCGCGTCGACCTCTGGCGGGCAGACGGAGATCTCCTGAAAAAATTCATCGTCCTTCAGCATGCTCTGAAACACAAAGAGGACCAGAGAGTGAAGGAGACACGAAAGATTTTACTCTATTTTCACTAACAGTTTTCTAATGCAGGTCAGTGTCTCACCGTCAGATTGTTGATTCCCTCAGAGAACGCTCCTATCTGTCGAACTGTCCCTTCAGAGTCCTCCATCTGCCAAAAATTATACAAACAGAGGGTCAGGCAACAGACGAATCAGATACAAAACACAGAAACTCGTTCAAAGTGCTGAGAAAGAAGCTAAACAGAAGTCAAAGTATCTCCGTACCTGTTCCAGGTGGTCAAGGTGTTCCTCATAGAGCCGGACGCCCCTCTGGAAGCTGCTGCTCTTGGGCATTTCCACGTTCATGGGGCAGACGTACTCCTCGCCATCGTCCTGACGTTTCTTCCTCAGAGTGCCAAAACCACCGAATGACAGGCGTCGAGGCTGGAGGACGAAAAAGGAGACGATTAGCAGTTGGTCAACGTTGCTGACAGGGAAGCTATAGATATTCAGTACTTCGCAAACAATTAGTCGATTGATTGACAGAAAATTAATTGGATTTATCATTACAGCCATTTTTCAAGCAAAAAGTTTTTCCTAGTTGCAGCTCCTCACCTGAGGATTTGCTGCATTTCTTCGTCTTATCTGAGAGGAAATTAAAAGTAAAGTAAAACTTTTGAACTGTTTGTCAACAAAACAAGCAATTTGAAGAAGAGGTTACTCTGGGCTTCAATAGTTGGACAATTCAAAAAAATAAGCTTCTTCGCCCTTCGTTGAGAGTTAAACGAGAAGATTGACACTACTCTCATATCCGTCGGTAAATGTGAAGCTGGAGCCAGGAGGCGATTAGCTTAGCGTAAAACTAGAAACACGGGGAAACGGCTAACCTGGTTCTGTCCACATATATATCATTATATCGTGTTTGTTTAACCTGTACAAAAACCAACAAGTTATCGTTACATACTTCAGTTTTTGTAACAGATTAAACAAACAGGTGCACAGATTTTGTTACCTTTGGACAGAGCCAGGTAAAGCTGTACGTCTCCAAATGTCTAACTGATCCTTTAAGGAAATTGTGATTAACGATTTTACTACTTTATGATATTTTATCAAAAATTATTAATTGAAAAAAATAATCAGCAGATTAATCTATGATAAATAATAGTTATTTAGTTTTTAAATTTGACCACGTTCATGCTAAAAACAAAAAAAAGACAAAAGTCGTGTTTTCCAGTCTAGTCTTCTGAAACAGTATTTAGATCAAAAAGACACTAAAGCTCTCTTCTTAATACCCAGAGGAAGACTTGTTTTTATACCTGAAGCGGCTCCTGATATGGACCACAAGGTAATGTTCCACAACAAGCTGATATTCATCAATAAAAGACCAAAATGAGCCTAATGTGTCAGTTGAGTGACCCACAATGAGTTCAGAGTGGAAAATGTCCCGCAGAAAGGCTGCAGGACAAAACAGAAGTTTTATTCTGTCTGAGATAACGAGTGAAACTGGATCTGATGTCAGCACAGTGACAGAGAGAGATCTGTTAGTGTTACAGTGGACGGGCTGTTACCTTGACCTTGGCAGTGGCGGTGAGGACGATGTAGTCTGGGTTTTCCAGACAGTCCTGTTTGAGCCGCTGCGCCTCGGAGCCAATGAGCAGGTGGAAATGTGTTGCCAGGTGGCGTCTCAGCAGGGTTTTGTTGGGAGGGATGTTGAGCAGAAGGGCGAGTGCTTCCACGTTGAAGCGGGGCTCCAACACCTTCAGAGCGTGCAGACGTTTGAGAAACATCATGGTGAGAGGTCAAAAAGGGAAACAGTCAGAAGAGAGAACAGAGTTGTTTTTAATACTAAATAAAATAGTGTTATCATTCTAATATTGTAAAGTGAGGCTGACGCAGCTTACTGTACAAAGGGGTGAACTTAAAGAGGACCACAATGAAATCAGTTGACTTTTTGTCAGCTTAATTGTGTCTTATCCTGGACAATTTGTTGTTTGCGATCATTTCTCAAAAACTATTTACCATGGACTAGAATAAGCTGCCTCCTTTAATTAAGGATGAGTTAAATCCTTCTGCCTTTAAGGCTCAACAACGGCTACCAGATAGTATTCTTATTTATTTGTTCCCACATTAAAAAATACAACTATTATAAAAGATATGATGCACACAAAGACATTCACCTATATACACACACACACACACACTTGCACCTACATATACTCACATATACATGAATTCAAAGTTAACAAGCCTGTGCAGGAGAAGTAGGAATTAAAAGCTTCTACAAAGACCCCTCTTAAAAACTCAGATAAACAGGATTATACTAAATAACAATTATTTCTATTGTGGATATTTTAATATGTTTTTAATTCTGCTTTCCGTTAATGATTCGGTTTTCTAGTTTAGTTCTTATTTTCTAATATTTCTTAATGTCAGATAGTGAATGTCTGTATCCGTCTTGATAAACATTAATGGACTGTAAACACGAGGGACAACAATGCCAATAAGTTCAGGACTTAATCATTCTAACCCTGACAAAGTCTGATATGTTGTATTTTTATAAATATATTAAAACATTTCACGTATGATCTCTTTTCCATTAAAGTGATTTTGAATTTTCAGAAGTTTACAAAATACTACCAACTAACTTTTGTAACTGTGGCCTTTGTTACTTTTGTTGCCATATTTACTTTATCATGTCCTCCAATTTGCTGCTATCGTGGTCCATTTCTTCACTGGGTTTGTTCAATTTCATCTAGTTCACCTAAACTTTCATCTGAACCCCCCGCCCCTCTCACCATCAGCCCTCCATGAACACCGCTGCCCCTCAGATTTGGAGCGTATTCTGCCAAATCCACAGACCGGAGCCACTCCATCACTCTGTGATTGGTCCACTGGGAGATCTCTGCTGGTGTGATGTTGTTCTGGACGAAGACAAGGGAATAAAAAAATCCAGATTTCAGGGGCAGTCAGCTTTAAAACTAAAGGAAGAGAAGAGTTGTGGCTTCCTGTGCGCTACCTCATCAGAGGGTCGTCGCCTGAGACAGTTGGCTTCGTAGGAGTTGAGGCGGAGGACCTGAATGGCCCTCTTGATGCTGAGATGATGGAGAACACTGCCCACCTTCAGCGACAGCAGGTCCTCCTGGGAAACAGCCACGGGATCAAACAAGGAGAGTTATCACAAAGTCACATCACCTGTTGAATGATTTATTCAGACGGAAAGTTCAGTCGGAATATAGAAGAATTGTTAGGAGGGAAAAGTTTCTTGTCACTTTAATGTCAGAGGAGTTTTACAAGCTTCCTCAGAGGCTCCAGTGCAACGTGACGAGGTTTAAAAAGTTGTGGCAGCTCACCACCGTCATGTAGTGCAGCACGCGTCCATCAACACGAGCCTCATCAAAGTGACTTTTGTACTGCGGGAGGCCGATGTCATCCAGCCACCCTGAAATAAACATTTATGTATTTCATCTGAATTAAGTAAAAATCGTGGGGGGAAAGTACAGTCATTTGTTTGATGTGACGTCACACTCACTGGTCACCCAGTTGTGGTCCAGTTTGCCCTTGAGATCTTCCTCCTCTGACCCGAGAGCCTGCAGAGCAAGCTGCAGCTTCTTCCTGTGGAGAGGCTGCTTCATGCACAACTCCTGAGCAGGTAACCGGAGGAGCACAACGTCACACAGGAAAGTACTCATATCTTTAAGTAAAAGTAGTAATACACAGTGTAGAAATACTCTGTTACAAGTAAAAGTCCTGCATTCAAACGTTTACTTAAGTAAAAGTACAAACGTTCTATGTAGTATGTAATTGTATGATCAAAATACACTTAAAGTACCAAAAGTAAAAGTAGCCATTATGGAGAATGACCCATTTCAGAATAATGTTTATTATATTATTGGATTATAATTATTGATGTATTAATGTGTTCATCACTTTATTGTTGTAGCTGGTAAAATGGGGCTAATTGTAATTATTTTATAGACTGCTGAGTACCTTAATCTATAATAATACATCATAATTTATTTGTTGATTATATTTTGCATTAATTTGAATCTGCAAAGTAACTAAAATAATCAAATAAATGAAGAGGAGTAAAAAGTACAATATTTGATTCTGAAGTGGAGTGGAGCAGAAGTATAAAGTAGCAGAAAACAATTTTGAAGTACAGTACTTGAGTAAAAGTACTTAGTTACTTTCCACCACTGGCAGCAGGTAGTGAGGGTAAAATGTCTGAGAGTAATGCTGTATCTCATGTCTTCCCTTTGGCCTCCAAACTGAGGTAAATATGATTCGAATGGTGAAAAGTACAGGTTGGATGCCTTCAATAACTTCTTTGTACTCATAATGTTTGCAGTATAACAATATTTTTTAGTTTTGGAACATGCTGCAGAGGTTTTGGATAAAGGAATCAATGTACTGCTGTGACAAAAACACCCTCAAACTTCACATTCCAGCTGGTGCCACCCCCACCTTCTCCAGATCATGTTGTGATGCCTGCAGTAGTGTTTTTCCTGATTTGATCCAGCTCTGAGCCTGGGCAACATACAGCCCGAGGCCCTGCTCATGCAGCCACGCGCACACTTCGTCTTTACTCCATCGTGAGAAAGGAACATCAACAACACTGACAGGGACAGAGAAGGAATATTGTTCACAGAAAATCAACTGCTACAACCTTGACAAAACAATCATGTTTAAGAGACACAGAAACAGCAGAAACAAAACAGCATTCAATATTTGCGGTGGCTGGTAAATTGACACCTACTTCTGTTTAGATTCACGTGACCAGCCGAGTCGAGGGCCGGCTGTGGCTCTGACTCCGCCCCTCCTGAACTCCATCTCTGCTGCATCATCAAGGTTGAAGGAGGTAGAGTGACTCCTCTTTAGTCTGCAGGAGTATCACAGTATATATGACTGAAAGTAATCGTCTTATATTACTTTAAATACAGCGGACACACCCCTGGATGTTACCTGCCAAAGAATTTCCTGAAGCCTTTGGACTTCTTTTTGGTTTCAGGTGAGGACGGCAGAGGAGCTCCATCATGGGATTTTCGCGGAGGAACACCGGCCAAGTCCAGGTGCTCTGTGCCTTTACGATCTGTCTCAGCTGTAAACATAATTATATATACATGTTAACGTGACAACAAATTTACTTCAACAAGGCTGGACCACCAACCACGTCTGAGAAGAGATCACATTTTACATTACAGCTCAGACAACCCATGCAAAAGACGTTAGAGTTAACTACTACGACACAACTTAGAGATTTTCTCATTTACAGTGAATGAGAAACGCTTTATAAATTAACTGGCAAGTACCATCAAAAAGGCTTCATTGCAGATGGTTTAAAGTCATGGATAAGGGACAACTGGACAGAAACACCTCGCGCCAGAAACTCCAGGGAAACATCCTTTCAACAGTGGTTTAGAGCAGCGATTCCCAACTTTTCTTGTGAAATACAGTACAGTTTTAACCCTTCAAGCCCTTAAAAGTGATTCAAATTAAACAGTCAAAGAGAAAACCATTATTTGTTTGAACTGTTTACAATTTATAAACTTGAAAACTGTGACGAGGGGTCACAAAGTAAAAAAGGTTGGGAACCACTGATGAAAAGTGGGGGGAAAGTGTTTTTTATCTACCAGAGAACAGTATGACAGGATGTGATCATCACCTACAGTAAGTTAAATGGTCACATTTCAGTGTCAGTACTGTCTTTATTCACATCCAGCTGTATAATCCAGAGCAGCCATACTGCAGGCCAACTAGCCCACTCTGCTCTACTGTACCTAACGCAGGTGCACTGGCACTCCGGGTACGATCTTCACAAGTTACAGAGCCGTGAAAGAAACACGAGGATCAGTAACAAAACATCTCAAAATAGTGAAAAATTAGATCAATTCGAGGACATTAGGAGCTCAGTATCACCCAGGTTTGGAGTGCTGGCTGTCTGCTTGCCTCCACGCAGCTTGAAGAAGCCACGGCCGAAAGAGGAACGGGCCTTCTTGGTACCAAAACTCTCATCACTTGTGGCGTTTGCTTTGGTAGGAGGCGAGGAACCAGATCCTGCTTTATTTTTGGCCTGTGAGGAAAAAATACAGGACAGTAGAAAAGTCAGGATACAGCCAAAGATAAACCAATGAAGTAAAAAAAAAGTAAATGAGAAAGAAAGAAATGGAGTTCCACCATTTAACCACTAGGTGTCAGAGCAGGACTATCTGCAGGACATGCTCATACGGCGTGTACTGTGATTGGTCCTGTGACTACATGAAGACTGATAAAAGAAGCTAATACTCTCTGGCAGTCATCCATTCAGCCTGCTCACTCACATAGATTCACATTCTCCACATTCAAAAGGTCAGAATGAAAATGAATGAACACTTTGGACACATTTCCAATAGCTTTAACACTCACACCCACAGTCCACTAGAGACTCATCAGAGGTCGCCTGGTCTTACCTGGTCAGTGCTGCCCGGCTGTGGGACGTCTAAAGAACTGAAACAATAAGAATGAGTATTCAAGTTTTTAAGCTTCAGTCAAGAACAAGTAGTTCAAGAGTCCTGAAATATCCTCCACAAAAAGCACTGCAGAAGTACTGTAACTTTGCTGACATACCACATAATTAAACGTTGGATAACTGGTGTAAAAATCTACTAAAAAAAGAAAAACAAATGCTGTCCAACAGTCTTTCTCAAGCAAAAAGAACAAATGACGTCTACACAATGAAGTGATAAACAAAATGCTCTTATTACTCTTTTCTGCTCACTGCTTCACAATTGGACAAATTACAATCAATTCTAGATGTACTCATTAAAGGCCGTGCACCCACACAGGCGTTTTCCCTCATGCTGCTTGATTAAACCTCTTGTCAGGACTGTGTGGGCGTGACAGACTTTGTTTGATTAACATCTTCCTGACTCTCCACATAGATTTGTTGCAAATACTAAGGTGGGACAGATTTTTCCTTTATTATTCTTACTGGGACGTGGAGTCAGGGTAATGTAGTAACTGTTATAGTTAATTTAACAATTAAAACTGAAATTTGAACACCTGGAAATTGTATCACCCAAAGCAAACTTGTATCGCCTACACACTGTTTTTTACACAATCTGTTGTTTCAGTCACAAACTGTTCACAGACAGCATACAGCGTGTCTTGAACGAACTTCAAAAAAGGTCCAAAACATCAGCTAGAATTAATTCATATATTGTGCAGATATTTCAGCGTATTCATTTCCACCCATGAGACAAAATAGCAGAAACAAAAGGGGTTTTAATAACATGTAGGAACAGTAATCCAGTCTGAAAAACTCTGATGGCAGAGTTTTACCTTTCTGCTGCCTGTAGCTGTCGTTCTCTGTCCAGGTCGTTCATTTCAGAGAGCACTGCTATACATGGAATAGACTGAGACAGCAACAGAGAAAAACATGATTAATTGAACATATTTTCTCAACAGCAGAAGATTTACACAGCTCAAAAAATAATAACCCGAACAGAAGCTCTGAATTCCTGAGAGAAACAATTTCAGAGTGGGAGGCCGAAACTGAGCTTTTCTAAAGGAAGTCTACAGTCTGGGGTTCATCCTGTGTGCGAATTGTTTTGACAGAGGTTGTGTTTACCTCGCCAGAGCTCCTTCCTGCCTCCCCCACCAACGCCAGGGTGACCTGATCCACCTCCATGGATACAGGAACCGCGGGATCATCTGGGATATCGTCATAGTCATCTTCCTTTAACTTCTCTGAGAGAGGACAGTTAGGACAGTCACCAGGGATGTACTGCAGCGTAAACCCAACAAGCTCATTTTACCCTTTTTCTTTTTAAGTTTATTCACCTTGTTGGGTTGCCATAAACCCTTCATGGTATAAATTCAAAGAATAACTCATGAGAACAAATGAGGAAAATAATCGAGAGTACTTAACGTCTTTCTTAAATGTTGTTTTCTTGATATTGGTAATTGTTTAGTGGCCTGCGGGTATCCAATATAAAGAATATAAAGATTTTAATGTATCAGCCTTAACAAAAAGTAAAGCTGCGATGGAGAAAACTTGCTTTACAATATTTCATGATTTCTTTGGCTCCATTTTCACAGCAAAGTTTCAGCGTGCAAAGAGCCAAACTGGCTAAATTCTTGCCTTTAAACACAAGATACTGTCCCTGCATACAGTGTGCAAAACACTAAACCGAATGTTCAGGCTTCTGAATGCTGCCATCTCATGTTACACAAGAGTTGATGCTTATTATTGTTTACAGATCACTGAACTCTTTACTTTAACAGCATTGCCCTGGTGTGAAGCACTGCAACATGATTCCTTATTACTTCACCACTTCGCCATACATTTGAAATGTAGAAAGAAAAGAAAAAGAAATGCAATTACTTTCCTTTTGATTACTTTCAAAATGTTGCATTGAGTATCTGTTTTGGTAGTGTAGATTGTGGTTTAACATTATATGCCCTCAAGCATTATAATATAACAGTACTGTAGCTTACTGTATATTAAATGATTAAACTTACAAGTGAGTGAAATAAGGTTTGGTGTCTTGAATAAAGAAAATGATGCAGTGAAGTGCAGTCACTTCCATCATTTTGCCTTTTATGAAGGTAGGAGTTTCTGTAGTTTGTTAAGTCAGACTCTAGACTTCATTCTGACAGCTGCAGGCTGTTTTGATGAGAATTAGTTAATGTTTGGCAGCATTACATTGATAATAAACACTTTATCTGAAAATTCAACAATTATTAAAATTCAGTGATAAACGTGGACAATGTTGTGATGCTCTGATAACCTAATTTGACACATTTTGTGTGCTATGCGAGATTTTGAGGACAAAATTAGGAGAACGGCATTTTGTGAGTTTTGCAAATTGAAACTCTGTTGTGACAACTGATCCAAAGCATTTGTAAAATGCTGTAAATCCCCAAACTTTGATTCGATATCCTGGTAAGTAAATAATGGAAGGTAAATAATGAATAACAATGTGTCTTTAAACACAGTCTGACCTTTGACCAGCTCCTGCACTTTCTTGCACTTTGTAAGTGACTCCTCCAGCTCTTTTATCCTTCGTTCCTGCAGATAAACACGCATGACGTTGCTTTAAGTAAATCAAAGCGGCTGCTCAGCTGCTGCTAATGACCACTGCGTCACATCACACTGTACCTTCTCATCGTTGGCAGACGCCAGTGACTCCAACACCCTCTTCATCTTCAACACTTCTGTATCTGGAAAAAAAATAACGGATGATTTATACTTGTGGAAAGCTTAGTTTAGCTTCAACTCCCCCCGGCTCTGAAACCAGCCAGCAGAAACCAGAAATAATGAAGCCACTGGGGCTCAGTGTGCTGGTCAGTAGGACTCTTGTTTCAGCTTGTTGCTGCAATGAACTCTTGATTCAATTATAATCACAAATTATCAAAAATACGGACTTTCTGTGTGTTTTACTAGGAGTGCTGCATAATCAAACATGTGCCAGCCACTTGGTAATCTAATCCAAACCCTGTTTATCTGCAAGGCAAACCTCATGTGAACTCTGAAGTGTGTTAACGAGAGTAGAGCGTGTCATTACATTGAGGTAGATGAGTAGAGTTGGCTTTGAAACCATTTAATTAATCAGAATCCAATATTGAATCTTCTAATCAAACCTTAATCCCTTTTCAAATCCATTTCGCTTCAGATTTTAACACCCTTAAAGCCGCACTAATCAATATTTTTACATTAACAATGGAACAATGGAAGGAGTCGCTCGTAGTGACGCACCTACAGAAGAGTTTGCCTCAGCTGTACAGAGCATTTTAGCGTCTTTCAGCTCATTGTTTTGGTTTCACAGCTCACAACGTTACTGTTTTGGTTCAGTCTCATCTTTATCATCAGCATTTGCAGCTGTTGGCAGCAATAAAGCTCTGGTGAACCCACTGTACGCTACCTGTCCACCACCAAACGCCAGGCGGACACGGTTACAGACTAGCTGGTGAACATAGTGGAGCATTTAGCAGCTAAAGAGCCAGATATTTCCCTCAGGAGCTGGTGGAGACCAAAAACAGAGCTAAAAATATATTGGTGGACAGAAACACAACTCCAAATTTATTATAATAATGTTCCTTTTCTGCCCAATGTGTAAATTGTTTGCAAACACGTTCCCCATAATAACTTTATAAGGTGATAATATGTTAGTAATGTGTTTACAGCTTTTTTGACTGCCTTCAAAAAAAAAATCAATTAAGGCAGCTTTAAGTAACAAAAGTTAAGAATAACATGTTTGAGAACTAAAACTCACAAATTGACATTCAAAGAACTAAAATTCAAAGAACTAAAATCTGTAAGACAGATTATGTATGAGCTATTGAGCTACAACCTGAATGCTTTGTACATTTTCTTTGCTAATAAAAAAAGGCGATAAAAGATTTGATAAGAGATGCATTACACTCTGAGCTTATCAAATGCAGGTATTTTAACAACAAAATGAACCCAACTATCTGAATTCAGTGCTCCACAGTATATGGGTTACAGTGGCCTGTTGGTTGGCCAAACTTTGGTTTAAGCTCAGTGCTAATGAGCATCTACCCTGCTTCAGTATCCGTGACCTCTAATCTTAGTGAAGGAAAGTCATGAAATAGCTTATGTCTGAGTCCTAGTAATTTCAAAATCACATTTTTTTTGGTTGCAGTCCGTTTTTT
>NTHP01000138.1:197188-207311 GCA_003416845.1 Oplegnathus fasciatus | reverse complement strand
AAAAAAAAAAAAAAACACAACTGTGTTATCACTAATCCCGTTATGGTACAAGCTCTCATTCTTCCTTTTCAAATGGCTGCTACATCAAATTAACCCTGCAGTCTGTGCCGCAAAACACTGGCTGCCCGAGAGACAAAAAACAAAGTGATCTCCAGGACTTATTTCCGAGGAAGTCACGGGTGCTCCTGGGCAGGCTCCTATCTGGAATAATGGCACTATTCTCCCAGGGGTCTCGGGCCTCGTAGCATTGGCATGCTCGGCATCTCAAACTTCCATAACAAAGTTGGACAATATCCCCATGACCGCTGAATTCAAACACTTATCACATGCCTCTCTTTTGCTTGTATTGACCACTTATCACTTCAAACAAGATCTGATTTAAAGGGGCTGAGATAGTGTACAGTATGTGGAGAGAGCAGCTGAAGCCCAGGACTAACAACATAAAAACAGTGGCTCTACTTGTTCCCATGGTAGGGGGGCAGGGGCTGCAGGGTTTACTTCATTTCCTCTCTCTCTGGGGTCACAGTGTCACACCCAGCAGGGTAAAACATGGACATTTAGAGCATGATTAAACCAATGGCCTCAATATGAGCTGGGGGCTGGGGTCTGCTGTTAACACAAGGGGCCTTAAGTGCTTCGTTGCCTTATTTCAACTACACACTTCACAGAAAGAGGAGTACGTTTCTTCCAGAACATCATGCACACTGCTGTTTACTTGCACTACATCATAAACATATTATTAAGACTGATTATGAACATAATTCTGGTGATGAACCATTTCATGTCATTTAAAGCAAGACAAAACAGGACTTCTGGTCAATAATCATGCCAGAAAATACTTTGGATTTCAAAAACCTGCCTTCCAATATAGCTTTACAGTTTCTAAGGGTTTTACTACTAATACATTCTCCCCTGCAGGTATTTCCAGAGTTTGATGGAAAACCATCACTCACTCTCACCAGGGTGGCCGCTGTATTTGGTCAGCTGCTTGTTTCACCCCGTGGGGGGGACCTAAATCATGTCCCTTTTCCAAAAAGAGATGTCTTTTTGTTGAGAATCCAAATATTTTCTCTCTCTGTGTGAATGCAGAAAACAACAAATGGCATGAAGAGAGAAACACCAGTGTGTGTAATCTTATGCTCTACTCAACCGTCTTGTATAGCAGTGTGGTTATTCCAATCACGGGTGTAGATAAAACAAGGATCAAAACATTTTAAAACAAATCACATGAATCTGGTATTATGAGTTTGATGGGAAATCCCATTCTGTGGAAAACAGAGCATCTTATCAGTTCACATGCGGTTCAGAATTTGGGGCTGAGAGGCACACCAGGAATTACACGTGCTCTGGTGCTGGTCATGTGGCAGAAAATGGCATTGAAGCTTGCCACATAAACTGGTCTGTCCATTCTTCAGATTCATAAAAAACTAGACCCTTTAAAATGCCAGGCTGAGATATTTTCCACTTCTTTTCGCATCAGTGATGAGCAGGTCATCCATGAAGAATTTTCTGACCAAAACCTCAAGAGAGAAGCCCACTGATGAGGGTCCATCTCTCCAGCCATGTGAAGAAGTGTCTGTAATGATGATTGATAACGCCACACAGTGTAGGAGTGAGCACTACACACATTCCTGAGCAGGTTAGTTCTCCCGAAAACCAAACACTTATGCCTGGTACTGACATCCCCGCTGACCTCTGTGACCTCCCTCCCTCCACCCTTTATACAAAACCCTGAGGACTTTATTCAGTCGCAAACTAAGACATGAGGCTGGTGGTATTTTCTGTTTAATACCCTGAAAAGATCAAAACCAACAAGGAATTGATCCTACTAACAAGTATTATCTGTGTAGCCAAAGCCTGATATATCTTATTCCTCTGTTGCACACCATCCTGCTGCTGTAAATACTCACTAAAGCACTAAATGTTCATTAATACACCACAGAAAATAGTTCCCAATAAATGCACTATTTACTCCTGTTTCAGTAAAGTTTGCTAAAAACTACAGTGGCCAGCTGTTTTAGGAAATCCCTTAGCCTTTCTTAAAAATAAAACTATACCTGTTTTTAAAGATTTACATCTTCAGTACGAATGAATGGGCTTGGGGCTGATTGCCACAGACAAGGTAGGCAAGTCTGAAAGTACTCAGAGATGGACTAAGATATTGTTGGTTTTAGTCTTTTCGTGAGATTTGTTGACACTAAGAGAAAAACAGAATAACACCACTTTTATCCTGTAACTGATACTGTACAAAGGTTGTACACAGACTTCCACATCCAAACTGAAATAGGCTTTTGGGAAACATTATGGATGAGCAGATTTTATATTCTGGAAAAGCCTTGACCATTTATTTCTGTCAGGACAATAACTTCTCATTAGCTATCCTTAGCTTACTGTGTGCCAAGTAGAAAAGGTTCATATTACAAAGAGAATAAAAGACTAGTGACAACTTCTTCAAATTGGCTTCTTTGTCCAAAGATACTGTAATCATTTCCTGTTCTAAATGCACTTTATTTGAGCAGCTGGCTGACTGTATAAAACCACATTAAGAACACAGTTAACTTATGGCTCTGGTAACAAAACATTCACACAAAAGACATCAGTGCCATCTATCTAAATATATCTGACAGAAGTAATATTTCCAAGTCTATTTTATAGAAAGACAAATCTGCCTGAAGAGCAAACTTGACTTTTCTTATGCTGTAAGGTGGTTTTAACTTCAACCAGATGGACAGAAGGAGATATGGAGGGGGGGAGGGACAATGCATTTGAAAAGAAAATAGGCTGGGATTACTTGACCCTATGCTGAGTGGTCGGGGTCTAAAACACACACACGCCTCTGCTGGAGCCTCAAAGACTCATGCTATCCTAGGTCCAGCTGTGGTACAGATGTGCGTTTCAGAACTGAACTGGTTCAGAGGAGTAATAGAAGCAGCATTAGTTGTTAGCAGTCAAGACTCTAGAACTGGTTATAGTATGGTGGACAACATTGTTGCTTGTTGGATAAAAAGTTGCTTGTACCATTTGTGAGTCTGTCTGAGGCTTTAAATCTCAAGTGTCAATCAAAATAATTAGCTTTCCACTGGTTTTGATTATTCTGCTTACAGCTAGTTTAAGTCATATTTTTCTCTTACAACTATAACTCTTCCTACAGATAGTTTAAAATTAAATCCCCTTTAAATGTTAATAAAGGTGTCCCACAAGGCTCAATATTGGGTCCCTTGTTGTTTACAAATAAATAGCATCTGTTTTCCATTAGGGCTGCAACTAACGAGTATTTTCATTATCGATTAATCTGCTGATTATTTTCACAATTAACAGTTCGGTTTATACAATACCAGAAAACAGAAAATATGCCTATCACAATGTCCTACAGCACAAAATATCTTTTTTTGTCTAAGAAAAGAGTCTAAAATCCAATAATATTCAAATTAACACCAAGAAAAGCAGCAAATTCTAACATATGAGATCCTGGAACCATCAAATATTTTTCATTTCAGCTGAAAAATGACAAACAATTCATCAATCATCAAAATAGTTTGTTTGGTTTTTTTTTATTGACTAATCAGTTAGTGAACTAACTGTTGCAGCTCTAGAAACCATGCTTTCTCCAGGTCATAGTCTACCTTCTGCCTGCCCTCTTTAACTTTCTGTCTTTAACTGACATACCACAGAATTATCACATACCAATATGTAAAGAGTCTGGTTTGATAGCAGATTATTTATCAGTACAAAACCTACGGAGAACAGATAGATCATTAACTAAAAACTGAATTATTATAAAGAGCTGTTTCTCATTCAAAAAGAGATATTTTTCATTATAAACTACAGTATTGTATCCTGCTGGATTATGGAGGTATACTGTGTGCTTGTGTTGCTGCAACTACTCTTGAACCATTGGCCTCCAGTGGCATTTGATTAAAGTGACACTTGATTCTTTACACAAGACAGCTATCGGACTTATTACCAAGAGAAATATTGCAAAGTCAGATTTCATTACTGCATCCACAAGCCCCCAGTACACTTGTGTTTAATTTAGAAAGCTTTGCTATCTGAGTTGCCAAGATATCGACTATCCTCAGTTGAACTTAGAGCCAATAACAATGGCAGTGGATAGCACCTTAAGTTAGTTTACAAAGTTCTTCATACCCTCATACACTATGGGCTTTCTTGCAAAAGATATTTCAACAAGAACTTCTACTGTAAATAAATAAACCTTAATCAACGAAACTATCAGTCGCATCAGCAAAAGTATTTGTGGTAGTCAGTGTAGTGGTAGGAGTGGTTGAAGTAATATGAGCAGTAGTGGTGATGTAGCATAGCTTTAATTGCAGTATTTGCAGATAGTATTGTATTCCCATTAGGGTTGCAACTAACAGTGTACTGTCATTATTGAGTGATGTACCATTTTTCGATTGTTTTGTATAAAAAATGTTAGAAAATAGTGAAAAAATTCCAAATCACAAGCTCCCAGAGCCCAAGGAGGTCTTCAAATGTCTTGTTTTGTCCATTCGACAGTCAAAAACCCAAAGATATTTAGTTTACAATCATACAAGACAAAGAAAAGTGGCAAATTCTTGTATTGGAGAAGCTAGAACCAGAGAATATTTGACATTTTTGTTTGAAAGATGACTCAAACTATAAATCAGTAATCAAAATAGTCGTCTATCGACTAATTATTTAATCTCTAACTTCAATTAGTTGCAGTACAGCAGTAATAGTTATAGTACTTGACGAGGTAACGTGGACATGAAGCGTGACATGGCTTTGTGGAAGTCAATCCCACGTGAAATCCAACCACCAGTCAAACACCCTGCCTTTGTTTACACTTCCCCCCTGAGAGATGGTCCGGTGGACTTTTAGTTTGGGCTGCTCTGAGGTCAGACTGTTTGACAGAAACGACAGCACAGACTTTAAACCAGTGCTCACACAAACAACTCTTTGTCTTTCAGAGACTCACATGATAGCACCGCGACACTGATCCCAAGTTATTGCAGTTTTTTCCATGTGGCCCCAACTACATCACAGTCAGAAATCACATTGGAGGGGGAAAAAGTAAGGGGATTGTGGAAAGAGGCAGGAGAAACTGAGTAAGAGATCACAGCAAGCCAAGAAAAACTGCCCTTTTATTGCTTTTGTTATCAAGGTCTTAGCACAAAAGCAGCCCCTTCTAAGTATGAAGTCTTATTCAGGGCATAATTTCACAGCTGCTCCTGTAAACTCAGAAGATAAGTACAATACAGCAAAGCCAAATGAGCTCTACAATAGTGTCTACACTGAATGAAACCATAAACAGGCTTGAAACAGAGGCATCCCCACACTCAGGAAGACCTTCACTCGGTCCTGTCAGGAAGCGTTTCCTGGCACATTCTGGAGAAATGTCTTCCTCTTCGTCAGAAATTGCCATTTCCCAGTAATCCCAGCACCATCTGCACTAACAAAACTAAAAGCTGAAATCCCAAAAAGCCACTTGCACAGCTCATTTAAAACTGGGCCTCTAATTATATTCTTGTGACACAAATGTTTCAGATTAAGTTGGGATTTTAATTTAATTTCAGGAGCATGTAAACATCCCAATATATCATGTGACTTAGAAGTGACACCTCCCTTCTTTCAAAATACACCACCACAAGAGTACTGTACCAAGAATGCAAGGAATGTCAAGAAAAAAGGTGGCTGAGATAGGAAGGCCCTCGGCGAGTTTCTTGACACGTGGCTTCAAGAAAAATAAAAATCTAAAAATTACAAAACTTTGGGGTCTGTGCCATGTTGAGCTTACTGCAGTCCAAGTTTGCTACTAATGCAAACTACTGTAGGACCAATAGTGGACTTTGTCTCCTCTTTACCTGACTGAGCAACAAACAAACGCCTGTTGCCAGAGGAAACAAGATGATTGGTGCCAGGAGATTAGAGTTATTTATTTGTGTGTTAAACAATCACTGACCAATGTGAAAATGTGCGTTTATTATGCCAGTTCTCCCACTGTAACATCAGATATGGCTGTGCAAGCAAGTGTGCAGCAGCAGCAGCATGGATTTTCCTGAGCAGCCAACCGTTAGCCGTGAGAGCGTGGCAGCCGGGATACAAATATGGTTATTGTCGGAGAGGGAAATAAAATCCTTTGTTATGCTTTCAGTTCTCCGCCCGGAAGCCAAGACATCATCAGTCGTATGCAGAGAGGAGGGCTGCCAGCAGGTCATGCAGCGCCTCAGGAGGGAGGTTTTTTTTTNTTTTTTTTTCCTGAACAACTGTACAATGCAGAGGTTTACCCAAACAAAGGCTGCAGAAGTCTGAGACTGATAATGAAAGAAGCTGACACTGGACCAGAAGCAGCTTTAAAACTGCCGGCTGCTCGTGCCTTTTATACAGTAAACGTTAGTGGGAGCCAAACTGAGTCCGACTGGAGGTTCACCGCAGTGATTCATGATTTGGCTTGTACATTAATGGACATGTGATGCATAAAGTAGCTCTGGTTAAATTTAAAAAACATATTCACTTACAAAGCTAGTATAATTCAACTTACTAAAAGAAACTATAAGGCCCTGAAAAGTAGTAAATCTTAAGAATTATTACTTGAACTCATAAGATTTGTTTTTGCTCTTCTCCACGGATGGTACATGATATTAATTAGCAGGTTTTACATGTGTATTTTTCTGGTAATATAAAATCTAAGCACTTGTGATGCAGCTGTTTGCCTTTGTTGAGTAGTAGAGAGATTCTGCCACAAACAAAACCACAAAATTATAATAAAATATCACAACAAAACTCTGCAAGTCCCAAGGATAATAGCTATGGGAATATCTTCTGATACAAAAAGCAAGAAAATAAAATAATAAAGTTGATCAAATTAAACAATAACTACACTCTAATCTCTTTTAAGTCACCACATATACTGTACACATTGAAATAAATGATATATTAGATACTCTATATATTACAAACAAAGGGAAAGGAGCTAAACTCTGTGTTAGTACGTTAGCTAACACAAACACTTTGTCATTAGTTAAGTTACGTCCAATTAAAAGAGTAAAATTGGCGGTTTTTTGTTCTTAGTTTTAACACAATTAAGCTAGCAGTCAAACCAAGCTTGGATAAACAAACCGTTAAAACTTAACTTTGTTTAGAAAGTTCATTTAAACTTCGGTCAACTTACAGTTTTCGACCCAGAAACGTTGCTGAAGGGATCCGGCTGCTTTACTCCAAACAGTTTGGGCACTTTTCACAGCAGCTGCTTCATGGTTGGCGTTCAGCTTCCCATTTAATTTCTCTCTGAACTGAAGTTTTCATCCCAACTGAAGAGACTTCGAGCGGCGTCAAGCTAAACAGACAGGAAGGAAGACTTCCGGAAAGGAGGCCTTCACAATAAAAGCGTAAAATCCGTCGAGCTACTTGTACTTTACTTGAGTATTTCCCATATACTGTTTTATACATGGCAGCGGTCCTCAAACTGGGGTCCGAGGACCCCCAGGGGTCCTTGAGAGGGTTCCAGGGGGTCCCCAGAAAAAATGCTGAATATTTTAATTTCACTATTATTTCACTGACTAAAAGTTAGCCCAATGAGAAAATGTATAAGAATGACTATTCTGATCATAGGTTTCACACTCTTCTCTGTTAATCTGCCAGTCTACAGTATAGACAGTTATGGAATAATTAAATCTTCTCAGACGGGATCCCTGAGACTACAAATACGGGTCCGCGACCTGATGTGTATCAATTTGGGGGTTCTTGACACCAAAAAGTTTGAGAACCACTGGTCTATGGTATTTCCCAGTGGTGAAGTGTAACTAAATACATTTACTCAAATACTTAACTTAAGTACAATTTTGACATATTTGTACTTTACTTGAGCATTTCTATTTTATGCCATTTTATACTTCTTTTCAAAAGGAAATGCTGCATTTTTTTTTTACTACTAGTTACTTTTTATATTAAAAAACACATATATGATGTGTTTTGTTGATGCAGTACTACAGTACTAATCTACCCAGTAGTATACAAAGTATTGACATTAAAATGCTCTTACATGTATTTGTTGGTGATAAAAAAATAATAATGTAATATCCTATAATAATATAACACTGTGAAAGTAGCCATTCCAAATGATGAGAAGTTTTACTTTTGATACTTTAACCACACTTTGCTGATAATACTTCTGTACTTTCACTTAAGTAACATTTTGTAAAAAGGACTTTTACTTGTAATGGAGTGTTTTCAGACTGTGGTATTTCTACTTTTACTTAAGTAAAGGATCTGAGTATTTCTTCCACCACTGGTATTTCCATTTTATGCAGCTTTATACTTGTACTCCACTACATCTCAGAGGCAGATATTGTACTTTTTACTCCACTACATTTGTCTGGCAGCTTTAGTTACTTCTTTGTCTAAAAATACTCACAATGTTACTTAAGTAAAGGTACAGAAGTATTATCAGCAAAAAAAAGTACCTCATGACTAAGTACAGTACTTGAGTAAATGTACTTAGTTACATTCCACCACTGCTCAAACATATGATGATCTTATAGACCATGATGCATTGCTGTAGATTAAAGTACCCAACAGTATATAAAGTAGTTAAAATGAGCTCAACATCTACAGCAGTAAAATGCAACATGCACATTAATGCAGCAGGAACATTAATCCAGAAACATCAGATATAATATTAAAACACTGACAGGGAACATTTTACTGCACAATGAGCACTTGAATGTTGAAAAGTTGTGTAGACACATTCCTGGTGCAGAACTCTCTTGGTTTTTGCTCTCTTTTTCAAATTTGAGCACTTTATTCATCGTTGGCCATTTGGTCTGTAGCCTCATTGTGTCCCTGGCATGAACAAAGACAGATCTGGACGCTCTGTTATCTCTTTACTCTCTGATATATCTTGTTTATGTGAATTAAACTTCAGTTTTACTTCTTTAGTTCAGTAACTGACACCTTCAAAAAAGATGTTGTTTATCCAGACAGTCAATGTGGTTCAAAAGCATGTAGGAATTTCCATTTTGGGCAACAATTTCTGTCATTTTAAGTTTTTATTTGTTCTTGTTTGTTTGTTTTTTAAGGCACTTGAGTGAAAGGAAAAACTATTTTATGACGTTTAAACACCAAAATGAATTTATGTCAGTTTTTATTGTGTTAATTGAATTAAAAGTGGTTTAAGATTAAAATCCGCACTATTTTGAAAGTCCGTACCGGAAACAATATTTGTTATTCCACCGGCTTTATACTGCGCATGCGTTTAACAGGGTTTTTTTTCTCCCAAAAATTGAAGCTAATGGTCTAGTGTAGGCTACACGAATGTAAATATTGTTTCATTTATTTCATTTTTACTTATTTGGCACTTTTTACCAAACACGCGAACAATCCCTCAGAAAGAACTACTGGAAAAGTGGGACTTTTCAGCTTTACATAAATTGTCTTTATCGTCAGATAAAGTGTAAAAGCAAAAGGTAAAACTGAGGTGCGATATACCACAGCTAACTCCCCTCTTCTGCTTCTTCAAAAAGCATTTCAAAAACATATGACAACAGTATTTTTTCAGAATCAAACTGATACTATTTGAATGACCGTAACGTCATTGAAAATTACGAGGAGACCCTGAAGGCAACACCTGTACCTTCGTCAATCTTTACCTGTGAAGTCTGAAATCAGCTTTATAGCAACAAACAGCCTTTTTTTTTATTGCAGTTTATCCGACACGGTCTGTTAAATATGTGATGGCAGCAGTAAAAAGGCTTCAGAGCAAAGTGTTGTGATTAAAGTGTCTGACAGAAATTAGGTGAAAAATGACCTAAACTCGAGTGAGCTGCAGCCATATCTCAGTTGTGTCAACGCTTTTAATTTTTCATTCAGATGTTCTTCTGCTTCTTTTCTCCACATCTGTTCATTTTCATTGGATGGTTTGATTTAATTTCTCTTGTTGAACAAGCGATAATGGCTTTTACCTGGATTCACCTCATCACTGCTATAAATGGAAAAAAAAAATAAGTGTTCCTAATTGTCTCTAATAGAAAGTGTACACACTGTATGTTCGATATGAACTGTCTTACCTCATATAAAGTAAGTGGTGGAAAGCAGGAGCGTAGCACAGAATTCTGGGCCCTGTACATAGGCAGTCTCTGAGCCCCCC
>NTHP01000138.1:186734-197141 GCA_003416845.1 Oplegnathus fasciatus | reverse complement strand
CCCCCATGATTTTAAAATTATTAATACAAGCAATTTTCGTGGGCCCCTCCACACCTTTGGACCCTATAAATTGGTACCTTTTGTCCCCCCTGTCCTACACCCCTGGTGGAAAGTAATTAGGTACATTTACTCAAGCACATACGTATAATTTGGAGGTACCTGTACTTTCCTGTATTTCTATTTTATGCCATTTTATACCTCTTTTCAAAAGCAAATACTGCATTTTTTTTACTTCGCTACATTCATTTCACAGCTTTAGTCACTAGTTTCTTTCTTTCTTTTCATCCAAAACATATCAGTTTATTTAATATACTGATTTGTTGTAGATTACTGGTATCCAGTAGAATATAAAATAGTGAAGCTCCACCTCACCGAGCTGCAACATTAAAATGCTGCCCACAAAACACATCAGTGCATCAGCCATTTTCACCCTGTTGTCTTGCTATTTTCACTTGAGTAGAGGATCTGAATACTTCTTCCACTGGTGGAAATCAAAAGAATTTGTGGTAAACCCTCCACAGTGACGCTGCTTTTCAGTGTTTGCTCCACTGTTAAAGAAATTACTTGAAAAATTACACAATTCAGCTTGTTTTTTAGACATCACATGGCAGACAAACGTACACTGAAACGCATAAACACAGAAATGTAACATCTCCTCAGTTTAGATTTTCTTTGCTTCCTTTTCGTATCTTCATCTAGTCTGCTTCTTGTGCTGCACCTAATTTCTCTCCTGGGGGTCAATAAAGTCTTATCTTATCTCACTCTCTTAATGCAATATCGACAAACAAGACACTATCTAAAATACAGTAAATACACTGAACACAGGATAGTATATAAATATACTGGATGGCATGAGGCTTAAAACTGTGAAACTGAACAGATTGACTGTCCAAACTACATATAAGTACATATATTATACTATCAGGAATTAGCGGCTGTTGCAGTATTTATAGCATCAGCAAGAACAAGAAAAGAACCTGAGCGATGCGATAAGTGAGGGCAGCTCACAAAAGACTTGAGTTAAACTATAATAAAGTGGCCAGTGGGTGCGTGGGTGGGTGGGAAAGGACAGCAAATCACATTACACTGAGTGCAAATTAAAAGCCCTATGCTTGGCGAGAAAGGTCATATTCATTTTCAGTCCATTTCAGAATAAACACCTGTTATTTGTGACAAAATACACACTGTAGGTCTCCTGACAAATATTTTCTCACACAGTCTCTCTCGCAACAGTTAGATGTCGATTCAGGGGGGTTGAGACGAAAACAGACAGTTCGGCCAGCAGGTGGAGTTAGAGGTGTTCTCATGATCTTTGGAGCTCACACCCAAGAACACAGTAAGTTGCCTTTATGAAGGAGCCTTGTCTCAAAGTACAACAAGTGCATGTGCCATAGACATGATGTAACAGACTGTCCCTGGAGTAGAATAACTGATTGCCTCCCTGACAGCAGTTTGGAGAACACAGTCATAGTGCATGTTTGATTTAATGTCAGTATAAGCTTGAACAGCACTGACTCACTGAGAAATAGATAATGGTCCAGCCGCCTATGGTGCAGTTTGATGTAGTAACACATGCTTCCATAACCAGCAGTTTTAGTGCAGACTTCTGTGCCCTCGCAGCTTTTTGATGTGTTTTTCACTCCTTCTTGAAATGTAATTCTGTCATATATTTGTTCCTTGGCTGCACTTGAAGATCAACATGGTGCACACTGGTAGAGGGTGAACAAAAGGGACTGTCGGCTAAAGAATCACTCTATAGCTGAAGATCATGAATATCAGCGCAGAGCGTGGATGTAAGAGGATTAGTCAGATGGATAAAAGCTAAGCAACAGTTTCTTTTAAATCACGTGTTTCCAAATCACCTTGAGACTTGAAAAATATAAAATTAGGGATGCACTAGTTCAGACTTTTTCTCTCCTGATACCAATATCTGAATTCACAGTCTCCATCAATACCCATTCCTGTTTGGATATTAATTTAAAGCCTTTATACCTAACTATGTGGAACTCTTTGACATCATTTTTATGGAAGGTAACAAGACGCTAGGAATTGCTGTGGTGATAAAAATTGAGTCGGCGGTTTGCTGTGGTTTAACAAATGTAATAATAGTGGAATTTTATAGTGATATTGAAGAAGGATCTGTATTTAATGTGGATGGTTTGCGACTGGCTGACACCAAATCCACACACGCATCAATAGAAGTAAGGGAGTAAATATCCCATCTGGCTGGTTGTGATACACAGCACACAAAGATATATATTAAAAATATATTAGTTTTTATGTGTTGTCAAAATGAGATATCATTTTCAAGAGAGGCCCTGACCTGCGGACCTCTTGAATGGCTGCCCACATCTCAGATTTTTTCAACAGTTCGAATAGGTCAGGTGTTGTGCTCATTGGCGGCTGGAAAAACCAATCAACCAACCGATTAAGAATGGGGTCGTGACCTTCCTGTGCGAAAGCAATAAAAATGGCGACAGATAAATTTCCACGAAAAAACAATGAGACTGACGCAGCTGTACAGGTTGTTGCACATCGACTTACAGGAAGAATAACTCCTAAATCGGCATATATATATTTATATAACCGCTGACTTCAGCTGAAAGGATATGTTGAATCAGTTTGACTCAGTTTTCAGTAGTAGTTTTCGACATACTTCAATAACACAGTTCCACAGGGCAAATTTATGGGATTAGCTATTTGCAAATGGATGCTTAGGGCAAAACAAAACAGAAGAGGGGAAATTTCTCAACCTATAAAAGGAACACTTCAGTTTCCCTGAAGTGTTCAAAATCACCAAATTTGGAGATTCAAAGTTTTCTTTGGACAGCTACAAAATATTCCTTGTGAATTTCATGCAGACACACAGTTTATTCCCCTCTAACAGCAGCCTCTCTGTGAATACATCTGTGTCAGTATGTCTGGTGGCATACAGGTATATGCGAACTAACTGGTCTCCCAAATGACTCTCATAAGACACATTCCTCTGAGGGGAAGGTGTCCCTGTGCACCTCATCATATAGCAATCATAGCAGTAAAAGCAATTAGCACTTTTTTACAACCTCCTTCAGTCTTTTATGGTTTCTTGAGTACAGCACTTACTGCTGATGAAATCCATCTGACACATTATTCTGATAATTTAAAGGCAAATGATGCTGCTGAAAGCTTTAACTCTGCAGCCAGCTGCCATTCTGGTTGTCAAGTGTTTTGCCTATCTAGCACAATCTCTGGAGACAATGTCCCAAAGCATCCTATCATGCAGCCTGGTGATTTTAGTGGCCATGGCAACCTGGCTGCTTGGAAGTACCTGTACAACCCTGTAACAATTTTTAATTTCTTTACGTGGTGAGGGAGCCAAAAGCGACTCAAAGCCAACGTGACTGAATTGATGTCAAGTTGTTCTGGTTGAAGCTGGAGCGTGAGGCTCCAGGCTGAGGTCAAGCGCTCCTGTTGGTGCACATTAATGGACGTGGTAAGCACTCAGGTTACAGAAATATCCAGCAGTGCAAAATCATAATTCGCATTTGAGTCGCCTGCCAGTCCTAAAAAGCCACACTGAGTCCTCTACATGGTGAGTGGAGAGTAAAAAGTAGAGCACACAACGGGCTCTTTTTTCTGTAGCTACGCCACTACTTTCAGTGCACACGCTGTAGAAAAAACATCTGCAGTGTCTGACAATCAATAGGCATCAAAATACTGAAAACAATCATTAGTTCTGACCATTTTTCCACCGATATATTGTTGGATAAATGTCAAGTCCACACACAAATGCACAATATCCAGAGCGCACCAAGGCGAGGTTTGTGGAGGACAGTTGTAGAGGGCCAATCTGTATGTGACCCTTTGCTGTGCTGTTATTGTCAGCAGGAGAAGGAAGTCTAATAACTACAAAAGCTCAATGGAGGCTCAAGCCTGAAAAGAAAACATGAGGACACATAGTGTAAATCCAAATTTGACCCTTTTTTGTAATTGCCTCTTAGTCCTCTTTTTTTGCCAGCTACTGCAGCAGCTCTTTCCTTTAATGTGATGCCTTACATATTATTTCTACTGCATAAGCTGCCACTCCCCCCTCAAGTAAAAAGGAGAGAAACAACTATTTACCATGTCACATCTTGTTGCAGACAATAGGCAGTTTAAAATCGCTTTATATCCGTCGGTGATTCATTCTTAGCAGCTCATGGCTGTTTGCACAAATTAGTTTAAAACCCCAATCAGCAATTTCAATCTTTCTTTTCTTATGCAACCCATGTAGTTGAGTGTATTAGTGTTGACTGAAGACCACGTGGGCTCTACTACATACTATATTACTGCTGGTGCAGCAGAAATGAACAAACGAGACTAAAAAAAACAACACAGCCCGCTTATTCGCTTTCTTGCCAAGAGTTAGATGAAAAGATCGACACCACTCTCATGTCTATAAGGTAAATATGAAGCTAGTGCCAGCAGTCGATTAGCTTAGCTTAGCACAAAGACTGGAAACAGGGGGAAACAGCTAGCCTGGCTCTGTCCAAAGGTTCAGTGACTTCCTGGAGACTCCACAGGTTTCTCGGAAGGTTCATGGCCAAGAAATAAGCTCCCCGTAAAACCACAACTTGTCATTTTTACACTTTGGTTTAAACAAACAAGATATAACATGTTAATTGGTGAGCGTTCGAGGTGCTGGTGGGTGGATTTTGTTTCCCTTGGACAGAACCAGGCTAGGTGCTTCCCTGTGTTTCTAGTCTTTATACTAAGTTAACCTAACCAGTCGCTGGTGGTAGCTTGGCCTGCTTGTCTAACTCTGGGCAAGAATGTAAATAACTGCATTTCCCAGAATGTCAAACGATTCCTTTAAACATGCCGATGTTTAGCAGGTAACATTTACTATGGTCAATATCTTAGCTTAGCATGTTATTTGCTAATTAGCACTAAACATAAAGTAAAGCTGAGGCTGATGGGGATGTCATTAGTTCTGCAGGCATTTGGTCATAAACCAAAGCATTGGACAAACTGAACTGGGGAATCACCAAAGTTACAGCAATTCATTCTGTCGTGAACATGAACGCCTGTATTAGATTTCATGGCAACCCATCCAATAGTTGAAGAGATATTTCACTCAGAAACAAAAACCCTCATGGTGGCGCTAGAAGGCGGAGGATCACCAAAGTCAGTAGGATTCATCGTTTGGGAACCATGTCTGTTAAGAAATTCATTGCAATCCATCCAATAGCTGCTGAGATATTCCCTAGAGCCAATAGTGTGGCTAAAAAGCTGTTTACTGATGTTTTATTGATAAAAAGAAGATAATGGCAATGATATGTGATGAAATAATAAAACAAACTCTGGCCAAAAGAGCGTCTTTTGAAATGTTAAGTGACCATGCAGAAGATAAAGTGTAGCTGAAGTGACAAGATTCAAACTCTCAAACTGTCGTCAAGCTTGCAGGATTTGCCGAGATCAATTTTGAAAGGATGAGCGATCTCTTCATTAGCCGAGAGTGGAGGGAAGAGACGCTGAGACGGTTTTATTTCATCATTCAGCTCCCTGCTGATGAGGGCCGGGAGATCACATTCCTTTGTTATTACTTTATTTCTTATGTAACACACCTGACAGGGTGATAATTAATGAAATGAGAGCTCAGGTGGCAGGGTCCCCGAGGGCCCCGAGTCCCCCCCTCAGTGACAGGTTCACATCCATGGCCTAATGTACGCCAGCTTGGTGAAGTGGCATTCATCATGGCATTTCAAAGCATCGTCGCTGCTCACTTTACTCATCCCGCAGTGATCATTATCATTCTTCAAACTCACCAAATTCAACAGTTGACTGATTTGTTCGATGACTTTTTCTCTCTCTGCACATTGAGCATTCATCCAGTGCGCATTACATGTTGTCTATATGGAGTTATACAAGTGGGATTTACATTACTAATCCAGTGTGACAACTGATTTACATACTGTGACAAGGCACTAGCAACCGTCACCACTGACTGCAGGCATTGAGCTCTGCATTTCTATTCCTAGGCTGCAGAAAAGACTCATTCAGCCCTGCATGTCACACGGATAACGTCCCTTCTGCCTCTTAAGTGCAAGTTGTACTAACAAAGAAAGGAACACACCACAAATAGCTTTGTCCATCAGCCACGGAGAACCTCATGACATCCTATAATTATTCCCCCGATTGTCAGGAGGCTAATAGTAAAGAAGAGCCAATTGAAACGCTGCACTCAGATGTGGACAGAAGCCACGGCAACGCGGAGAGGCAGAGAGAGATGGACCGCAAATGAGCTGCAAAGTGGCAATGACTTTCGCTTGACTCAACAGCATTTACGATGAAGAAAGAACAAAGAAGAAGAAGAAGAAGAAAAAACAAGTTTGAGGTGGTGTGATGCACTGGCTGCCATGTTGGAAGGTAGTGGAGGTCCTTAGCTAACTGCCTTCTTAAATGGTTTGTGTGTCACCAGAACTAAATAAGCAGCTGACTACAGTGTCATTGACATTTTGCCTGGGAAATTGTGGTTTTTATGAACCTCGTTGTTATTCTTGTATTTTTGTCCATTATTACTATTGGCCGTGACATTTTACTCGATTGAAATGACCTCAAAACATTTGTCCTCGAGTCCGACTATAAGTAACGTCCCAAGGAAATCCCTGAACTACATAGCGCTTGTATAGCAATTAGCCACCACTTAAATCTCTGTCATATCTCTTGTCATTTTATTCTTGCAATCTAAAAAAACAGGCCATCATCTTCTTGTCTGCAGCCACTTCTGTTTCCTAAAAGTTGAGTTTTTATACTTTGCAAATACGTCTGGATTACATTTTTTTATCAACATAAAAGAAAATTCTTTTAATGAATGTATCTGCAATGTCACAAAATGTTCTTTCCGAACGTATCTGCAAAACTTGAACTCTCAACATATTTAATGATAAGCATGTTGTCATGGTTATGTTGTAACAACTCAAAGCACTTGACTGAGGTTAGAGAAAGATCGTGGTCTTGGTTAAATACTGAAAAAGTCAACGGTGACATGAGACAAGACCTGTTTACTTTTTCAGTATTTTAAAGAAAAGCACACTCTTCCTCACCTTGGTACACCCACTATCCACACAACCTCCTCCTCCTTGACTTCTGTGCAGTAAAAGAGTAAACATAAATAAAAATAAAATAAAATCTTTGTTTTGGATATAATAATATATAAATGTAATTTCTAGGAGCCAGGGTTGCTGTAGCATGTGCAAAAGCTAAATCACAAGCGAGCTACAGCCTTACAATAATGTGAACAAACTAGTGTGGAGCCACTATGCTACACAATTTACTACGGTACTGACAATAATTTTGAGGGGACTATTTTCTGTGTTTACTTTCAGTCAGACTCAAAGAAAGATGTAAAGTGTTTGAGATTATTTCTGTTGAATTGAAGTTTTTTGGAAAGCCGAAGAAGGCGTGCACTCCTTGTTTTGATCGACTTTGTTCTTACCAGACGTTCCAAACTCTCTGCAACAGCTGTGGAGAGTAAAATAAAATGTTGACTAATAGTCATAATGTACAAAAATATGAAAATAACAACCAGGTACATAAATACCAGAACTTCCCTTAAAATGAGTATGTACAATGCAGATTATATCTCGGCACACAAATTATATAACAATTTAGACCTCCCTGCCTGGCAAATGCCCATGTCTTTCAAAAGCCCGTGTCTTGATTGTATATTCCTCGAGAAGAGTAAACTAATCTTCATGTGTAAAATTGGACCGTACAACATTGTTTTTAATGAATTTGTTTTTAGCCCAGGATGTGTAGCTGTTACGATGATGACGCTTGTGAAGATCCAAATATATAAATATAGCTATAGTCAGAATTTCACAGGCTGCTGATTGATGAAAAAAAAAAACCTTCATAAAAGGTGAAAATGTGCAAAATTTAAAATATACGGTATGTATGTGAGAAAGATTCCAATAAAAGTTTTACATACAAAACTGTAACTTCATAAAATTATGTAAGTGACAACAGATGTATGTGGGAGGATGCATATGTTCATGCTCCTTTCGTTATACATCTCTGATTATGTCAGAGTCATCTCCAATATTGAAATGGAAATAGTGGTAAGCATTGCACACTGGCATGAGAAATCAGCCCTGACTGAAGCTACAAGAAACTGATTTTCTCATTTAACTACGCATGTCTGACTGCGATTGCAGTTCACTAAGTGGTCGTATCCAGCATGAAGCCGGGACTGTTTTTCTGCAGATGACATTTTACCATCCACCAATCTCTATCGACCATCCACCAATACCCATCATGGGAACTGAACACCAGCCTTATCGTCGGCAAAGCTCAACGACGACTACAAAGCTGTGAATCACCTTTTCTGCTCTTTGGTACACAGCAGCACCCGACGTTATAGCACCTTTCCAGAGAAGATGTCACAACAACTCACAGTAAAAAAAACATTAAAGCTACAGACACAATAGAAGTTAAAAATAAAGAACATACCAACAGCTTGGTCTTGAGGTGTCTACATTGTCCACAGATCTCAAATTTTTTAGTGAAACAACCAGCAAGCACTGATGAGAAACCTCAGAGACCAGCAGGTGATAGATTTTATTAGAAGCTCACTGATGTAGGCGGGTGCCTGACAATGCAAAGCTCTAAAAGTGATCGTAAATTGGATTGTGAATTAATGGGGAGCCAGTGTAAAGAATTCAGGATAAAGAATCAATGCCTCGTAAATACTGAGACTTCGATTTCTGTAAAGGAACCAAAGCTTTCCATCATCCTAGGGACAAGTCTGGCTGGTGTGAATAAGAGACGTCTGTTATCAGCATTAAAGGTGTCCTGTGGAGTTTTCTGTAAATAAAGGTTTCGGTTCACTTTGTTGTATTACTCACTAAAACACAGTGTGAGGCGTAACAAACGTGTTGAATGCATTTCCTTCCACTTAAAACATCTGTAAAGACAAGTCTTTAAAAAAATTAGAGACCTGCAATGTTTACATCCATGTTTACTAGCTAGCAGTCTTCTTCTACTCTGCCTATGCCGTCACATTGGTGCGTTTCTTGGTCTGTTACTACCAACTGTAGATCAGAGGAATAGTGTAATACCAAATGCAGGAATGTGTATTGTGTCACCTGTGTGTTTGTGTGCGTGCATGAGAACAAACAAAACACGGGCCCGCTCATAAAAACATTGCTCCATGGCGCTACTAGTGGTCAAACACTGCACATGGTACTTTTAAGTTGTGGAAAATTAGTTCCTCTCGGGGGCAGGACTCTGTACAACATCCTGAACTTCACCCTTCAAAGACACTGCAGATTCTGAAGGCATTTAAATTTAAACCATCAGCTTGTTTCTGTGGCACAACCTGATTATCATTTGATTACTGTGCTGTCTGAATATTGTTTTATAGTATTCTGCATGTATCATTCTATGTTTATGTGTTATCTGAGTTGCACCAATATTTTAACTTGACATAAAATGACTGTTTGATTGACTGAGAAACTGATTATTTTGCCTCAAAAGTGATGCAAAAACTACTAGTACTGCCTGCAAATATGTAGCTTTGATGTTTGTCCTGGAAATATGCACAAAGGACACAAAGGAAATATCACAACTTTACATTTTTCCAACACTGTCAGTACACAGAGGCCTTGACAGTCGATGTATGGGGTTCTGTTTGTACCAAAATGTGTGGATGTTTGCTTTTTGCATTTTATAGCATATATTACTGTTGCTTCACATTTCTTACTCCGTTCTTTGCTGTTGTACACGGACTTGACTTTGTAAATTGCTTCTGCTTGGTTTTGTACATCACTTCTATTGCCTTACTTTCTATATCACTGTAAAGCACGACAGTTCGTTCTTGATCTTCAAAACAGAACTTTGACAAAACAATTCCAACTCAAGGTCTATTTACGAGCTTTTCTTCAGCTTGTAATGCAGATAGATCTGTTGGTGTTCTGATACTTCGCTGTTGGCTGTTGTTTATTTTCTCCATCACTTCTATTATTTGTTCACATACTCCGAGAAACAGAAACAACGGTCCATATTTCACAGTAGGTGAGAGCATGAGACAGATGGAAACACTAATATGTACAATGAAATCTGAAAACAAGTAAACACAACACTATTTTACATGAACAGAACCTCATATCAATGAGTCACCCACTGACAATGCACACGCATTCTGTAATTGAAACATGATGATATTGAGGCAGTAAAAATTGACAGACGGTTCATAATTAATAATAATAATAATAATACATTTTATTTATAGACAAGAACACATTATCACATTACTAAAACTAAAGCTAAGAAAAAATTTAAAAGCACACAACAACACATTAAAAGTAGTTCTGAAAAGGTGAGTTTTGAGTAGTGATTTGAACGTGTATGCAGATCGGTGCAGTCTCGGACGTGTTTGGGGAGAGA
>NTHP01000138.1:141152-161159 GCA_003416845.1 Oplegnathus fasciatus | reverse complement strand
TTTTTTTTACTAGTCTCTGCTCATCAGCTGACTGGATGACCAAGATTATAATAGCTTGAGTTTTCATTCACTTCACTCGGTGTATTTTTCCCTTGTCACACCAAGTATACAACACTCCACTGTGCTGGTTATTGAAGGCAAATTCTTTTCAGCTCTTCAGTGAATGAACTCGGTGAACTTTCACTTCCTCAGTAACCAGTTGAGGTTTATGCTCAGTTTGACTTCGCAATACCTGGATGATTTGCTTAAATCACCACATACAGTACGCATGTAATGTTTGTGCTTGTGTAGACTAAGAGTACTGTAGGTTATGTGCTCTGTTCTGGCTGATTATCCTTTCTGATCTGTCTAAAAGGCCAATAGCTTTTATGATTTAGCTTACCTTCCACCATTTTAAGGAAAGGAGATCATTTTGTTGGACATATTTGAAAGTTCCTCTAATTCGGTTTTGTGTCTGATAACTTTGCTGACAGTAAGTGAAACTATTTTGCTGTGCAGGCTAAAGAGTTTATTCCTGCAACATACAAGTCAGTCTCAGTTCTCCCCTGTCCTGGTTTATGTTTAGTCACTCTTGTAGAGCTTCAGATCTTCAGTGATCTCACCTACACTAACAAGTTTATAGTTGTGAAAAAGTTCTTTCAAACTGTACTCTCATATATAGTTTAAATGCAGAGATTCACAGTCATTTTATGTTTCTTGGAAACTGGATGTTTTCACATTAACATAAAGTTAAAACTATTCCTACACCACATAATGGAGAAGGACGACAGGCTATTAAAAACGAACCACAAATAGCATCAGGAAACGTTGCAGCCCATCATGTGTAGTGGTAAATATACCAGCATATTTAGACTAGGGAAGCCCTAAGAGAACAGACTTCCTAGTGTTCATTATGCAAATCATTTTCAGTTGGATTGGTGCCCTGGAGCTGGACCACAGGCTGTCCAATTACAAGATAAACCTTTGACATCTGACAGTTTATGTAAATGAAAACTACCTGATCAAACACGCCAAGGTTGACATTTTGACGGCTGTCGATCGCAGATGCAGAGAGTATGAGAAACGCCCTTGTCGCTTATATTTGACCCAAAGCGCTAAGCCTAACACAGTACAAGAGGATATGAGGCATTATAGAGGGTCTTTGTTGGCTTTTCAGTCGCTTTTAAGAGGTTTAGAACCAATCAGCTTATTTTCAGTGTGTTTTCCACCTCGATGGAGATGGAGTCACCTTAGGGATGAGTACAGTTACAGGTTGTTGATAATATGTCGGAGCTGCAACATAATTGGGCCCTGAACATTTGCACATAGTTGTTTTTGGACCAAACATATCACAGTATCCCAATTTCTTTGTCCATTTAGTCATATATTAATTAGACTTGATTCAGTGTAATTTTGAGGCTTTTCTTTGCTCCCATTTTGATTTATAAGCACATAGCAAGATTTCTTTCTAAACTGTAGACCTGAGAACAATCTGATGGTGACAATCATTTTAAAGTGGATGAAAAAATGCTAACTGCAGTGACACTGTTTTGCTCCCACAGAGATTAAAAATCGTGAATCGGTCTGAACTTGCATTTTGATTGGTCAGTTGGGTATGGGATGTTATCCGTTAGCGTTCCTCTGCATATTAGTGATCTTTCTGTCATGTCAACTGACACACTCACACCAGCAGCATGAGCCCAGACATGTGAGCGCTCCATGTAACTACAGCTGATTGACGGAAAGCCGATCAAACTTCCCCTCAGGCACCTCCAGCGTCAATAGTTGTGAATGAACTCGCTTCACCCCGCCACTCTCTCTATTTCTCCCTTTACATTCTCACATTGAAATGAAAATATGAATGAAAGCCAAAATGACTCCATAAAACTGTATTTTGCAATTAAATTAATGATAAGCCATTCTTATGCATATATAGTACATACTCTCTCTCTCTCTCTATATATATATATATATATATATGTGAAGAAATTGTGTATTCTCAACCTCAAATCCATACTTTTATTTACGTTTCTTTGAACTATACTGTTTTTCACAAGTGCTTAAACAACATGACTTAGAAATAAAAAGAAAAAAAAGTATTTTTTCATTTATTCAGTGAATTATGTAGTCAATAAAAGGCCAAAAAGACCAAGTTAGCCGAGGTCAAAGTAAGGCCTTACACGTGCTAATGGGGTCTGAACAATAGTCAAAATATTAAATTAAGAATGATGTGAAAAAATAAGTAAACTCTTCACATTTAAGTAGCTGCAACTAGCACATGGTTGGTATTTTAACTTGATAAACAACATTTAATCAACGATATGTTTCTGCACTGTATGTGGCTTTGCTGTTGTCCCTGTACCAGGAGTGTCAGGCCGTGCTGTGAAACACTGTCAGCATTCAAAGTTGACAAAAGTACAAACCAGTAATGAAATAATCCCGATTGTGAAGCACCTTTCAGTCACTTCCTGATCATTGCAGAGAGGGCGTGTGTGTGTGTGTGTGTGTGTGTGTGTGGAGCACCACAGAGAGAGGCGGACCCTGTGCGTGGGTGTTTGTGTGGTTCTGTTGATCAGGCAGAGGCGCGGCCAGTCATTCCTTATCAGAGGAAGTATAGCTGCCCTTATCACACATGGCTGGGCTGCCCTCACTGGCCCTTTTATCTGTCACACATGAGCTGGATTCCAGACCTGATAACCAGCCTGCTTCCCAGCCCCCCTTTACTGTTTTATTGCAATATTGTTACACACAGACCACGTCAGGTATTTGCAGGGTCCAGCTCACTAAGTAGCACTCCTAATAGTACATGCTCTTAAAGTGTGCGAGCTGTAATTCTGATTGTAAATACAGACTGAATGTGAATGCTGACATGGCTTACAGGCAAATAAAATTAACAAATGCAACTTTAGAGTTCATTGACGGTGCACTAATGTGGCTTGGCAGGGAATCTACAGGTGTGTACTCCACCCACAGCTCATTTCCTCATTATGATACGGGCTTGTTTGCAAGGTGTGGACCAGGCATAGAAATAAAAAGTATAGAATGGATGCGTCAAACACAGCAGTGCATATATGAAACACAGAAACCAAGAAGACTTCTGTTACAAGTTTGTGTGATATAGATTTGTCTGTACCTCATTTACAGAGCATAGGGAGAAAAATCAATTGACTAATTTCGGCTAATGCTTATATTATCTTCACATTATAGCCCAGGTAAAGAAATGCCACTGAAATTTTTTTTTAATATTCCCTCAAATTCTGGCTAGCTTTTGTTAAAGCAGCTATAATCAAAATTTTATGGATCACATGATTACGTGTTTGTTAAAGGGGCTGCAGAAGGCAGCTGTGTTCAGTGAAAAAGCGCTAAAATCCCACTGTACACTACCTGCCCGGCACCAAAGAACAGAATGACAAGGTTATTCACCAGCTGGTGAACACAGTAGTGAGTAATTTCTCTCAGGAGTTGGTGAAGACCAAAACTGAGCTAAAAGGAGAGTGAATATTGGACTCGCGTTCGCCAAGGGGCCTTAGACAGGACTCCAAATGAATGCCAATGTTGCTCTGTTACAAGGTGGTAATATATCAGTTGTGTTTACAGCCTGTTTCTGCTCCCCCCAAGTGGCCAAAAACATCTGTTAATGCAGATTTAACTAGTATATGATGCACAAGTAATAGTGCTGAATTGCACCCATAGTAAGCAGCATCATTCGTTCCCCCAGAAAAGGCACACAAGTGGCTATGAACATGGAAGTAGGGCACCGACAACCTATCTATGCTGTTTTACATCTGTGGGTGAGGAGAAGGTAATGGCTCAATGAGAGACTGTTGGTGTGTTTGCCTACCAGGCTGTTGAATTTGGTGCTGTGAGTGATTGCCACGGTAACTCACTGAACTGTAACTCAAACTTTCTGTTATTATATTGAATGGCGCCTACACTCGCCGGAGGAGCTTGTGTGAGTCACGGTGGGAGGAAGTCAGCCCGCAGTAAATCACAAACATGGCCTAAAGACACATAAAAAAAACATTCACAAAACATCGATCACCAACAGGCAAAAGTATATTGTGGTGTAGTGAAACAGGTTGTGCGAAAAGTTTGCAACTGCAGTGTAGTGCCCGTCTTAAGAAGTAGAAGCCAGACACACCCTACACCTTTGACCTGATAGCAACAGCTCACATTAAATTAGAAGAGGATGTGATGCATGTATCGCCTGTTCTTTCCTTATCAGTGAGGTGTTGAGATCCCCCCCATCTTCCTTCTGAACTGAGTCACCACTCAACTTTTGACACACAACACTTTACATCCTCATCCCACCTAAAACACACTTTGAAAAGTGGTTGCAGCCCTAAAACATAACACAGTCTGAGCGTTTGATGATTGTGAATTACCTGGAGCGCACTTTTTTTGTTCAAATATTAGGCTACCATAATGTTTGGGAAAAGTGTGCATAGAGTTGAAGCTTGTGTGTGTGTGAATTCCACACAAATAGGTGATTTATAAATAGTGTATCAACCACCTTTTCTTAAAGTGGGCGTCACAGTCCCTTTTCAGCATTGGTACCTCGTGCCGCATTCGTGTGGACAGAATTAGATTCACAGTTCCCAAATGTATGTGTGTGTATTTGTGCCAGAATGTGTGGTCACTCCCAAGTGTATTAAAGTAGCGCGTTGCTGCTGGTTGTGGCTGTCTGTGTGTTCCAGCCGCAGATTACAGGGCCTGTCGGCAGACGGGGCTCTGAACATGGGTCACAAGACAGCCCAAAATGTGACAAGTTCATCTCAGAGAGCTGATAGCCGGTATCGTGTATCTTAAAGTACACGTGCTTATATAGCACAGAATCTGGTGTTATTTCTGTATGCGGGTGGACAGGATGTGTGGTTCTGTATGTGAATGTGTCGTACATGTGTTTGAGTCATGTTAAACCGCTGTGGTACTTTGATATAAAAGCAGCAGTGTGGATTTTCACACTAAAACATTGTTCAGTGTCAGAGCCGCTCTGAAGGCAGAGATAATGTCACTGGTTTATTCTTTCATGGTGCAAAATACTGTACCAAAATACTCACCGGCACAAAACCTACAAACTATGACTTCCAACAGGAATACAACGTCTGTTTTGTGGTCTCTCATTACAATATTTGTTGTCAGATAAGGCTAAGTGGTTAGCAAACCTAAGGAACACCAACATCGTCCAAATACAATATATACACACACGGCTAGCGATTTAATTTCAAGATTAGGATTATGTAGAATATTATGTGAATAACTAGCCCCATTTTTTTTTAAATATTTAGTCAGTTTGAGTTGTTTAAACCTACTCTTTAAATCCATTTTATTTCTTTAGTTTCCATCGTGTAAAGGCTTTTAAAACAGTATGACACTACAAAAATGGAACAAATATAGGCTATTGTTCTCCAGAACAATCTTATAACCAGCTATTCCAACCACGGTAAATGTACCAGTCTAACATCTGACAGTAGTCGACCGCGAAGATATAAAATAACATTACTTAATTGTTATAAAAAGCCAGTTACTACAAGCCTAGCGGACCTTTTACATTCAATTTAGTCATTGTAGCCTCTAGCTAGCAACTGTGTGGTAAGCTAGTTTGCTAGCCTGACTCATGAAATAATAGAAATATAAATAGATCATTGACATTTCTATTTTGATGTTCCATGATTTCCATTGTTGCCACTCAAGTTTCCCACGTGGCCAAGTAGAACCTGAATGACTATTTGCCTCCGCCCATTGTGGTTTGACATGACAAATGAAATGATTCCTACAAACTATATCACTAAAGCTCCAGTCTGCCAATAACACCTCTTCCTTTAGGTCAACATTGAATCTCTAATGTCTTAATTTAATTTAAATTGTTTAAAAATACTTACAAAGGTTTTTTGCTAGTGTGCCTTTAATTCCCCAACACAACAAAACTTTAATATCTGAATGGAAAAAGTCTAATTTGATGAAGTGGATTCAGAGGAAACATTTATTTTAAGTGTGTGTGTGTGTGTGTGTGTGTGTGTGTGTGTGTTTGTGTGTGTGTTTATACGAACGTGCAAACCTTGTAGTTGCTTTTCTGTACGAGCTGTTTGTCTGCTGTCGCCCAGCCAGTCAGTCTGTCATTCAGTCAGTTTTATGAATGTGTGTGGGTGGGAGCTGGTGAACCAGTTTTGCCACCTGTGTGTGAGTGCGTGCGTGTGTGTGTGTGGGTGTGTGTGTGTACATCAAATCCCTGGGACTGTCTGTAAGCTAATTATATAACAACACCTCTCTCATTCACTCCCACTCTGCCTCTCTTTCCCCCTCCCTCCCTCTCTCTCTCGTTCTATGTTTCTCTTTTACTCTCTTCATCCCTCTCCCACCCACACACCCACACACACACACACACACACACACAGTGCAGCATCGATGGAATACACTGAGGTACATCCTGTTATTGTCAGATCATTCATGTGGATTGTGACCGTGTTCATTGTGTCCCTGTGAGGGTGGTGGCTGTCATGCTAATGCTTGAGAATGTCTTGTATTTTACCATTCAGCCTCCATTGTATTGTCTCATGTTATAAGCACTGACGACTCTATTGACTGCAGAGGGAGTTTTTGTCATGTATTGTTTCGTACTGCTATATAGACTAAACTGTAGCTGTATTATCTGTCAGTTTCTACGACGTGTATCTGATCACTGCTCCGATCTGCTGGTTTCTCATCTGGTGCATGTACACTAACTCACGGGTGTGTAGTTAGAGTAAGATGACTCCGGGTTAGGTGATAACTGTGTGAAGTAGGGCTGCAACTAATGATAATTTTTATTATCAATTCATCTGTTAATTTATTCTTTGATTAAGTGATAATAATTAGTCTATAAAATGTCAGATAGTAGTGAAAAATACCCACCAGAGCCCAAAGTGACAACTTCAAATTGCTTGTTTTTGTTTGATGAACAGTCCAAAACTCAAAGATATTTACAATATTTGACAATATTTGCTTATTTCTGTTATATATATATATATTTATAGTCCATTTGATGATTTGAAGTGGAGAAACTTCACACCTTCACAAATCTTCACGTTTTTGTATTTTGTCTTGACAAGGGACTTTTTTAAAGTTATTATTTTGACATTTTGTCTGTATTTCATAGTGACAGTAGAGATACAGACAGGAAATGCAGGAAGGGAGAGAGAATGAGGTGACATTTAACAAAGGCTCCTGGCAGGAGTTGAACCAGGGACGTTGCGATTATATATTTAATATATATCATTATATACTAGGCCACTGGACGCTCCTATAAGGGACATTTATACAAATAATCACAGGGTTACTCCAGGGAAATGTTCAGCAGAGGTGTGTGTGCAGAGTGTGCCTCATTTTGTCTCATGGTCAATTTAGTTAGTAGATGACGGCCGAAACAACAGCCACATTTATTAGATATATGGCATTTTCTGTGTGAAATATAAATTCTGCTGTTTTTCTAATGTTTTATTTCACAAAATTATGTATATATTTTTTTTTATGTTATGTCATATGCGAGGTGGCCCGCCTCCACTATCAAACATTGCAGGAAACCCTGAATCAGTTATCAGGATTGTCATTGATTCACAGAATAATTTGATTAATTGAATGCTCATCTCGTGTTGAAATTCTCTTCTCAAGGAACTTTTGAAAGAAAATACATCACCAGGATACATTTACATTTAGTGTGTGTGTGTGTGTGTGTGTGTGTGTGTGTTTTCGTGCTGACTTGTCCTGGTGCAACACCTCCCACCTCAGCACAGCGAGGACCAGGCAAAGTCGTGACTTGAGACGCCCTCAAACATTCTGCCACTGTGTGAATCCAGCTCTATAATAAACTGCTGTGGCATTAACGTGCTCTTAGACTCTTGCCAGAAAAATTAAAGACAAGTTTGAGTTTACAGGATAGTCAATTTTTTACAAGTTGAGGCCAGAATGAAATGGTCGTCGCTGCCTGAGAATGAATTTATGTTGCCTAAAGACTTTTTGTATTGCAGAGAAAATATTTATTTGTTCTTTTCACCACCTGGTAGCTTCTGTGAGTGCTGTTTTTGAGGGTGGCTTTATTTGTTTGTTGTTTGTTCTTGTGGATTTTACACACGGGCACTGGTGTAGTTGCAAATTCTTTGTATGTTAATACCAAGAACTTGCACACCACATATTGATATCATCTGGTAGATGTACATGTCTGTATATCTCTGTGGCTTTACCGTGGAAGGAAGTGGTTTGTGCTTCTCTGCGATTGACATCTTACCTGATACAAGTCAAACTGGACCACTGTAACAAAATAAGAGGGTTAGATTTGGTTTATAGAAATTTAGCTGTTTATTTAACTAGCTAATTATGCAGATGATGCAGTCAGGAGGTGGTGCAACCAAACATGTTTGCTAAGGTTGTTTTGCTCCCAAATGTTGATTGAAACCTCCTGTGCTCTTTTCAGTGCTTTCATTATCAGCTGACATGTTGGAAGTGAAGTATGTAGTTGATGCAAAGTATTTTGAAGTAGAGTTGCATGGAAATGAGATACAGCATCTAGTTTGGCAAAAACAAATGTGCAGGAAATTCTGTGGGTGGCATTTTTGATATGGTAACACACTATAAGATTTTATCGTGCATACTGATTAACATGTCACAGTGATAGCAGGCAGAAAAATGCATCAGGTGAGTATCAAGCTTTCATTTAATGTTGGAAGTCAGTTTGCTGGTTTCATTGACTTAGGTTCCTCTCTGACCACAGACACAGAAAGAGTCTGAAAACTATGGTGAATTTTGCTCTTGTGACGTTTTTTCCAGCATTAATTTAAAGGCTTCGTTTTACCTTAAAGAGCTGCTACGCCTGAAATTATTTTATTAGCTTGCATTTTCCGTGAACAGTTGAAGTGTCCCACTTTAAAGCGTCAGAGGTATTTTCTGCCCCCAAAAATATGACCTTCTTACACAATCATGAGTCACTGCTCTCAGACCTGGTGGTTTGCTGTCCAAAATTCACATCATTCACTTCAAAACATTTATAAAAAGTCTTTGGAGTTTGGTTGACCTTAAATCGGTTGAAACCATTCTGACACATTTTGTGTCAACACGTTTCAGCCCCATCCTTCTGTATACTCGAATAAAAACTTACATTTCAGTCATCATTCTAATGATTCTTCCTCTCTCTCCATCCAGTGACAGCTACATCGTGCGTGTGAAAGCGGTGGTGATGACGCGGGACGACTCGAGCGGCGGCTGGCTGGCCCAGGACGGGGGAGCTCTGAGCAGGGTTGGGGTGTGCCGCCTCCTGCCGCCAGAGCTGGCACCCGTGCCGGCCTCCAGCTTTTCCCAGTTCCTCATCCGCGGTGAGCGGCTGCGGGACAAACAGGTAAAACACACAAACGTCAACAAAAAGCCCGTCAGTCAAAGTTCAGTTAAGGATAAGATATGGAAAATTCGTGTGATTGAGTTGTGATTGGCCGATATGTGTCGGAATAAACAGGTGATCCTGGACTGTCCGCTGAGGAAGGACCTTGTGTACACCATAGCAACGCCCACATTTCACCATTGGAAGGTGGAGGACAGGAAATGTGGCCTGTCCTTCCAGAGTCCAGCTGACGCCAGAGCGTTCGATAGGGGGGTACGGAAAGCCATCGAGGACCTGGCTGAAGGTACACCACAGGCATGCCGCAGTGTGACTATCCAAAAATGTACATTGTCATTATAGATAAGCAGTGGTGCAAGACGTACTAAGACTGCTTTGATAAAAAATGTTTTGGGTCACAGCATAATATCTGATTGAAAGCACCTACTTTCAAAGGTAGAAAGAGAAGTGAGTGAACTCTTAACCAGCTTCACTGAAAATTGGACTTTATAGATGCATGAAATGATGATTTGAGCTTTAAACTTAACTGAGGTTTATTTCACCTGAGTGATGACTGACACTCAGATGTATCACTGCAATATCTCCATGGCTTCTGTTAATTTTCTCACAAAGTCCATCTCCTGTTCACTGTCAGTGGGTGAGCCCCAGGGTTACCCTCACGAATACATCAGCCAGTAAAGTGTTGGATCCTTGAATTAAAGGATGTCCCTGTTTTCTTCTCTGTAGGCTCCACAACCTCCTCTACAGCACTCCAGAATGAGGGCGAGCTGGGTGACGACGACGTCTTTACTGTAAGCATGTTTCTGATATTCATGTACTTCAAGTCAGAATTATAGGTTGTAGATCTTATTTTTTACTTGAACGACGACTCACCCATTGTAACTGCTACAAATCCTCATCTGTGTGTTCATTTTCTGACGACAAACCCCGCAGAAGTTAATAATACTGTCAGTAAGGATATTACCGCTGGAAATTTATCAAGAAATACACCTTGTTGGATGACCCTGGTTCCATTCAAATGAATGAGGGGGGCTGCGTTTCTTTACACAGGTCTGAAGTTGGACAGGGGGCTCTGGCAACAAAGTTGAACGAAGCTCAACTTTTGCCGAAACACGACGTCATGCAGCAAAATGCTGCACTGGCCTATCACCTACTTGCAAATGCACTTTCCTATAAGATTACTTTGTAACGTGAACACTGTATTTCTACCGTTTACCTCGTGATTGTCACGACGAAAGATAAAATAGTTGCCACTTTGATAACTTTCCAGAGTTGTAAAATCCTGTCTCTGAAAATTATAAGTCGCTGTGCAGTGTTGTGGCGTCTGATAAGCTTTTAAACATACTCAAACTGGACTTCCTGGATCAGATTTCATGTCTACCTGGTACCTTGAACAACACACGGCCCCTTGCGTTGTTTTAACCAATGACTGTTATCTTGACTGTTGCAGTCCTTTCTTAGTTGTCAGACTGTGGCTCACTTTCTACCAGTTCTTGTTCGACATCTCCAGTCTGCACCTAAACACCTTTTAGGATTCGTCATTGAAATGGAAGTACTACTAGTAGGCCCTGGAGTAAACCCCCTCCCTGTCACGTATACCTGCCACAGTACATGAAGTGTGTGTGTGTTGTTTGTGTGTCAGGGCCTCTCCACCTTAAGTTAGCATGAAGGGCCCCCTCCCCCCACTCTGTAACCTGACACCAGGAGCAGCAGGCAGGGTCATAAGGTCACTTCCTGTATCCCACCACCTCGCTCTCTCCTGGTGAACCCCCACCCCCCGCCCCCCTTCTCACCCACCCTCTCCACCCTCTCCACCCTCCCAGTTGAAAAAGAGAGTCACCACCAAACTAGCAGCTAGCAGCTGTTTCCCAGCTTAGTGCAGGGCCGGTGATTTACGAGAGGAAGTGCCTCGTGGTTCATCTTTGACTCGAGCTGTCTGTAAGGGCCAAGACTAATAGGTGCTCTGCTGGGAGTGTACAGCCACCACAGAGACGCATACAAACACATGAGGAGGGGTGGAGGCCGGCTACAGTGCTGTCAGAGGGTGGAGCAATCCCTGAAATGGAGCATCAGGTTTTCAGGAAAGTAGAAGCTTTCAGTGCAACAAATCCAAGGCAATTCATTGGTATTGTTGCTTAAAAAGCTGCCATATTCAAAATAAGACCCAGCTGCTCCATTTCAGTTAAAGCTCATAATGAAACAAATAGGGAGATAGCCTCCATATTTCTATTTCTTTCAAACTACCGAATTCAATGCAAAGTGGGCTGAATTTTTTAAGCAGAGGGATGGCTCACTCTGTTCAGTGTATGAGCTCTAATGGCCCTGACACACCAAGAAATAGCATCAACAAAGGCTAACTGAAGAAATATTTTGCATTGCCTCATCGCGTCTGACCTGCACATACATTCTTCTCCTGCACGAGAGGAATTGCTCGCCTGTGGTCTGTATTTGTGGAAAGGCAAAACAAAATCTAGCTTAAGATTTTTCCAGGGTCTATGTTTAAAGTAGCGTTGCACTGGTGTAGTCAGCACCAGGTGTTCTGCTTGTGGAAGAAGGAAAAATAACCAAAATCTCATAATTGAAAAATGAGGGGGAAAAAACATAAGAAATGAGTGAAATGACTGGTCTGCAAGGTTGAGTAGCCAGTCATACAGCTCTCTTCACTATAGATCTACAATTAGAGACGAAACCCAACTGGTCCCAACAAAGTATCAGGTTTCAGGTCAGGTCAGGTTGGTTATTTTCAAATAAGAAATTTCTCTCTTTGACTGTGTCAATCATCGGTTTCCATACATGTCATGTGTTGCAACAGACTCACAATGCCAGTAGAATGAAAGAGTGCAGCCAAACCGTTGCACGCAGTCAGCCAGGGATTAGATAAAGGAAAATTGGAGCTTTCGGTCTCAGGTTGAGATCAGACCTCCAATTTGGCAGTACCAGCCGTGTCCGGTAGAGTCTTAAACACACAGGTACGTGTTGGGGCTCAGTTATAGGTCTCTACTCTTCACCAACTGCCTCCACCACTATTTTAACATGCTAAACCCCCGACTGGTGCAAACTGTGCCCCGCACACTGGAACAAGCATGGGGCGATGGTCAGCAAAAGGCGTTCAATGACAGCCGAGCGACATCAAGACTGGCGGCTTGGTGTGTCAGAACCCTTCTGGAGTTATGGCTGAATATAGGTATGAATAATTACTGCCTGAATTTGTCTTGGCATTCCTGCTTTCCTCTACCTGATGGTCATAGTGTCTCCTCCACAGAGCATTGAGCAGTTTCACTTTTTGTATATGCAGGCACAAAAACATGTATAGAGCATATGAGGTCTTGAAATGACAAAACATACTGAGACCAAACAATGCAATGTCAATAAGGCTAATTTATTTCACTCCATTTCCTAATGGGACTTCAACAAGCCTCGTCTTGTCTCGTGAGTAGCCATCAGACTGTCAAATTTAACATTACCAATGACCTAAAATCACAAGTTTATAACTATGGGATACATTGATGGGTTCAGTACTGCCTGTGTTCCTCTTAGCCTGTGCTAATGACCTTTCCTAAAGTTAGCGGTGGCGGCAGAGTTTGCGAGGCGGGCGCAGTCGTGGACAGGGGGAAATGCTGCAGCAGATTTACAGCCTTTGGGGGGGACAGGGGAGGATGGTGGAGGGGCTGCAGAGGGGGGAGAGCTAGGATGGACATACTTCCCTAAATTATTCCTCGTTCGCCAAACCTAAACTTAACCCAACCCTTCCTCTGTCCCTCCCTTCAGCACGTCTCGTCTCTCTGTCTCTATTTTGGCTCATTCACAACAGGGGGAGTGAAAGCTATTGAAGCAATTCTGGGCTCGTCCCAGGAGAGCGAGACGGGCCTGTTGAAGGATGAATCCTCCCGAGCTTTGAGTCGGGACATGTTTTGTGTCAGAAAATAACTTGAAATGCCCTCTGTCCAGCCTTGGGCCAGAATATATAGAGAGAGGATGTCCAGAAATATAAACTCTTCCCCTCAACTCCTCTCTGTCTCCCTGTCCTCTGGTGCAGTTTGAGCTTGCAGCAGAAAGTCTGGTCTGTGTTTTGAATTAGTTGCAGCCGTGGAGGCCAGAGTCGGACTGGTTTTAAACCGTATCAGCTCCTCCCCCCGGTAATGTCTTCTCCAGGGGGGCGGGGCCCGGAGCGGAGGCAGCATGTTATGTTATTTTTGGCCGGCTGCTCTGGGGGCTTTGTAAGAAAGCTGGGGGAAATTCTCAGCATGGCGGTATCCATGTGGGGAGCAGGATATAATAGGGATAGCTTCAGCAGACAGACAGACAGACAGACAGACAGACAGACAGATCTGGGTCATATAACTCTGGCAAATAATCCATAGAGTTGGTTTTAGGCTTGTTGGAGTGCCAGATTTTGACACATGGAGGGAAAATGTTGTCAATTTCACGAAGTTTGCAAAAAAGTTTGGTAGGATTTTGGGGGTTGGTGTGTTACCTGACAATGACACATGTTTACACTGCAAGAAATACTGTATAGTTCTGTTTTGATTGATTGTAGGTTTGGAGCAGTTTAGTAAGGAGAAGGAACGCTAAAGTGAAGGTTGGTTGCTCAGTCACCACTTTGGTCCAGACTGAAATTTCTCCTTAACTACTGGATGGATTTCCTTGGAATTTGGTATAGACATTTATGGTCCCCAGATGATGAATTCTGCTGACTTTGGTGATCCCCTGACTTTCCTTGTAGAGAAACCATGTCTCAACAACTGTTGGATGAATTGCCATAAATTAGATACAGACATTCATGTCCCCCTCAGGATGAATTGTAATCACTTTGGTGATCCCTTAACTTTTCATCACCAGATTCAAATTTCAATTTGTCCAATACTTTGGTTTATGACCAAATACCTGCAAAACTAATGGCATTCCCATCAGCCAATTTTATTGGCAAATGTTAGCATGCTAAAAGGCTCAACTAAGATGGTGAAAATGGTAAACATTATACCTAATGTGTACAGGAGGACAGGAGTTCAAACCACCAACCCTACCATTAATACCCAACTGAGCATTTGACCAGCTGGAATCAAACTTCTCATCTATTTTGTGCTCGTCAGGTGGAATTGTTCATCAGCACAGAAAAAGGAAGCACAGAAATCTCATAGCTGCTGTGAGCTGCTGGCAGAAGATGACTGTGTAAAAGTCAGCCATGGCCAAACTTTTCTTTGGCGGACAAGCTTGTTGACCATTGAGACACGTTTCTATGGCTCTGTTGACTTCTGGTGACTAGCCATGTGGTACTCAAAGCAAGATTAAACAAATGCAGAGTGATTTTCAAACATAGGCTTTTATTTTTTACAGCAAGCCAGCATAGCATATCTCATGCATATGATTCATAAAAAAAAATCTACTCCAGCGGCACCGACTTCAAACCTTCCAAAAGGCAAAGCCAGTTCTTCTTCTCGCACAAAAACACCTGCACCCTTTTCATCGGGTCAAACACATCTTGAATATCTCAGTCCATATGCACACCCATAACCACGATGACATGATGAGACAGGAGTCCTCCCGACATGCCTATCAGATGGTACACAGCGACGCCCCACAGAGGCTGACCCCCAGTGTGCCTGTCTGAAATCTGTCTGTTTGAGCGCTACACAGCAGCGGCCTGTCTGTCTAGTATCTGGCCAAGGTTTGAGTTGGAGTGGAGCCCTAACAGCCTTTAGCGGAAAGGGGACAGGATACTGTTCACACACACACACACACACGGAGCTGTGGAAAACAGAGAAGGAAAGGTGGAATGTGTAGAAAGTGAGATTGAGGGAAGGAGGACAGGTTGTTGGGGGGGTGGAGAAGAGAGTGAAGAGGAGGGGGAGAGGCCAAAAAAGGTGATACAGCAAAAATGTGTGTGGAGAATGTCGGCGTCCTAATATCAAGACGCGCCACCATCTTTATCTCAACCATGAAAAATCCTCCTCCAACCTGTCGACCGATATTGTCTGTGTTAAAGTGGATTTAACAGGTGTAGGTGCCATTTGCTTTATGGGTGTTTTTGATAACTGATTTTATCATTTAAGTTATTCTCTTGTTCCCGCTTCTCCAATGTGATGAGTTACTGCTTTTTTCTGTTTTTATGTCATTGCAAACTGAATATTTTTGCGTTTCAGACTGTTGGTCACACAAAATAAGTCATTTGAAGATGTCATTTTGCACATTTTGCAAGATCTGCTGTGTTTTATTTTGTAAACACTGTACACTCATTAGGTGCACTTAGCTGAAACTAATGGAGTCCAACACATCTGCAATCCTACCTTCATGAAGGTTATGATTTTTAGATGATGATGTCCTGTTTTAGAAAGATGTTGATTCAACTGTTTGATCATTTGGAGGTTGCAGTTTGTGCTGCCCTTGACTTCCATTGTGATAAAACAGGTGTTTCCAATATTTTGTCCACCCCATTTCTGTGAATGGGTGTAGACTGCATATTGTTGCTGGGTCAGATGATGCCCATCGCAGTTCTTACTGCATATTCAAACCTAGCAAACAATAACTGCTGAACTTATTTGACTATCATGGCCTCTCCAAATGCCAAATGAATCGACATCACTTGACTCTTACGTCACCACGGTAACCTCATTAACCACAAATGTTATAAATAAATGGGATCACCATAGGCAACATATGTTCTCCACCTATGTAAGTGGCTAATTGAAGCCTAATTTTAATTTTAGGTTTGATGATTACTGCAGTGTTTGTCTTAGTGACTGTTGCTGATGTTTTTTGGCAGATGTTGTTAATAAAAGTTTGACTCGCACACAGCGATCCAAATGTGGATCAAGTGGCTCGAAAAAACAGCTCACGCTTCCTGTTTTCCCAATCAGAGCTGCGCTGAGGCTTCCTGTTTTTGTTTGTCCAATCGTTGCGTCCTCTGGCAGTAACTATTTGTTTGGTGTATCCAATCAGAGTGTAGCTTTTAGCCCTCATCCTGTGTTTGTTTGTCCCCTCAGAACACCACAGACAGCTCATCCAACTCCTCCCAGAAACTGGAGAGCTCTCTGCAGCCACTCGAGTCCTCGCCCCTTCCGCAGAGACACAAGTGCGTGCTGGGACATCGCCACGACCTCCACGACCCCTACCGGCTCTCAGACCACTACTTCTTGGACCAGGTGAGACAAAGAACGTATAGTTACATCACACAGCAATGCCAAAATAGTGGAGGACCAGGTGCTGTTTCCAAAATGACATAATTTTCTGATTCTAAAAATCTGATGAAACCGTTGCAAATGATTTTTCAGGTATTTATTTCCACTGAACATTTTTCTGAAACAGTTGTCATTCTCTTTGTCATGTCTTCAGCCATTGTCTCGGCTTCCCCGTCACGTCACCTTCCAGGAAGACGAGGAAATCGTCCGTATCAACCCTCGGGAGCGCAGCTGGGAGCGAACCACCGAGCGTCACCATGGACGCCAATCGGATCGCCCATGGCTCACGGGCTACGAGGACTACCGCCACGCCACTGTGCGTGACAAGTTCATCCAAATGGACGACTCTGAGTCCTACGTCCACTTTGACAAGACGGAGGCGCAGAAGCACGACTACACCTATCCGCTGGCACCGGCCCTGTCGCCCTCAGACTCAGACCCCGCCCTCGGACCCTTGGTCAATAAGGGCCACGGCGGCTCATATCGCCAAGGCTTCTCCTCTGTGGTCTCCTCCCAGCCCCGCTCCTTCCTCCCGAGCTCCTCCCCATCCACCAATGGCGGGAAGGGGGGGAAGGAGGACGGGGTGGAGCGCGCTCAGTGTGAGCACTGTGGCGATGCCTTTTACGTCTCCGACAACCGGAGAGGGCGGTGCCAGGATGCGCCGGACCCTGTGCGGGCGTGCATCCAGCGGGTCAGCTGCATGTGGCTGGCAGACACCATGCTCTACCACTGCATGTCCGACCCAGAGGGGGACTACTCAGACCCCTGCTCCTGTGACGGGGGCGAGGGCAGCGGGGGAGGCCGACTCGGCTCGCGCTGGTTAGCTCTGCTAGGCTTGTCTCTGGTGGCGCCCTGCCTCTGCCTCTACCCGCCTCTCCACGCTTGCCACCGGGCGGGGCTCAGGTGCGGCTGCTGCGGAGGCCGACACAAGGCCCTGAGCTGAACAGGAAACCTCTCAGAGGAAACAACAAAAACCTAAACCCAACGCAAGCACAGGGAAAGGGAAGGATGGGGAAATACACAGAGGGGACAAGTGGTCATGGCTGCTCGCTCTCTTGCCTTGGTTTCTCTGGGTTTCTATACAAATTCCAGACACTGAAATAAGCCAAAAAAAAAACAGTTGGTGCATTTTCTGAACGGCCTGGGAAGATAAGCTCCCCCTTACGGCAGACAGTTCTCTCAGCTCTCCACGTGGCCATTTCATGCTCTGTTTCTAGTGAGAGAGCACTCTTTTTCAGGGGGCCTTTTTTTATAGCTGACCTATATGTCATGTATCACATATGCAGGTACTTTATACTTTGTACACTGACTCGGCGTCAAAGAACTTGAATTGTTTCTTTGTTCTATTTTTTTCTCTCCTTTGATGTACGCGTGGCCATTTTGTTTATATTCTATTCCAATATCAGGCCCGCTAGTCTCAACTCCAGCTACAAGAGAAATCAGACACTACACCTCTTTGCGTGTGAGTGTGTGTGCGTGTGTGTGTGGATGGTATATGTGCATGCTTACAATGTGCGCCGAGGCCTTTTGTTGTCTGTATTGCAGCTTATAGTAAAGCTCATGTATATAGTCCACATAGCTCTCCACCATCGACATCTTCTTTGTTCACAGAAACAAGCGTGGTACTCATCTTAATCTTCTTCTAATATCCCAAAGATTCGTGTTTTTATCCTATTTATTTTCTCACTGAATTGATCTACCAGCAAAAGGGTGCTGGGTTGTGATTTACTCACTGAATGAGACGGTGCTTTAAGTCATGCTACAATACTCTAGCATTCGTCTCCCTGCTCCTTTCACATTATTTCAAACAGTGCCTAAACTACCACCTAAACCAGGAACCCATCCAGTCTGAGAATTCCAGTCAGTTTTTTTGGCTAATTTTACTTAACATGCACTCGCAGCGGTGTGAGATTTTAAGGCTCTGATTTCCTCATTTTCTGTGGAACCTCAGTCAGCAGTCCGTGTCACGTCAAGGACTGAAAAATCAACCAGAGATACCGTTAAAGTTGGTGCCCGTTATGCCTTAAAATGTGGAGTGTCGCTCCAGACTTCACCCGCGTCCCTCTGAAGATGTCTGCTATAAAGCGTGAGCACGGTTCCGGCTCTAAGCAATCAGCCTCACCACATCCTCTTTTAAACTTGGTTTATACTATTTTTGTAATGAAAAGTAACTCTTAAAAGGGTTCTCATCAAGTGTGGAAACTAAGGACTCCAGTTTGCTTGCGATGTACAATCAGCTCCCCTCTTTAAGCCCCGCCCTCCAATGGAGCCCACCAGTCACATGTGTGGAACAGCAAAATCATAACTGGTGGCGATCAAATCAGTTAAGAACTGTGTTCAAATTTATTTAAAACATGCAATCCACCCTTACTCTCCTCTCCTTACTAGTGAAAATTAGTATAAAACTTTTTTTTTCCAAACACATATAACTCTGAATGACCTTTGACATGTACAATGTCACTGCAGCATTGTATGGGGTCTTATTTCACAGTTATTTATAAAAGATACATGTCATTCTTGAGTTGTCAAAGGAATAATCTGACATTTTAGGAAAAACGCTTCTTCACTTTCTTGCCAAGAGTTAGATGAGAAGGTCGATACCGTTGTCATGTCTGTGTGCTAACCTGGAGGCGCTTAGCTTAGCTTAGCATAAACACTGGGAACAGGAAGATCTAGCCTGGATCTGTAAAAAGGTAACAAAATCCGCCTACCAGCACCTCTAAAGCTCACTAACTAATATGCTATATCTTGTTTTTTTTAATCAGTACAAAAGCTGAAGTGTAAAAATGACAAGTCGTGGTTTTACATGGGGGTTATGTGCAGTGACTTCCTGGAATTTGCACTGGTTAGAAATTATTCAAACGAGATATAAATGAGATACGACATGTTAATCAGTGAGTTGAAGAGGTGTTTTCGTTTTTTTTACACTTTCAGACAAAGCCAGTTAACTGTTTTCCAGTCTTTATGCTAAGCTAATTGTCTCTTGGCAGCTTGGCTCTTATGAAACTCTCAGCAAGAAAGCAAATAAGAGTATTTCCCAAAATGTCAAACTATCCCAAAATATTCTTTTGTAAATGGGAGATTAACAACTTGCTGAAACCACAGTTACATGTGACTGGCCTGCGCTATTCTTCTGTCTTACAGCTTTTTTTTTCCCTCCATGTCAGATTTGGTACATCATCGCGCCCACAAAGAGTAACGTCAGATGTTCGACAACAGCTCGACTGAATTAAGAAAGAAACGGTTAAAGTCTGTTCGTTCAGGGTCATAGTAGGTGTGTCGATGTACAAACTCGGGCATGGAAGGAAAGCAAAAACTTTGTCCTTACCTGCCTGTGCCACCTGCTGTTTGAGTGACACTGCAGCCGGCCAATCAAGCCCTCACACTGACAGCACAACACTAAACTGACAACCGCCTGGGTGCTTTATGCTTCGTCTAAGCCTGGTTGATGGCAGCATTGGGGATGTGACTGGGAACACAATAAGCTTTTAA
>NTHP01000138.1:115161-126301 GCA_003416845.1 Oplegnathus fasciatus | reverse complement strand
ACACACACACACACACACACACACACACACACACTACAGTTAATAATCTACAATCCTACCAAGCTAGGTGTATTTGTGTCCGAGTTTTATCCAGTGTGTGCTTTGGGCTACTGCCTTGTTGGCTGGGTAAACACACAAAACCTGGAAAGATAACACATCTAATGTAACAATTAACTGCTAATAACTGCTCACTAGTTGGTAATAAACTCTGAGACAAAATGGTAGAAAAGTACACAGACAGCTAATAGTTTCAGAGTTCACCTGATCCTGATTGAAGCACCACACAGGTGGGCTTTAACACATCTATTTATACCAGATAATGTCAGGATATCATTTTTGTAACTGGAACATTGTGAAGTGATGTTCATGTGACTGTCTAGACTTTCTGGCACAAAGAATACCATATCTGGTATCCAAGTAGTCTCATAAAACAAATCTTTGCACAAACTATTTGACAAAGGTGTGGTAATTTAATACTGCCACACCAGAATACTTCCCCAAATTACAATACAAAGCCTTCTGTCTATGAGCTACTCAACTACTCATAATTTACCAGTTATAACACAGATATAATGCTGGTATCTGGGTCAATCTAATTTGTGGGTGAGAGGTTCGGAAGAGGTTTGATATGGAAACTGTAGAAGTCAACAGCAAAATGTTAATGTGTCTTTTGATTAAACATGCAACCCAAGCATGCACGTGTGTCTTCTTACCTTGGGCATACAGTGTCAGCACAGCTTGAATAGCAATGTAGACTCCTGAAAACTGGTAGGTCTCAAACATCACCTACAGGAGAAGCCAGAAAACACCAGACAGTAAGTACATTTGTTTGTTGATGAAATCAAATAAATACAGTACACCTGGCAAGATAAGCACAATATTATGTCTGTAGCACAATGCAGTAGAAACGCATAATGAAATCATTTCACAGAGGATTAACCAAAGTGGAACTTTGCCTTAAAATACATTTCCCTTAACGGCTCTTTGATGCTGGCTCCAACAAAAACCCTCAATATATTTTTTCCTCAATAGGTTAGGGTCTCAACAGCTGATTGTGTTTCTCCTAATGTATGTCATAGTAGCAGTTTTGAAAAATTGTTGTTCTATTAAGGGGATATTAATGCTTAGAAGGGGCTCAAGGGGCGTATCACAGATCATATCCAACTATTGCTCCACCCAGCAAGGACCTGTAAGTTATAGACATTGTGGACTTATATAGTGGCCCATTATAATTATGTTAACAGGTAAGAAAGACCTGACAGTGGGCATTTACAACAGATAATGTGAATACTTTGATTTACTGGATACATAGTGAATGAGTATAGTGTAACATTCATCAGCAATAGGGAGCAGAAAAGAAAATGCATATGCATAAACTACAACTGCTGCACAGGCACAAATAAATTTCAACAAACCTCAATGATTTTTTCACGGTTCTTGGTGGGGTTCATGGGTGGCTCGGTCAGGAGGATCTTGCAGTTGCGGGAGTCGATGTTGAGCTTCTCTGGGCCGAAGGTGTAGTCCCACAGGTGCTTCATGTCATCCCAGTTCCTGACGATGCCGTTCTCCATGGGGTAGTTGACCTCCAACATGGAGCGCAGCTCGCTAGCCTCGTCCCCCACCATCAAGTCCTGGAGGGAGAATGTCAAAGGTCAATACATATAAATATTTAGAAGCTCAGCAGCGTAGCCTTCCTCTTCTGAAACTTAGTTTGGATTGTTCAGAGTCACTAGTAGTAGGGATGAGTACTGAGTATTAGTTTCGGGCAATAAAATCAGTCCCCTTGGCCTGCTGGTCTCATAAAATTCTCATCAGATTAACTGAATCATCAAGCTTTCGCTCGCCTTGAGACAAGTCATCTGTCAGATGACAACAGATGCATTCATGTCCTCGCCCAAAGAAGCTTTTTGTTTTAAAACTCAGTTACCCAGCATGCACAACAAGCCATTATTTTCCATGCATCCACACCTGGAAACACTTCTGTTTCCTTCTAGCTACAGTAAACCACTTGTTTTAGCACCATTCAACTAGCTGCATGCAAGGCAGCCTGGCAATGTAAACAACCGCTGGGTTAGAGCTCAGTGTTAGCCACACAGTCAAGCATCTCACGTTCCATTTGGAGACATCAAAAGCCTACTGAAGGCAGCCATTTTATGGGTTCATCCTGTGTGCTTTGGCATTAGCAAAGTACCAGTCACAGGCATTGCCTCCATGTGGTCTCAATAAAAAAAAAAGTAAAAAGAAAAACAGATGTGCTTCCGTCTCCAGCTTTCAGCTGTCTGCCATGCATGCTCGAGTTTGGACACTTCCTCTGCACTTGTAAAGGTGAAAAGTCACAAATACTCAGGCAAAGGCTCTGAACTGGACACTTCTTAAATAAAATATGTTCGTGGAGTCATTACAGTAAGGTAAATTGATTCGTGATGCATATAGATACACAACATTTATCATTTACGAAGCGTTCTAGCTGCAGCTGACATTTAGAGTTCTTTTTAGCTGAAAACTGTTGTGATTATTTCAGTCCTTAAATAGGAGCAGGACTGATGAGGGGGGGTGTAGCTGTCAGGATGCAGCAGCAGATCAGAGACTCTGAAAATGGAATTGGTCCAAAATCTCTTTTAGCACTCCATCGATAACAGCTGGCCTATGATTCATCACAGCCTTTTCTGCAACACTTTCAGCCTGGAGAGAGGAGTGCATTAATGTGGGGGCTGTACATCTATCTGTATCTCCAATAACGCTCAAAGTAGTTGGGATGTAGAATAATAGAATCAACGTGTGAGTAAAAAATGAGAGAAAACAAATGAAGAAAACACACCGGACAAAAAAAACCCATCTAAAACAAAGACAGAGAGCTTAATTTTCAGTTGAGATCAAAACATGACACAACTCTCCGGAGCAGGCAAGAACAGGAGGCACACACCAACCTGAACTTACCATCTTCTGTGCATTCTACTTCATCGTAGGGGAACAAAACATGGAGGAAGAGGAAGGTAGATACAACAAAAAAAATATGAATAAATAAAAAGGAAAGAACAGGAGAAAGATAGAGATAGACTTCATGCTAAAATAATGGGAATCTGTCTCTGCTGCCTAATCATCTGATCAGCATCTATTCAAAGATTTCATATTTGCAGGAATGTACCGGGGATACTCTTGTTTGATCTCGTTTCTATTAGGAGAATGTCTAAAACAAGCTGGCAGAACTTGTGGTTAGAGGATCAATTCTGTTATCTAACAGATTTCAGAGCTGAATTGGGCTGCTAACTCTTTATGGAGCTCACAAAAAAACTATAACTAGAGTGAAATCAGACAGCTTGTGGCTTTGGCGTTGTGCTTTTATTAGAAACTGACTTTGCTCTGTTATGTGCGATTTCATATCTTGCTTTTTCGCTCTTGTGTCCAGATTATAACTTTGTCTTATACATGGTTTCCTGACCAGATTCAGCCCTTGAAATCAAGACTCTCTGGTCAAACAAAACAATCTTTCCATGACCATCAGATGGACCAGTTCTTACCTTGATCTCAATGTTTCCGACTTTGGCTGTCGAGCGAATGATGGGCCTCCCAACAAGCGCAGGGAAGATGTGCTCTGGGAAGTTGGAGCCTGCATAGCCGCACTTGACAAACTAAAAGAGAGACACAAGAAAACCAGAGCACAGAGGAAGTGATGAGGAAATATATTTAAGTACTGATGAGATAAACTGTGCAGCAGAGCAAGACAACGTCACCGTCATCCTGTTGATAACTGCGGGCTTAATTAACATTTAGACTGAGATAAAAATGTAACCGCCGACACTACAATGCCAGAACCTCCCTGTATGTATGTGTGTGAATGAGTATGAACATATGTGGCCAGCATCTGCTTTAGCAATGTATTTAATGGTTTTAAGGTTGCTCTACAACTTTTAACTATAAAAATAAACATAAAATTTTGGTTAATTTCATTGTATACAGTCATTAAAATGGTTATGCCTATTTTTGGTTGATTTATTAATACCTTAAATCTTGAAAATGTTTAAAATATTCAGAAAACCCTTTTCTTAAGTAATGAAGTTCTATATCTATATCAGTAATGTGACAGTATTTTTCAGAACATATATAGCCTAGCCACAGAGACAATCATGAGTGCTGTGTGGACATAAAGTGCAAGCAGGTCGAGGCATTTACTGTTCACTGCACTCAGCTACAACAGCTACATGACCTCAGAGAATAACTGAATCACTGAACTGTAAGATAGTCTTTAAAGACCAGATAGTTTTCCCATGTGATGCTGCTACACACGTTTGCACAGTCCTTCGTCTGCAATGCTTTAATGTTAGTTTTAATGTTGTTAAGTGTATGCCTGTTGTTGCAACATTGTGCATATATATATATACACACTAAGTGTTTTAGTGCTCATAGTTGCATGTTAGATTCTTCTGCATTTGTACTATTTGTGTCACAACCTCAAACAACATGACTGAATGTAGAAAGGTGATGCAAATCAGCAGCTGCTTGATTAATCATCTTACAGATCCAGTTCACCTTCTTTAATGCAGGATTGTGAAATTTGCCAGTAAGCCAAACAATTCATCTTTGTTTTGTAGCTGAATGTGATTGCAGATACACAAAGCAAAGTCCAACAGTCAGATTTTACAGTGGACTGCGATGCGAAACAGCATGTATCACGGCACTGAAAATGTGTTGGTGATATATGTGGCTGTGGTTCAGACTCCTCTCACTTCCTCTTGACTTCTCAGTTCAACCCTGACGCTGGCTTCGCGCACTGCTCTTGAAAAAGTCACATCTCAAAAAAGCCTTATTAGTCAGTAACATGCTGAGCCAACATCCTCTTTAGAGAGGAAGTCCCTGTGATACAAAAGAGGCAGTGTTACCTGTCTGAAATAACCAGCTCCTCAACATAAACACAGATCAGCAGAGTGGATGTTACATGCTGAATGGGGCAGAAACTGCTCATTTTGTCAACACAGCAGCTTAAAAATCCCCTAAACTCACCAGCTTAAAAGACCATTAAACCAGCCTGCTATGTTGAGACAAAAGGACCACTAACAGGGTTACTCAAGAGTAGATATTGGGCTGGTGGCACTCAATTGAGGACTATTTCGTAATACTTCTTATTACACACCTACACCTATTTCCTAAAGTATGCGTAAAAAAGCCCTAATCTATCCAGTGAAGATATAAAGCTTACTAAAAGACGAATGCACAAGTAGAAAAAGTATGCAGTGTGGTCTTACCAAGGCCCAAAGACCTCAATAACCGATAGTTAGGTGACATTTCTATCCGGGAAGTTGGTGCTAGCTGCTGCACAGGAAAACATAAAGGTGGTTCCTCAATTAACCTGACACGGCCTAGCTAACGTTACACCTAGCTGGCTAGCTGTGTTCTGTGTCGGTACAAACATCTAGCCAGCCGTCCTTGATAATTAAACCAAATGTGCAAGAATGAATCTGCAAATTCCGCTTCGTCTGCAAAACAAATCACAGAAATGACCGACGCAGCTGCCAGACTAAAACCAGACAGCCAGCTGTTACATGCTAGCAGTGAACTAGCAGGTTAGCTAGCTAGCTGCCTTAGCTTAGTAACCGTTGGTAGCAAATGAGCAGCTACTCGTCTGCCTTAATTTGGGGGGTTATGCCGCTGTGAGAGCTCAAGCCGGAGCTGTGTGTTCAGTTTTTTTCCGGACATTTACACCCACTCTACGTGCTGTTTCCGTGTCGGGTCTGGATGAATGAAAATTAGCCGGCTAACAGGCTAGCTAGCTACCCACCCAGTTAACGCTAGCTAGCTTGGACGCTGACAGCCCCACTTCCTGTTTCAGCAAATCGTTCGACATAACGGCCCCGTCCAAACCGAGCCGCGGACTGAGAGCGCGTCAATCCGAAGCGGTAAACTTACCCCGGTCCCATTGTCACAGACCACCACTTTCCTTCCCTGGCTGTCCATTGTGTAAAAGCCCAGTTGCCGCTGAACCTCCCTCAACTTTCTTCGGCAAGCCGGAAGGAAGACACACCAACCCGGCCGAGAGGAGGAAGGGAAGGGTGCTCATCCGGTGTGTGACAGACAGAGCCGTTCAAATGACAGGCACTCCCTCCAGCACCAAACTCCTGATGTGAAATGCTTAATTTTACTATCACTACACATGCATTGACTGATGCCATTGCTAGAATCAAAGTTACCTAAGATCCTGGTCGGTCTGTTTATGCAATATTGCCTAATTTGCACGTGCAACATGTAAAAAGAAGTGTAATGTTTGCTTCTCATCTGGTTAAAAGTGTTAATTTCTGTGTCCTAGAACAGTCTGGATCTTCAGAGCATGTAATAACTCATGGGCCAATCTCAAAACACATCATTATTAAGCAGTTAATGGACAAATAACTCGATAAAACTGGTAGTAAATTGACAAAAGCCTTAATTATATGCAGCATTATTAGGAAAATGTTATAGAGATCATCATACAAAGCATTTCTATGTCAATTTGAGGTTAATCTATGCATGATGAGAGAGATTTGTAATGTTAAAATAGGCCATAAGGGAACATTGTGACCAGATGCAACATGCAGACTAAACATAATTCGTTTTTAAACAGGACACTACAGGTGAAAGTTTGATTTTTGCATGTGGTTAATTGTATAAATACTAAAACCCCAGGATTAGCTAGGTGTACAGTAATTGATCAGTAAATAAATACATTTATGAAGGCCTGTAAACTGCACACCGGTGTATGTTGTTGCTGGAATAATCGAGTTGTAGGGATGAAAGATCATGACTGACCTAAATAACAATAAATGTAAGAGACATCTTGAATCAGTTGTTTTATTTGCCACTGTCTTTTGCAGAGCTTCAAATCAGCCCTCTGACATTACTCTCACATAGGTTGTGGAAAAATATTGCTTGCTGTGGGAGAAAAAAGCAGGTTAAAACTGGAATCAAAAGCCAAATAACCAGCTTTACTGGCTGACAGCCTAAAACCATAAGATAGAAAGAGAAGAAATTTTAACTTTTTAAAGTTTCCATAGAAGGGAAATGTTCATAAAGTCCACTTTCTTTACTCAGGCCTTATCAAACCATCCATAAAGTGCTTTCTTTACATCGCCCATATCGCTCAAGTACATTATAACATTTGTCTATAATCATTTTACATTAAAAGTAAGCTGACATGTTTTATAATAAAATAAATACAAAATAAAGCATAATTTAAGTTGGTGAGTTTACTGTAACAGTCTTTAGAGTGAATAAATGCGTGTGTATGGGTCAGTTTAAACCAAAATAAACCACAACACTCGACTTTAAGAAGAGTAACACTTAGTAAATATATACAAGATTAAAACGGCAGACCTGCTTCTTTGCAGATTATTGAATATTGTATATTATAATTAATGCATTAGCTGATACATATGAGGGTATTCTGCCTCTCTACCAAGGAAGAGCTCAATTTTTCAATCTTAAAACTGAAGATAACCAGCAGGTGGAGTATTTTGACCGAAGCAGGAAGATCCACTCACTGTTTTAGAGTCCACAGTGTCTCCTGTTTCCTTAAAGCCCTTCACACTAACGGAATATTTGAATCCTGTGTTAACTGCAATAGGTTAAACAATCAGTGAAAATGTGTGCAGAGATCACACATCACTGTAATTTTGGAGAACAGCAATCTTTGGGTAAGAGGATGCTTGGGAACATGAGGACCTTGGCCTGCATGAAAGACAGGTTAGGCAGTGCAGAGATCACCCTGCAGGCCTCTGCACTCAGCTCTTCATCCTGCTGAGGTTTCCTGAACACACAAACAGAGTGAGTATTTCAAGATTAAGATACACAGAGAAGACAAGCAGATGTTGCATTGCAAGTACATGGATGTAACGACTGAGCTGACCTGACTGAAGTGCTGGTTTTCTCTGCGGTGGACATCAGGCGATTCAAAGTGTCCTCCATGTGGCTACTGTTAGCGCTGGTTTCCAGTTTGCTGATGGTCAACTCATACAGCTCACGGTCGACTCCTTTACATGTGTGTGCGTATTACAAACACACATCAGACATGTTATAAAAGGGACAAAGCATTCAATGAGTGTCAAGAGGACTTACACAGCACGAGCTACACTTAGCAACAGCGTACTGAATACTTGATATTAGTAGTATTACAGTATCATGGTGGAGTATTGGCTGCTCTGTGGCTGTTTATTATAACCAGTGGTGGAATGTAACTAAGTACATTTACTCAAGTACTGTATTTAAGTTTAAAAATTCAAGGTACTTGTACTTTACTTGAGTATTTCCGTTTAATGGAACTTTATACATCTACTCCACTACAGCTCAGAGGCAAATATTGTACTTTTTACAGCTTTAGTTACTTTTCACAATTCATCCCACCCTTCCTGTCCAGTGAAAACCATGTGTCTCCAAAGTTGGTGATTTTGAATTTGAATGGTTGTGATAAACTGAAGGATGAAGTGTTCCTTTATGTGTTGAGAAAATTCTCCTCCTTCTTAAGCTAAATAAACTATTTAAACCCTCCTTGGATCAGCTGGAAAATGCACCGTCACAAAGCTAAAAACAGGCTGTTTTTCTGACCTCATGAAACTTTTCAGAGATACGTGGTTCTCACAGGACAGCAACGCTACAAACACATGATCTTACAGACCATGATGCATTGCTGTAGCTTAAACTACCCAACAGTATATAAAGTAGTTAAAATGAGTAAGCAGTAATATTAATCCAGAAACATCAGATACACTGACAGGGACCATTTTACTGCACAATGAGTACTTTTACTTTTGATACTTAATAGATTTTGCTCATAATACTTACATACTTTTACTTGTAGTGGAGTATTTTCACAGTGTGGTGTGGTATTAGTACGTTTACTTAAGTAAGTAGTTCTTCCACCACTGATTATAGCAAACGTCATGAATTACGATAAAATCTACATTTCTGCAGTTTCACGTGCTGACCTGGAGGAGGACTGTCGCTACGGCTGCTGCTGCTGTAGGATCTGCTCTCCTCCTCAGGACCAAAATAATCCAGGTTGAGAGCAGAGCAGCCTGTGCTAACAAGGGGAGACAGTGGCTGAGGGTTGTTGTGGGGTGAGAAGGGACAGGGGAGCTTGATTTGTTATTCATAAAAGGAGAATGAGCATCTGGTGATAGATGTTTTTTCCTTTTACTGAGTCAGTGGGGAGACTGAGAGAAAGAAAGACAGCCACAGCAAACAAAGCTCAGCAAAGCAATGCAAAGCTGCTGTTATTCAACTTCTTTTTCTATTCAGATTCAGAGGCACCTTAACCATGAAATATCCAAGCCAGCACCTACCATGAGGTCACTGAAACAACCTTCACATGGAAACATGACTCAGGTGACAAGTGGTCCACACAGCTTCAGTAGTTGTTGTAGTTTATTAGCTGAAGTATGACTTCCACTTTGATTATATGCAAAAAAATATAAAAATCAGTTTGATTTTGTTGTTGTGAAAGTCAAATAAAAAGGTTTCAGATTGTAACAAAAGGACTGAAGCTAACTGATAAACCTTTTAAGATGTTAGAATATTTTATATACTATTGCTTAACACTTTTAATGATATAGTAGGTACCTGCCATAATAAATGTTTGCTATCTCAAGCTACCTTTAAAAGGGTGGACTTGGCAGTGTCTAGGAAATCTAAACAGTTTTATATCTATTTTTAAAAAACAAACTGACACCAAATCCCAGCAAGCTGTGCAGTTATTTGAATACTTCAACTTTGCATTCAATCACAGAGAAACGTGATGCAGCTTCCGGCGAGAGAGAAAAGCTGAGGAGAAGAGAGGCGAAACTGAGCAGAAAGGATCAACTGATTTATTTCAGTATTTACAAGGATTTCCTACAAGTCTTTATTGCAGTGCATTAAATCTGGATTTGAGCAGAAAAAAAACTATAAGTCCAAAGAGAATTTCACCATTTGAAAAAAAAGGTACTTTTAGAAAACAATTGCTGGCATAAAGGCACAACTCATTGTGAAATACTGTAACTGCAGTTACGGAAATATTGTAGAAACACTTTTGATCGGTAATGAAATACTGACAAGTGGATTTTCAGGTATTTTTGTTTTCAAACTGAAGTGCTTTGGAAATGAACACTCCTCTATCCTAATCAGCATGCTCATACAGTATATGCTTCAGTGCACACAGGGGGGTAAAAAAAGAAAGAAAAAAACAGTAAAAGCAGCACAAAGTGACAGCAGTAATCACAACTACAGCCTTACGTTTGGATATGTCACCATTTTTCTCCTGTTTTAATTGTGAAATCATGTCAGTGTCAATGATTTTCTTTCTATTATGACAATAATCCTCCAAACATGTTAACATAATCACAGAACAAATCAAAAGACAGATTTCATATAACCAACCATATGAAAAAAAAAATGAAATTAAGAAATAAATATAACTGACTACAAACTAATATTTTTTTAAACATATGAAGTGCATATCCTTTAGTATTTTGACCTTTTTGCTGCCCTCAGCACCACCTACAGAGAATACACTGCCCTCTGCTGTGCATACTTTAGTATTACAACACTGTTCTGTTGTCAATGTTTGGTATTTATTTACTTGTTCATCAAATCACTGAACACTTGTCATGTTTGGGTTGTTCATGTGAATGGATCAATAGAGTAAAATTTAAAACTGAAACTGAAGAATGGAAACAGAACATAAAATGTTTGGTTTTTTTAACCCAGGAGGGTCTAAAGGTTAGTGTTGTCTACACCCGTGGACTCAACTCATTTAGGTGTCTTCTAGGAAATTACTGGTTAAGTTTCCATCCAACGACAAACAATGTGTCAGCTTGCATGCTACAACGCAGAGCTAAAAATCAAACATGGCAGCATGCTGACAAATCAACAGTGCAATACCAAATATGGTATTGACAGTCTGGCAGCTAACAGTTCCTATAGCCTTGAGTAAAAAGGTTGCTTTTTCTTTTTAAACTAGTCACTTATCTTTATGAGCGATATTTATGCCACAAAGAAATTCTCCTTTATACTTTCGTGTTGCCCACTTCAAAAACACACAGCAGCAAAATGCTCTGTCCTGCAAAGTTTGTTGTATCGCTGTCTTGAAATGCAAAGTCAGATTGTGGCAAATTTAGATTTAGATTTAACTTTTTTTTTT
>NTHP01000138.1:101168-114733 GCA_003416845.1 Oplegnathus fasciatus | reverse complement strand
TTTTTTTGCCGCATCTTATCTGCGACAACAAAGTAGTTTTAAAATTTTAAGGATATTTCCTATAAAAACTCACGCGTACACCAAACACAAGCTAATTTGTGGAATTTGCTTTTTTCTTTGTTTTGTGATTTAGTTTGATTTCTTGATCACATTTGTTAGATCCAGGTAGACTCATTTATTACCTCCATATCCAGCATTTTCACTCATAATTGTAACAATCATTTTTTTAAATTCAAGTTTTATGATGAATTAGAAACAAATCCTTTCTGTGTAAATACTGATCTAAACACTACTGTACTAAATCTGATTCTTAATCAAATTAGTAAATAATATTTCCTGAGCAAAGGATGACTCTGATTACCTGTGTTGTTTTCTTTTTTAAATATCTTTGTTGATTTCTCTTTGCCAAATATGTGTAACATAACCGAGGGGACTATGAAATCCTTTACAAGTAAATATGAACAAATAAATAGTGAAAGTGAAGACGCTTTAGCATCAAATAAAGCCAAAAATTGGATGTCGAAGTTTAAGGGCCTAATATAGTCATGCACTGGGCAAAAGTCAAAAGTTCAACCTCCACAGTGGCCACCAATAAATTAAATTTAAGTGGTTCTTTGGATAAACACGTCCATAAAATCAACATGGCACATATTATGACCATGCTGCTTGAGCTGACTGATATTTAGTCCAGTGTTCAGTGCTTTGCAAATGTGACATAAATTTAGCATTACCCTCCAATATTTTATTTTGTAGTTCAAGTAGCACAATAACAGTATCTTGCTTTCAGTTGCCTCTACCCATATCAGCTGTTACCACTTCAATGTTTGTTTCTCCATAACACCTGGGACTGATAAATACTGAGATAAATTCTTTGTAAAAGGTGGCAGCAGGTAAAGATGAGACACTCGAGTAGCTGAAAGTGAAAAGGGAAGCCAGTACAGTGTTTCCCCTTTTATTGTTCTGGAACAATTGTGACTGTAATGTTTCTGTTTGATTGCACATCTGTCTTACTTTGAGTCCCAGTTTTGGGCCTGTTGGATGTCATACCTCTGAAAGTTTTCTTGTTTGGACAAATCATAGTGATAACAACATGATTTCTGAACATCTGTGTTATTCTTGAGAGGAAATTCATTTAACCCACTGCTGCTGAGTGAATAGAGGGGAAACACAGCGTAAATTAAAAGAAGCAGAACATGCCCTGGAGGAAGCGAGGGGGAGTCCAGAGGAGCCCAGAGTAAACTCCCAAAAGTTTTGGCTTATTAGAAGAAGCCATGTAGGGGATGGCTGATACCGTAGTCTACTTCCGGCCCCAGAAGTGAGGGGCTCGGCGAGGGGACGTACCGTCCTGAGAGCTGCTAAGGCCACGGCTGCTCCAGTCCAGCTGGCTGGAAGGGAGCGCCTCCTACACAGAGAGAAGTAAACAGCATTTAAAACTGTCACTTATCAGGAGAGCAAGGTTAATGATCTGATCAATAAAATACCTGTCTTCAGTGATATCTGATGGTGGCTGTGGCCATGCACTAGCTGCATGTGTTACCCTCTAGTTTCTTATTCTTTAATCTAATACAGCTGTAACTTACAGTAAAGACCAATTTACCTGCATTGGATCTGTTAAGGGGTCCGGTGTATCCCGGGGCCCTGGAGGTGCTTGTGCTGTGACCGCCGTGTGTCCTGGAGAACAGACAGCTGGCACAGAGTCTTTGGTGGGCTCTAGCATTCCCTGATGAGTGGTAAAATAGGATGGAAATTCAAAAAACGAGGTTCGGAACATGGACTGTCCATGGTAACAGCAACAGAATAAAATGTATGACCACTGAAGCCACTCATATCACACCATTACAACGCTTCTTCTTCCCAATGAGGCCAAATTAATTAAGTTCACATTTCCTACAGTTGACTCACCAGGCTGGATGCAAAAGCAGGCACAGCCACTGGCTGCTTCTTCATGCCAATGAACAACTTTCAAAAGGAAACGACACACAAAATGGAAACAGGCTTAAAATAACTTTTATCTAAAGCAACTTACAATTAGTGCAACAGTATAATGAGCTCAAAACAACCAACAGGAGTGTAACAGCTTGTAGTTCTGCCACTTTGGTATCTTAATTTAGAGTACATTGATCTGGTCTTATACTCACAATCAGAGACACTGCCCTTTAAGACTTAATGTTATAGTATTACCTTATTTACTTAATCGGTGAAGATGCTGTTTGGATCACTGATAAACAGTAGTTATATAATGTTTTCCAAAACTCACAATGTTCCTTGTGTCCACACCAAGGCACCCGAGCAGGGTCCTGTTTGTACGAGAACCTCCCCACTGAAACTGGAGGCCAACTGCACTGTGGAGATCCTGGTGTGCCCACCACATCCCCCGCTGAATCCTGGGAAATGATGAGAAAATAACAAAGCAGCATTTTGGTGTATTCAGAGACAATATGAATAAAAAGGAGATAGAGGAAAACTGCTAGGTTATGTGTTTTCATGTGAACTGAGCAAGATGGTTGCTTAGTGATTCTTGTGTACAAACCGCCCTAAATTTGTCATTTACTGACCAGATTTTTCATTCAGACTTTTGTTTGCTGTGCTGGAAAAATGCATGAAGATTGTTTTGTGTCAGTGCACTGGTTCATATGAAAATGTTCTTTGTCCATTTTGTTTTTCATTTCTACTATTGAAGGCAAATCTAAACCTTTGCCGCTCAGATTGTGCAGTACTGCTTTTGCTTTTGCATTCCCAGTTATTGTCAGCACTGTAACATGTTTTTGCTTAGATTTTCTGTTGATGAATTTAAAATTTTAGTAGGTGGTGTTCTCTTTCATCAGAGATTCAGTCATGGGGCCACACACTGCTCCTACTAACTACCCAGTTCTCCCTTTTATTTATTCAACTCCTACTGATGTGAAAACAAATCACTTCTGTATTGTGCCGCCTATTTATTTCCAGGATATCTTGCAGATATCAGGAATTTAAAACACCAAACGTAAAAGATTTGATGAGCTGGATTGGCTTAAATTACTATTTGTGTTGTAATCATTTGAAACAAGAGTTATAAAACAGATTTTTGTAATTATTAAGGCAAAATGTCACAGACTGTTAACATATCCACCATCATCATCATCACCACTATTGCCAGGAATTTATTCTCACCACTGAGAACGGGGACAGGGCTCTGGTCTCTCCTCCTCCTCACTCTCAGGGAGGTGTCGGGCGTGAAGCAGAGCACTGAGGCTGAGCACCTCCTCCTCACCCTCCATGGCTGGGACCTCTACCTCCGGAAAACTGGCCAGGAGAAGCTGCTGGACGCGGCAGGACAGAGACGCCTTGCCAGAAAAAAAAAAGTGTGTGATGAACTTTTGAGCTTCTACCGTTGTCATTTTATTGCCTGTAGAGCACTGAGAGGGTCTGTCTGGTGTGTGACAAACAAGCAAAGTAAATAATGACAAGAAAAGGAAGACATGACAAGCCCTGAAAAATACATTTCCTGAAAACAACTGACAACTTCTGGCCAATAAGAATTAAGTATTCCCTGTGGCCACTAATTATCATCATAAAGAGCAATCATAAAGCTAGTTTTTAGCAAAATCTCCAACCTGACAGCTGTTCCTCCTGGAAACCCCATATTGCCCTGCCCTGTCCTCCTCCTCCTCCCCATCAGTCTGCAGGCTGCTGACTTGCTCTCTGAACTGTGTCCAAGTTTTTCCCTCCTCCTGAGCCCTCTGTTCCTTGAACTCCGCCCACGAACCCTCTCCATCCTCCTGCGTGGGCGCTGAGCAGAAATCAGCAAAGCTGTCACTCGGTGGGAGGTTTCCTAGAACCTGCACCCCTGCATCAGCTGTTTGGACATGTCCTTGGTCCCTGTGATGCTGCTCAAAACTACAGTCTTTGAAGTCTGCAAATGTGTCTTCAGCAGGTGTTCCAGATTGTGACTGGTTGGAGGTAGCACAAGTTTCCTGAGTCGCAGATTGGTCGCAATAATGAAAACCCTTCTCTGCCTTAGACTGTTTGAGATTTGCCATGCTGTTGTTGACAAAAGAGTCAGAATGATTGTAGTTTCCCAGTTCTTCTTCCTCATCATCAGTCTGGTCCCAGTCACTCTGATCCCCTTGTGAAGCAAGAGATGAAACATTTGGTTCCAAGTCCGCAGAAGGTCCCTCAAATGACAAATCATCACAGAAGGATGTCAGGTCCTCTGAAGCGGACTCATACATGCTGAATGTTTGGGGGACAGCAGAAATGCTCTTTTCTCGCCCCTCTTCTGACTCTCCACCCTCCTGCACCTCTGTGGTTTGTAAAGAATTAAAACTATGCCTCTTTTCCGTCTGACCGTCGCCAGGCTTGCCTAACTCCTCCTCTCCAGAATGAGGCTCTTCAGATGGAAAACCCAAAGCTGCTGCAGCTTCCTGAGGCTGATGGTGGTCCTGAGATGGTTGCACGCGTGCTGCATCTCTTTTCTCACAGTGCTTGACCTTAGTGCAAACATTTTCTGTTGCCTTATCTGCACAATGAGATCTGGGCTCAGAGTCCATAATAACCTCCTGTCCTGGATCACGGACTTGTTCACCCAAGCTGTTGGAAGAGTTTGTCCCTTCCACTCTGCCGTCCCATTGCTCTCTGCTGCCCAACGGAGAGAAGCCACAGCACCACGGATGTGCGGCCTGCTCTGTAAACACAGTGAAATCAGCAAACCCTGTTTCTTCCGTGGGAGAGCACACACCCACTGCAGAGGCAATGTGGGTTCCAGAGTTGTGGTGTCTTTCAGAGTACCCATTTGTGAGGTGCACACGTGATTCAGAATTACAATCCTGCCCTCCCATGTATATCTGGCCCCTGCCGGCCCCCGAGTTCACAGTGGAAGTGGGTTGGGATTGTTCAGCAGGGTGATTAAAGCTGCAGTTGGATTGATGGGTGGCTGGTTTCATGGTGGGAGAAGGCTGTCTGAGGCTGGATGGTGAATCAGCAAAACCAGGAGGCGAGCAGGACACCTCGACAGAGAATCCCCCAAAGTCTCCAAACTCGTCCTCTTCTGATCCCGCCTCCCCATCACCATCATCATCCAGTGGAGGAGGGGAGGAGGAGTGCAAGGGCATGATGTCTGGCTCCATGGGTTCTCCTAGCAGGACCTGAAGGCCTCATGCACCTGGGAGGGGAAAGTGAAAAGAACAGGAAGAGGAGCATCATGAACAACAGCTTTGTGGGAATCAGAGAAAATGTGGTTCATGATGGTACTTGCTCAGCACAAGACTGTCTTTTATAGGAGTGTGTTAGGAGAGAAATACTGCTGTCAGAATGAATTTCACTTTAGTCTAGATTGTTAGGAGAATTCGCCTGGATTAAGCCAATTTTGAAAGTTGGGGTGGGTGGTGTTATCCATGGTGCAGCTGTGTCTTTTGGCCATTCTGTCAGAGCAGTTGTGCTATGATGAGATTGACATACAATGAGAATGACTACGGGATTGTTTGTAATATTACTCTATTTTTTAGCATCCTTACATTGGTTGCCTATTTGTTTTGGAGATCTTACTGATTTCTTTTACTGGTACCAGATTACATTTCAGATTTACTCTCTCGTAACAACTTGCATGCAGCCTGAGGTCCTCGGTCATGAACCATCTGGCTGCTCCTATAACTAGGTTGAAGACTGATGGATAAAGTAGGTTAGATTGGAGAGCACTACATGGTACGTAAGCCCCATGGTTCACCTCGGCTCGCAGGATCTCGAGCTTGCCAAATTACTATTATTTTTTTAACTGCTCTTTCTTTATTTAGTTTTATATACTGATCTAATACATTCCTTTTTTATGTGAAGCACGTTGAAATGTTGGTTTTGATGGTTGCTATACAAACCTAATTATTATCATATATCTAAGTGTTAAACCACATGCATCAGAGACAACAATAGAATATGTATTTATCAGTTTCATGTCGGACAAAAGTTAAACTCCCCAAAAGAGCAAGTTGGTTACAAACTGGTAATTTCCTGGTTTATAGGTGAAGTACTACTGGTTCAATTCAGACATTCAGCATTTAACTGTGTTAAAATTAGAGGAACCTGCACACACGATTGTTCCGCATATTAGAATCGTAAAAAATCTCACATCCTCTTTTTGTGTTTCTTAAAAAACATCATGTGTCAAATTGAGTTAATGCCGGCTCCATGACCCGGCTTCTGGTGCTGACCCTGGAGTGGAAAAAGTGGCCGGTCAGTAAACTGATACAGGAAACATTATCCGCAGCTTTGTGCTACTTAGATGAACAGTTCAAACCAAGTCCTCCGCCTACAGCAGCCACTTCAGGATCATGGATTAGTGCCTGTATTAAACCTTCAACATAACAACTGCTCCCTTGTGTGACTGAAATCAACATCCCTAACAGTTATTCAACACACACACACACACACAGATAAACATAATTATTTGGCCTTGTGGATAGTCGGTAAAAACAAAAACAACCACAGACGTCCTGCCATTTTCTCCAGTCCCTTGTCCCTGGACAGACAGGTGTCATGCCAGAACATGAACAGCTTAATGTGAAGCCGTGTAAGTTGTTAGTGAAATTTAAACGCTCGCTAAAGTAGTGACGATTTATGTAAAGCTAGCTATTTAATGATTAATTAATTAATTGTGCGTTATGTTTAAAATAAGGCGCAAACCCTACATCCCAAATCCGCTATCTTTTTACAACACTGATTAGCTTACATTACCACCAGCTAGCTAGTGTAGCCGGTGTCTAGCTTCGCGCGAGCTGCCCGTTAAAAGCAACCAAACGCTGACATGCTATTTAAACGAGGCTAACAGCTAGCTAACAATACAAAGTGCCAGGTTTTTATTTACCAACACTCATTCACTTCGCCTTCTCGCCACTTCTTCTTGTCATATCAGTGCCGCAGCCTCGCTCTCCATCCTCTGTCATCATTCTCCATAAGCAGTGAATGGGACGTGGACAAAGTGAAGAGGTCTCACTATGTCCTTGTTTCCAGGCACCGTGATTACTCATCGCGAAGAGCGGTTGGGAAAATCCAGTGACTCGTCTTTAAAATAGACGATCTTTGATGTTGTCCAGTGTTCCAGTTTATTCTGCTACTTCACTGTTATGGTTATGATTTGTTTTATAGTTATATGAAGTAGTAGCAGTACTATAGTGGTAGTACTGCATTTCATTTGGTCAAATGTGGAAATGTAATGTGACATTTGGGTATTAAAGACATACAGGTCAATATTTGGCACATTCCTGCGCAAACTGTACAGCTCTTTCATTTTAAAAACGGATATATTGCACATATTTTGTCATATTTTTATTGCAAATATTTCTATTTTTTCTAGTTTCTTGACTTTTGCAGTACATGTTTTTTTTACTTTATTATTTTCTCCATGTTTGCTGTTACGCACCAATATACCAAGGCAAATTCCTTTCATGTGAAAACTTACTTGGCAATAAACCCAGTTCAGATTCAGTGTGTTCCAGTTCCAGTGATAGATATCTCTATGTTTCATTTTAGGGTAAGATAGAGTAGATAAGTAATCAATGTGGCTGCCTGTTGTCTGCTATGGTGGTGGAATATCATAGACTCCTCCCCAACCTCATGTGTATTATGTTTGAGGTGCAGAGAAAACATTTTCAGACAAGCAGAATAGTTGGCTTTGTTTAAAAACAACAGTCTTAAGCAAGCAAGTAAGCAGTGATGAACATGGATCCAAATTAACTAGAATTAAATAGTTTGTGCTAAAAGATGGTTGTACTGTAATTAGTTTAACAACACTGGTGAATTTTTGGCTCCGAATGTTGGATCTATGCTTTTCATTTACTATTTAAAGTCTACAAGTATCATAAAAAGCTCTTTATCATTATCAAAAGAGAAAAAATATATTTTAAATTAACAAAGAAGGGCTGGATAACCATGAGCAGTAACAGGAATTAAAACAGGTCGGGCTTGAACTGGTCGGTTTGTGTGAGTGGAGTTTGTGGCAGAGATCTCAAATGCACCAAACCAACAAAACATCCATAGAGAAAACTCAATTTTTGTAGGAATCCAGATAACTTGATCACCACATTCACATCAAGAACAGTTCTTTCACACACATGTAAGTGCTGTTGTGAAATGCCTACAGTAGTTTGAGTCATTCATTACAACATCATTGGGAAGCCTTCTTCAGAATTGTATTCATTAGTCAAATTCCAAATTAGGCTTCAGCTGTCAGCAGGGCTGCTGGATGTCCTAATATTTCCTCAAGTGACAATCTTTCAAGCATTCAGTTATCCATTACATACTTTCAGTAAAGAAAACTTATATTGGACTACTCACTTGCCTTCATACATACTCCTTTAAAACACTAAACAAAAATGTGTGGCACCCCAGATTCTGGACCAGCACTGGACTCAAAACTTTATGGCCTGCAACAGAAGACATATTCTCAGAAAACTGATTGTTTTTCTTCACGTTGGTTTCCGGACAGTGTGAGCAAGCCTGATTCCAGACCTCTGAATCACTGCCTACATTTTTGATTTGTTCAAAGATTCAAATAATGAATAACAAATAATGAATGAAGTGAAACAAATGTTAATTCAGTCTGATGACCAGGCAAAAGGCTATAAAACAGTGTAAGATTTCCTGGCTTCATGGATCTTTAGATGGACTCGAAGGTTTGAAGCTGTGTGAAATTTTTTACCACAAACCAAACAGCGAAACGACTTCTCCTGTTTGGGCTCCGTCAGACCACAGGTTTTGAGATGATAGCTATGGGCGACCATTTTGCCACACGATTTGCAAAAATATGGCTTTTCCCCTGTGTGCCTCCTCAAGTGAACATTGAGATTTGAACTTTGAGCAAATGACTTCCAACAGAAAGAACACTTGTGTGGCTTTTCACCCGTGTGAATTCTTAAATGCACAGCCAGATGGTCCCTACGAGCAAACTCCCTGTCGCATTCGGAACATTTAAAGGCCTTCTCTCCCATGTGAATCTCATCCATGTGTCTGATCAGATCAGAGTCCCTGTTAAACTGCTGGCCACAGACACGGCAAGCCTTGTCGTCCTTCTGGGCTTGTTCCTGCTCCGTAAAAGCAGTGTCACCGTGAGTCGGACCAGAAGAGGATGAGCCGTCGCTCCCATTCCATTCATTATCATCCTTCAGTGTCACAGTTATAGTGCTGAAAGTTGGGAATAGCTGGCAGTCTGTCTGACTAGTTGTTTCAGATTCAGTAAGTCTGACTTGGACATTCTCAGAAGAATCATCCTTGACGTCTGGAATGATACAGAGATACACCTGCTCCTCTTTGACCTGCTGAGAGTCATGGGTCTCATTTTCCTCCTCAATGGGAACCTGGTCTGGCTGCTGTGAAGGTAAAAGCTCCTCAGAGGCTGACTGGGTGTCTGAAAGACAGAGAAGACACATGCTATAACCTGTTGAATAACCCAGTAATATCCAGTGGTGGGATGTCATTAAGTACATTTACTCAAGTATTGTACTTAAGTACAATTGAGGTACTTGTACTTTACTTGGTTATTTTAAACTCATGTCACTGTATACTTTTACTATACTACAATTCAGAAATAATTTACTTTTTAGTCCACCACAAATATTTGACTGCCTTAGCAATTAGTTACTTTAAAAATTAAGATTTTTGCAAACAAAACACATGTAAATATACAGCTGAAACACACAGTCGATTGACAGAAAATTAATTGGTATTATTTTGATAATCATTTTGTCATTTTTCATGCAAAAAAAACATTTCATGGTTCAAGCTTTACAAATGTTGAGGTTTGGACTGTTGGTTTGACAAAAACAAGCCCCCGTGTGATGGCATTTCTCCCTATTTTCAGAATTTTTACAAACTAAACAATCAATTAATTAATGGAGCAAATAATCAGCAGATTAATCCATACTAAAAATGATAATCAGTTGCAGGCCTATACAGAATAGTGAGCTCCACCTCAACCAACTACAACAGTAAAATCCTGCTTTTATATTACTGCATGAGAAATAATAATCCAATGATATATAATGGTATAATAGTCACAGGGGACATTTTTCTGCACTGAGTACTTTTACTTTTGATACTTTAAGTCCTGATTATACTTACAAACTTTTACTTAAGTAACATTTTCAATACAGGACTTTTACAGTGTGGTATCAGTACTTTTACTTAAGTAAAGTTCCTGAATACTTCCTCCACCACTGGTAATTAACACAATAACACAAAACGTATGATGCTAACTATCTACCACCCAACAACTGTAAGCTAGCTCCTTACTAACATCNNNCGCTCGTTGACCAGCAGTCTGAGCCGCTGCGTCCCCGACATGATGGAGCACCGGCTAACGTTACCGGTGAGAGTGGAGGCTGGACCACGGACTTTAAAATGAAGAAATAAACTGCACAGTTCAGTAAGGCTGAATCTAAAGGTCCACCCTCTGGACTTGTGGACCCGCGCAGACTTCAGTCGTACGTACTGTAACGTGTTCACCGTCATCACGTCAAGTCTGCGAGGGTGCGAGACTGCAAGGAACCGGACTATGGCTAAATAAATTGCGTATTACTTACATTGGAAGATCTTCTTTTGTTGTTTTTTAGACATTTTTCTCAGCATATATATTTGGCATTACACTGCACAGCTGTCATAGGCTATCACTGAAAGACTACAATAATATAATGCACTGTGATAACCTCTATAGCCTATGCGGTCTGTTCTGTATCATGATGTGGTTGAATATTATTTCTGGCCTACATGATTCAAGTAACGTTGTAATAAAATAATTGTTTCACACATTCATAATAAGTTATTTTTGTTTTATTAGTCGGCAATTGGAAAAACTACAACGTCAGGCTGATGTTGCAATAAATTGTGGGTAGTTAAATCAGTGCAGTCTGGTGAAGTCCGCACCCCAAGCGGACTCTCCGGAAGTCTACAGAAAGTCCGCTTGAGGCCCCTTGTGGACTGGATGAATTGCCTTAATGCTTCCGGTTAACGTCATGACGCACAGGGTAACTGTTCACCAGCGCCCCTTGCATTCCGCTACTGTATAAAACAAAAATGACAAGCTCGTTTTACCTTTATTTTCTAAAGACAAAGTATGATAAAATAACTTGTAGTTTTATTTTCCCTCTTTACAATAATTGATTCTTATTTTATGAACAAAGTGTGAAACTGTAAATCCTCAGAACAAGTTTGAGACATGGAATGAGCACATTGGAAACACTGCTTAGTTTCTCTAAACGTTTATTATCTGCACTGTGTGAAAATGTGGTTATTTGTATGACACATATGATGTTTCAATGGGCCAGCGCAACCTCTCAAACATTATTACCCAAACAAGGCACTATAGGATACTGAAGTGCCCACCAAATGAACCTGAAGGATGATGATAATAACTTTGCTTTTGGTGAAGAAAAGATACATTAGATTCACAATCTCACTTACATATAACTGCAGTGATGTTACAGGAAATCTGTATACCATCTGAATACAAGTTACATGTTAACACCAAGTGTAAACTGAGTACATATGGCTAACTGAGCAGTTTGAGTGGATCACAGCAGTCTTGTGGGGCAGTTTATTTGCCTCTTCACCATAAATGAAAAAAAACAAACATTTGCTCCAGATGAGGCAGTCAAATCATAACGGACTCAGCCCAAAATCTGAACTGTATCATATTGTATTGTATCCACATAAACTGGTGAATAAATTTTCTCATTCTGCTAAATTCCAACATATTCACAAATATAATGCTTTTGTTTGAGATTATGGTTGAAACAGGCCATTCCTAAATACTGGATGCATGTTTCATCCATTTATATTTGAATAAATATTTGGTGTCATATAGACTCTGAGGTTGTCTCATACCATTTTAAGTTTTTTTCTCTTCTAACTCCTGTATTTGCAGTTTCTCAATCATGTGTCGTTTCCATGCTTCGTGAACCTCCATATGCACCTTCAGGTCTGAATCTGTGTAAAAGGTTTTGCCACATGTTAAGCAGCGAAAGGACTTGTTTGTGCCTTTGTTTTGTGTCCCTGTGCAGTATAGAACATGCTTGCAACTGGCAAACCTCTTGCCACATTTATTACAAAGATATGGTTTCTCTCCAGTATGCTGTCTCATGTGAACAATGCGACTACAGTTCTGAGTGAAGGTTTGGCCACAGAAATCACAAGTGAAGGGTTTTTCACCAGTGTGAACTCTCGTATGCTGAACAAGCTGGTGCTTGTAATTAAACTCCCTGTTGCATTCAAAGCATTTAAAGGCCTTCTCCTCTTTGTGATTCTCATCCACGTTGTCTTTCTCTGATGTGATTTTGCACTCATTCTGCATTTTGCAAAATTTGAAATGCTTGCCCGTGGCAAAACTTTTCCCACATTTCTTACAAAAATATGGCTTTTCCCCAGTATGCACCCTCATGTGTACAAGACGACTTGAGTTCTGAGAAAAGGTTTTGTCACAGAAATCACAACTAAAGGGCTTTTCACCTGTGTGAATTCTTGTATGCAGAACGAGCTGGTACCTTTGTTCAAACTCCTTGTTGCAGTCCAGGCATTTAAAGGCTTTGTGCCTTTTGTGACTCTTTTCTACATGTCTTATAAGAAACGCGTCCTTCTTAAAACTTTTACCACAAAAATGGCAACTTCTCTGCAACTTTTCTTCCCTCTGAGGCTGTTCCAGTTCCACGACGACTTCAACGCTATGACTCTGACGAGGCGACGATGACCCATCAGCTTCATGCCATTTGTTTAAACTCCCAGTTACAGCAGAGGAGGATGGGAACAGCTCGCAGTCAGTGGTTGGCTCTGATTTGGGATGTCTGACTTCAGCATAGGTGGAAGCCTCCATGTCTGGACTGATACACTGATCCACCTGCTCCTCTTTGACCTGCGGGTGCTCCTGGATCTCTGTTTCCTCCAGAACGGGAATCTGTTCCACCTTAATGTCACATTGCTGCAGTGGAGGAAGCAGCTCCTCAGAGACCGGCTGGGTGTCTAAAGAACAGAGAAGACACATTATATAAATAACACAGTAATATCTGACACAAATATTATCATCATTATAATTTGTACAAGTGCAAGTAAGATGTGTTCTAGTCAGATGTTTTCAATGAGTTGGAGGATCAACTTTGTTTTTGCTGCCATTAGTTTAATTTGTATTCATCAGGTTGCATAATTTCCGGGTTTCCAGCGATTTAGCTAAAATCAAAGAGAAACATTTAGTTTGTCACATAAAGTTGGGAAATAATATATGAGCTAATCCATCAAAAACATCTTTGTAGAGCCGTATGATGCTAACTATCTACCACCCAACAACTGTAAGCTAGCTCCTTACCAATATCAATAGCTGTAGCCAATCTGTTGCCTAGCGACGCCATACGGCTACATAGCTAGCGGCTAACTAACTAGCTGCATTGAAGATGACACAAACCTGCTCTGAATAAAATGACTTCAGGTTTTAAAACGGTCAGCTGCTCCAGCTGCCTTTTCAGCTGGTTGATTTCTCTCTTGGAGCGGACAGCTTCATCCTGATACTCTGCTATCGTCTTTTCAACAAGTCCAAAGATTTCCTCGGCAGCCGCTGCCAG
>NTHP01000138.1:78695-100897 GCA_003416845.1 Oplegnathus fasciatus | reverse complement strand
CGCTCGTTGACCAGCAGTCTGAGCCGCTGCGTCCCCGACATGATGGAGCACCGGCTAACGTTACCGGTGAGGGTGGAGGCTGGACCACGGACTTTAAAATGAGGAAATAAACTGCTCGGAGACTGACAGCCGCACAGATCTGTAACTACCCATGGGGCAACAACGTCATAACGCACAGGACTGATGCTCACCAGCGCCCCCTGCTGCCGTGGAGGGCTCTTTTTCCACTACTGTACAAAACCACTTTTGTTTTGTAAGCTCATTTTACCTTTATTTTATAAAGACAAAGTATGAAAAATAAGTTGTAGTTCTATTTTCCATCCTTACAATAATTGATTATTATTTTATGAACAAAGCGTGAAACTGCAAACCAACAAGTTTGAGACACTGAATGAGCACAATGGAAACACTGCTTGGTTTCTTTAAACGTTTAATATCTGCACTGTGAAACACATATGATGTTTCAATGGCCCAGTCAAAACTAAAGACAAGGAAAAACCATTGGGATAAAAGGCAAAAGATAGAAGTAACGTGGGGAGAGGAGCTCTGTTATTACGCCTGTATATAATACACCAAGCACATACTTAAAGGTATAACGAGTAGGATTTGTCGGTTGCTGTTTGTAAACGCAACATTCAAAGTTGGCCCCTCCTCCCCGGGTCAAAGCGTACAGGCTTCTGGTGGTGTAACGTGCTCATTATCTGGCACCTGGTCGCTACGTTTTTATAAAGCCCCGCCCCTCACACCCTGCACGCTGTTATTGGCTGGGGAGGCTAAACACCACTGACACCCAGAAACGTCCCGAGCACAGCAAAATAAGAAAATACAGGCAGAGGGCAGGGTCTCTGCAGATACAGACACCGCCACACACTTCAAGAGGGTCATAAGTGATGATTAAGAGGGATTATTGTTGTATGAGTCTATACATTGTTTTTTAGGAAAATCCCACTCATTATACCTTTAAAATCTGTTTGTTTACATTGAAGGGCAAATTAATCAGATTTTCAACAGTAAATAGATAAAGCCATCTTACCAGTTAGCATCTCACAAATGTTAAGTTAATTTACAAAATGTTTTTCACTTTAAATTTGCTTTATGGAAAGTGTAGGTAAACGTGTTGGTGAGCATGGAGTAAGCAGTGAATGATGAATCAAATGAAGCATCGTGCTTTATGGCTTCCTTCAAATGACAGCTGTGGAGAGAGAATACTTTATGATTTGATTTTTTGAGACATTTTAAAATCTATCTTGCAAATTGTTTCCAGAGCAATTAGCTGCNCAATAGCTGTAGCCAATCTGTTGCCTAGCGACGCCATACGGCTACATAGCTAGCGGCTAACTAACTAGCTGCATTGAAGATGACACAAACCTGCTCTGAATAAAATGACTTCAGGTTTTAAAACGGTCAGCTGCTCCAGCTGCCTTTTCAGCTGGTTGATTTCTCTCTTGGAGCGGACAGCTTCATCCTGATACTCTGCTATCGTCTTTTCAACAAGTCCAAAGATTTCCTCGGCAGCCGCTGCCAGTCGCTCGTTGACCAGCAGTCTGAGCCGCTGCGTCCCCGACATGATGGAGCACCGGCTAACGTTACCGGTGAGNGTGGAGGCTGGACCACGGACTTTAAAATGAGGAAATAAACTGCTCGGAGACTGACAGCCGCACAGATCTGTAACTACCCATGGGGCAACAACGTCATAACGCACAGGACTGATGCTCACCAGCGCCCCCTGCTGCCGTGGAGGGCTCTTTTTCCACTACTGTACAAAACCACTTTTGTTTTGTAAGCTCATTTTACCTTTATTTTATAAAGACAAAGTATGAAAAATAAGTTGTAGTTCTATTTTCCATCCTTACAATAATTGATTATTATTTTATGAACAAAGCGTGAAACTGCAAACCAACAAGTTTGAGACACTGAATGAGCACAATGGAAACACTGCTTGGTTTCTTTAAACGTTTAATATCTGCACTGTGAAACACATATGATGTTTCAATGGCCCAGTCAAAACTAAAGACAAGGAAAAACCATTGGGATAAAAGGCAAAAGATAGAAGTAACGTGGGGAGAGGAGCTCTGTTATTACGCCTGTATATAATACACCAAGCAAAAACTTAAAGGTATAACAAGTAGGATTTGTTGGTTGCTGTTTGTAAACACAACATTCAAAGTTGGCCCCTCCTCCCCGGCTCAAAGCGCACACGCTTCTGGTGGTCCCACGTGCTTACGATCTGGCACCTGGTTGCTACGTTTTTATAGTCCCGTACCTCACACCCTGATGCCCAGAAACATCCAGAGCATAGCAAAACAAGAAAATCCAGGCAGAGGGCAGGGTCTCTGCAGATACAGACACCGCCACACACTTCTAGTGGGTCATAAGTGATGATTGAGAGGGACTATTTTTGTATGAGTCTATACATTGTTTTTTAGGAAAATCCTACTCGTTATGCCTTTAAGGCTTGGAATCAAATTGTGACATTCACATATGTAGTGTAATGTGAACACAAATGCTAAACTGATGAACCGCCTACTCAGCCTTTTAGTGTGCCTATGGCCCGACATACCTCTCAAACAGTGATTTTCTTATGTTGAACAGGTTTTGAACTTGTTATCCAAGCATATACGATGTCAAAACAAAATAAATAAACTTGAAGGATGTTGAAAATCACTTTGCTCTTCTGTGAGGAAAAAATACATTAGATTCACACTTGATGTTTTATGTATTTATTTTTGAATAAATATTTGGTGTCACATAGACTCTGACGTTCTCTCATACCATTTAAAGTTTTTTCCTCTTCTCACTCCTGTCCTTGCAGTTTCTCACTGATGTGTCGTTTCCATGCTTCGTGAACCTCCATATGCACCTTCAGGTCTGAATCTGTGTGAAAGGTTCTGCCACATGTTGTGCAGCGAAAAGACTTGTCGGTGCTTTTGTTCTGCGTCCCTGTGCACAATTTAAGATGATGGCTACTGGCAAACCTCTTGCCACATTTATTACAAAAATATGGTTTCTCTCCAGTATGCTGTCTCATGTGAACAATACGATTAGAGTTCTGAGTGAAGGTTTTGCCACAGAAATCACAACTGAAGGGTTTTTCACCGGAGTGAACTCTCGCATGCAAAATGAGCTGGTGCTTTTGATTAAACTCCTTGTTGCATTCAAAGCATTTAAAGGCCTTCTCCTCTTTGTGATTCTCATCTATGTTGTCCTTCTCTGGTGTGATTTTGCACTCATTCTGCATTTTGCAAAATTTGAAATGATTGCTTGTGGCAAAACTTTTCCCACATTTAGCACAAAAATATGGTTTTTCCCCAGTATGCACCCTCATGTGAGCAAGACGACTTGAGTTCTGAACAAAAGTTTTGTCACAGTAATCACAACTAAAAGGTTTTTCACCTGTGTGAATTCTTGTATGCAGAACGAGCTGGTACCTTTGTTCAAACTCCTTGTTGCACTCTAGGCATTTAAAGGCTTTGTGCCCCTTGTGACTCTTGTCTACATGCCTTATAAGATAAGAGTCCTTCTTAAAACTTTTACCACAAAAACGGCAAGACTTTTCTTCCCTCGGAGGCTCTTCCAGTTCCACGACGACTTCAACGCTATGACTCTGATGAGGCGACGATGACCCATCACCTTCACTCCATCTGTCGTCTATGCGTTCGTTTAAACTCACAGTTACAGCAGAGGAAGATGGGAACAGCTCACAGTCAGTGGCTGGTTCTGATTTAGGATGCCTCACATCAGCATCGTTGGAAGTATGAGCCTCCATGTGTGGACTGATACACTGATCCACCTGCTCCTCTTTGACCTGCGGGTGCTCCTGGATCTCTGTTTCCTCCAGAACGGGAATCTGTTCCACCTTAATGTCACATTGCTGCAGTGGAGGAAGCAGCTCCTCAGAGACCGGCTGGGTGTCTGAAGGACAGAGAAGACATCTACTGTCAACTTACACGAGTGTGATGTGGAAACTTGAAACCTCCAGCACACATACACTGAAAACTGACTTTAACAAAGTAGAAAGTGTCTGAGGGAAATCTTTATATAAGTATTATCTACTTTGGCTCGGTATGTGTAACCTTTGTTATGTCAAATCTCCAGCATTTACCTAAAAACAGTGAAAGAAAAATGGCTTGCAGTGAAAAGAAAAACAGGCCCTACTCTTCATGTCTTACCTTCAGAGGAGTGAGAATCCAAAGATACATCCTTGGTCCTGTCGCTCTCTGAATCCTGTTGAAAATAACTTCCCGTCAGTGTGTATTATAGGGCGTAGGCAACACAAAACTTTCATCTGTGTATTACTATTACGTTATTACTATTATCTATTATTCTATTATTATTATCTACTATTGTCAATTCATCTGCAGATCATTTGGTTTCACCAATTGTTTAATCGTTTGGTCTCTAAAATGTCAGAAAATTGTGTTTTTTTCTGACTAAATCCGAAGATATTAAGATTATTATCACATAGGCCAAAGGAAAGCAGCAAATCATCACAATGTAGACGCTAAAACTAGGTAGTATTCAGTGTTTTTCCTTGAAAAATAGCTTATGGCTTATCAAAACGTTTCATTTTCTGCTCATGGATTTATTGATTAGTCATTTCAGGTCTACTTTAGTTTTAATGCCAATAAAGCTGTCATTATTTCAACTACCTATACTCTGTAAGTCTGCCATAAGTTGTGAGACTGCTCTTCTCTTGACTTTTATAGTAATTTTGAAGCAGCTGATGAACCTGAAATTTGGGAGCATGTTTGGAGCCTGTTTCAAGATGTTGTGAAAATGATAATAATGATTATTAATCGAAAATAATCAACCAACAGTTGTGTTTTTTAATGTAGCGTATCTAAACTTTATAACATATCAGTAACATGAAAATATCTGCTAATTTTGACTAACTATGATCAATATCAGCACTCACCTCCGTTACATTTGGTTGTACCGTGCACGAGGACACGTTAACGGTCGGGACGGCCGTCGGCGTCAGAAAACGGTGCATCGTGTCGGTCCTCGGCTGCCCGTTAACTGTGTAGTCCTCCGGAACAAAATGCTCCGAGCATACGATGTATTTCTTCAGCTCCTCCGGAGGAGTATTTACATCGATGTTCAGGGCTAACAGCCATAGTTTCAGCCGCCCAGGTTCCCTCACTGGAAGGCGGTGAAACGACAGAGCAGCGCCGGTCTTTGCTTTATTTCTGCATGTCTTCACAGCGCAGGAGTGAGGCATACTACAGCAAACTGCCTCATCTTAATATTGTATTTATGCTAACGTTAGCCTTCTAGCTTAGCCCCTACACTGTTTATTGTTGTGGATGAACTTTGTCAACACACCGCTGATGAACCTTACTTCCGGGTAACGTACCCTGCGTCAGCGTCTACATGCGCCCACAGAAAAAGTAGTCCCAAACTACCGACGAAATGTAACGGTGAAAACCGTTAAGAAAATCTGTATCTGTAACTTTGAGCTTCTACTGGAAAATATGTTGTTATTGTTTTTTTTAAGGATCAACACAAAATATGAAAAACAGTATTTTCTAATCAATCATATTTTTTGCAAAGTTTTACATCCTTAAATGTAAATTTGCAAAAGTAAAACTTCACTTTCATGTTTCCAAGAAAGAAATAGAGCTATATATTAAGACAATCGCTTCAGCAAAAAACAAAAAAGCTACTAAAATTTAATGTTTTCACTTAAAACTGTAGTGCGGGACTTTTACATATAAATGAACGCCCGTTACGTTCAAGCCAAACGAGTTCACACAATGCTGATGAAGCCTCTCATCGGCAGGTAAATCTGTATTTTGCAGTATACCGGAGTTTTTAAATCTGGTGTCTGTGGCGACGTTCCCGCGCTGGCGCACCGGTGATGCGTTTTACGTCAACCAGCAATGATCGGTTTGCCAGAGCTGAAGGGTCTGGAACTTGCATGCGTACGTCTAAAACGGTGGGTCTGCGGGGGCTCTCCGGCTCTGCAGGTCGGTGATAATGCTCCAGATAAAAAAGAAACTCGGCGTTCAGAGGAAGGATTACAGTCAAAAAAGAAATGGCGAGGACAAACACGATAACATTAGTGTAGTTTTTCCTCGTTGGAGAGCGCTGAAAGACGAGGAGGGACTGTCACGTTACTGCTCTTGGACGGGTTGGTATTTGGAAAATATTTGGAGTAGGCTCTGTAGCTATTACATTTACTCTACCTAATAATGGATTATTGTCTTGGAACTGTGGAAATTTCTCTGTAGCCTATTTTTGTAACGTCATGCGGCGTACCTACGGCGTAAGATCTGTGTTGATTCAACGCAGAAGTATAAATCAGGCTTAAGCCGGCGTCGAAAGTGTTCATGTAATTACTCTCACTGCCAAGAGGGGGAGACAAAAGTTCCACACTCCAGCTTTGTTAAGTTACTGTCTATTTATTTATGTTGACCCCTGGCATGTTTCATGTTTTATGTTATTTATTTGTATTAATTTATTTTTCTCTATTATTTTTTGTTTACCCTTTTATTTGCCTATTTGTATATTTACCTATGTATCTGTCTAAATCGATTTATTATTGATTATTTGTATTATTGTATTGTAAAAAAAAAAAATGCTGCTGCAGTGAGTGTATTTCCGTACTTTTTCCGGGTTTTAATGGGAAAAATGGGAAAATTCTCCAATAATAACAGATGTGTGAGGTGTGACAGTTGTCTAATATAGGCCAACTGGTTTAACTACCTATGTATAGACACATTTTTTTAAGTGTCTCATTGATTTTTTTTTTCTCTTAGGTGAGCATTTGATCTCACTTCCTGTGGTGTGTATTTTTAAAAATAAGTTTACAAATAAATGAAATAGCCTACACAATAAACAACAAACAAAAAAAAATCAATTCTAAATTTATAAACACAAAGAAATCATAATAAATTACTATGCGACCTTTGATTTAGCTACAAACTCTAAAAAAAAATGCCCTACTTAATTTGAACACATTCATACATGAACATGAGCTAAAATGAAAATGAATCAGCAACCATTTTGATAATCAATTACTCATTTTTCAAGCCAAAATTCTAAACATTTGATGGTTCCAGCTTGTGATTTGCTGCTTTTCCTTACCTTACATGATAATAAACTGAATGGGTTTTGGACTGTTGGTCGGACAAAACAAGACATTTCAAGACGTCACCACCATCATCGTCTGATTGTTCTGAGAGATTCAACTGAGCGGTTCCCTTTTGCACTTACTGGTTTTACTCCACTACTATCAGCAGAGTCTCATGTGAAATCTCACTCAAGCCTTTAACCACCATGTGATCTCTTGTCATGTGGACTCTAACATGCATGCACAGTAGACTTAAGTTTACTCTTCAGCTGTTTATTGTGTGAGCTCTACGATATCTCAGACACTGACTGGCTGCTGTGCTGCTGCTGAAACATTTGCCGCAGACGCTGCAACAATACGGTTTCTCTCCTGTGTGGATTCTCTTATGGACACACAGGTAGACACTCTGGGTGAATGATTTACCGGACACTTGTAAGGTCTCTCTCCGGTGTGGCTTTTGCATGTGCACCCTGAGGTGGTCTCTACGCGGGAACATCAGATAAACTTTCTTTGCTCTCAAATATATTTCCATAGACGTTGCAAATTCAATCACTGGCCGGTCCCTGTGAGCTGAGGTACTCTGGGGAAACAGCAGCAGCCTGACAGGAGGCTTCATGACTGTTATGAGCTCATATCTAGCTTCCACTCTTCTTCCTCTTCTTTATTTACATTTGCAGCAGCAGAGCAGTCTGATGAAGGAGCCTGACAGTTGGCAGTTCCTTCTGTTTCATTATAAAGTTGTGTCACACAGTTGGAGGGAGCGGCCTCCAGCGCCGCTGTGAGCTCCACTTCTTCCTCTTTGATCTGCTGGAATAACTGATCTTGGCTCTGCTGCAGCTCCATGTTGGGATCCCACTCCTGCAGAGGGGGGAACATCTCTTCTGAGACTTCAGGGGCATCTGTTAAACATGAAAGAACATTTACTGACTCAGATTTGTGATTTATTCACGCCCTGGAATAGAAATACGCTACGTTTTTTCCTCTCTGTCTCATTCCTGTCAGACGTTCTTCATTTTCTAATGTGTTCCTCCTCTGGTTTGAAACGTTTAAAGTATATTTTTCAAAGGTTGAACTTTTGACTTCTGAAACACTGAATTTTTTTACTGATTTGTTTTTCTTTAAGGTTATGAAGATATTTCCAGTTTGGATTTGAGACTTAGACTGGTTATTGTCTGGTCTGGCTCTTCTATGCCCTGTTTGAACTTCTCTTATTAATAAAAATCACTTTTTTCACCTCTATTTTTCAATGTTTAAGATACTACTACAGATACTACTCTCTCTTCTTTATTAACATTATAAAATATGTATATACCGCTATATATACTGAAAAAACATCTGGGAGGTGCAAAAAGTGGAACACAATCTTAAAAAACATTTGAATATATGAAAGATGCAACACTTCCTTGCTGTCATACTCACATCTATATTATGCATTAATGACAACAGTGGTGGAAGAAATATTCAGATCCTTTACTTAGTAAAAGTATCAATACAACAATATAAAATGACTTATATTCATTCAAAAGTACAGAAGTCTTATCAGCAAAATATACTCAAAGTATCAAAAGTAAGTACCCAAAGTACTTATTTGTCCCTTTCAGACTGCTTTATTATTTAATAATATATAATACTGGATTATTATTACTGACACATTAATATGTAAGTAGCATTTTAATGTAGCTGGGTGAAGGTGAAGCTAATTCTAACTACTGAATATACTTTTGGGTAGTTTAATCTGTAATTCTGCATTACGTTCAAGCTCATAATTTATATTTTGGATCAAAAATGCAATCTGAAAAGTAATTAGTAATTACTTTTAATTTAGTAAATTGGTGGAGTAAAAAGTACAATATTCCTCCCTGAAATGCAGCGCTCACTTTAATATTGGAAGTGGTAAAGGTGGAGCTAATTTAATTCTTTATATACTGCTGGGTAGCTTAATCCATAATCTATTTACCTTAAATCATTTATTAGTTGATTTATATGTTGTATTAATAATCTAAATTTGCAAAGTAACTAGAGCTGTCAGATAAATGTAGTGCAGTAAAAAGTACAATATTTGCCTCTGAGATGTAGTGGAGTGCAAGTATAATGTAACATAAAAAGGAAATGCTCAAGTAGAGTACAAATACCTCAGATTTGTACTTAAATACAGTGCTTGAGTAAATGTACTTAGTTACTTTCCACTCTTCAACGGTCTACAAGTGCACACAGGTGTCCATACAGAGTGAAACCTGCAGGGGTGGGCAGGCAGGTGTGCTGCAATCTGGGAATATGCCAGTTTAGACCAGAAGTTAGGGGGTTAAAGTGGATGTTTTGTTGATCCCACGAAGAAGAAATTCTGTGTTGCGGTCAAAGCCTGTCGGAAAAAGCTAAATTAATGGAGCTGGATTCAGCTGAAACTGAACATAAAGTCCACCACCACAATCATCATCACTTCACCCCTCCTCTTCTTCATCATAATCATCCTCTTATTCTGATTCAGCTCACCATATTGTTATGTTTACATTTCTATTATGTCAAATATTTTGTTATTTGTAAAATGTTAAAATGCCTCAACGCTGGTGCATCACTGCCTCCTGCAGGTTTAATATTAAAGAAAGCAAATTTCATCCACTTCAGACAAAAATCTAAAAGATGGTAAGTGATTGTGTTAGTTTACCTTATATATAAATATTCGCATCAATAAAAGCAAATAATTATGAGCACGTAATTTTTTCAATAAAATAATTTTTTTTTTCTGGAGTCGCTTTCGTGAGGTTTGTAATTTTTCACAAGTAGTGTAATGTACCTCAAATAAGACAAAATTACCAGAAAGCAAAGCAAAAGTACTCCGAATATACGCCTGACAATATACCTGATTCCATTACTCAGTATAATTTGAATTAAGAATAATCCTTGTAATAAAATGCTTGAAGTTACAGACCCAACCCTGGTTACCAACACAATACAGGCTGTGGACACAACTGTGTAAACGTATACTTTAACATTTGATAGTGTAAGAAACATCCATCTATACTAACTCTAAATATATATATCTAAATATCTGAGCCAACCTCAGAATGATTTCCCATCATTAGTGATTAATTAATTTAGTTAACTCCCTCAGTAAAAAGTTACACACAACAGGGATGTATAGTTACCTGTTTTATTCCTTGTCTGGGTGAATAATAAGAGTTGACATCTGAGCATTTTCAGACAGACACACTGAACACAAGAACATTTCTAAGATGAGAAGTTTATTGGTTTGCAAAGTAGCTGTTTTTACAAAAGCATGAGGAGGAAATAAAACATTTGGAGGGGCCTAACACGATGGCAGAATGTACCGTCTTCATCTAAACACTGGTCCAGTGCACTTTCTCAATGAGACACAAAATCAGGGTCGTCTCAGGATATTTTGGGAACTTGCATCACAAATACAAGTGCTCCTGTTTTTTGTGGAGCAGATTTTAGTGGCGAACAGAAAGCTGCTCGGCTGAAAAACAGCAGATCAAACAGCCAACAGAGAGCGCTAACATGATGCTTGGTAACATGAAAGACTCTCAGAAGATCAAAGTCACAACAGCCAACATCCTGGTGATCCTCAGACTTGGTACATCCCCGAAAAACACCCAAAATGATGCTTGTTTTGCGCTTAAAAGAAAAGAATCTTTGATCCAATACTCGTTTCACACATTTCCTAAAGTACAATATGTAATATTTGTACATGTCAGAACCAAAGAAACACTTTCATCATTATAAAAAAAACTCAACTTTTCAAGATGCCTTCATATAAACAGCAAAAAATAGTACGTTACCAATACAGTAGGTATGACGTTACCACACACAACCCTGCTGGTTACACGGTAATAAATAGAAATGATAACATGATTGTACAACCACACGATACATTAGCAACAGATCAGCCTACTTCTACTCCGAGGACACTTCATACTGTAAATGGACATCATGATGTAGCCGACAACAGTCATGTAGGTTTTAGCACTTTTTAGAAAGTCACTGTGTTTATTCTACTTGTTAAAAGTGGGGGGAAAAAATCTCGATTTAGATACTTTAGTCCATATTCTTTTTTTCTGCATCCTAATTTTAATGTCAGCAGTGTTTAACGATTGTAATTTGATTAAGTCCTAAACTGGAATCTTTATAAATACTAGGCTATAAAGGTAAACAGGCCAAAGGAAAATAAAATGCAACCACAAGGGGAAATCTGCCCTCGAAACACGCCTGATACAGCAGATGGAACAAAAGAAAGAGCATGCTTGACTGAAGCAAAAACTGGCAATACAATACCTCAATCTTTCATGTGTACAAAATGCCAGGTACTAGCTTACATGCACAACAAAACCCTTGCAACTCAGCTTGGTATTCCTCGTGTAAAAAAGGAGGCCACGTTCATAAATATGTACATCCAGAGTCCAACAGCAGGGTAACATACAGACCTGGGTCAAATAAACTGTTTCTCTTACATCAGACGCCCTCCATTTTTAACTGAGGGCAGGAAGGGTGGTCGATTTCACCTTTTTCAACTGAAGCATTTAGTTACCTGGGTATTTATCATCAGATTACAATCAGGAAGAGAATAACATTCAGTCTTTCAGTTGCATTTTTAAAGGGTTGAAGAACAATGAATATAATAGTTAAGAAGAATTATCATTTCCCAGGATTGTTCTTCAAAAGACACGGGATCATTAGGAGATCAGGAACTGGGACTTGTTGTATTGAACACCATATTTCAGGAACAAACACAATATATGTTGAGGTTTTCTAAGCACGTGTACGGAAACTGTTTTTTTACTGGAATACTAAGCAGTTGTGAGTCCCTTAAGTGGACACCAACACCTTTTTTTTTNNTTTTTTTAAAGTGCACCCGTACCAAATAAGTAAGCTCAAGTACCATCAGCTTATTATGTACCTGCACTGTGCCCAGCTGTGCAGAAACCCTGTGCTTGTACACAGCTGGAAAACCCACAACTGTCCCAAAAATTATTTGCTAATGCAGCATTAAACTGTGCTATGTTGAGTAAAACACACAGCTCAGCTCCCTGCACACTCACTCACACACACACACACACAAAAACGCTCCCTGGTTCGAGCCCTTTAATTCAGGAAGTCTTGAATTGTTTATCTCCCTCCCCCATAATTCCTAGCAACAGCACTGCTGCTGTCGACGCTGTTAACTGCTGCCACCTCGACAGCCGAGGAGCCCAAAACATGAACCTGTGTTACACTTGAACACACATCTTGTTTCCACATCCATGAAACACACGGCTGAGTTATGGTCACGTTCTTTACATGGTGTATATTAACATGTTATTACAGGAAACTGTAGCGTTACAAATGGATGGTCGCCAGTTAATAGAAAGAACACAAAAACAGTATCCAAAAAACACACCCTGTCAACACAATTACACATTATTTGTACACACTTGTTCTGTTGTAACACTGAAGTAATGATGCATCGCGCTGGCTCACAACCCTTCAAACTACACCTCTCACTGCCCTGTCATACCAAACTGTACTCATTTCCTGTTTGTGTCCGAAATAAACCAGCGCTTGCCAAGCGAAAACAAGGAACTGAGGAAGACCCTGTCTGACCGACCAGGAGGAAGAAAGTCAGTCATGGAGCAGCGACCTTATTGCTACATGAAAGGAGATAATAAATGCTCAGTGCATGCATGTATGGAGGACAACCTCTCTGTATTTTGATGAGTGCTGCACGCAGCTGCAGCCCACTGTGCACAGACGGTAATGAGATGTTAAACAAAGAGGTTTCCTCAAAGTTTGCTCAGAAATCTAAAAGGAAGCTTCATTAGTGCGAGCATCAATTACAGCGTGCCCCACAGTGAAGTCAGTGCAACTGTTCTGCGCAGATGTCATGGCTTACTCCAAATTCACAGCAGCAAATGGTGACGGGAAAGCCTTCACTAGCTTGTTAAGATCAAGTGTAAAAATGTCAGAATCCTAAAGGTACTTTTGTACAGCCTTGTGAAACTACTCTTTGCTTCTTCACTGTGTCGAGCTGCTCAAACAGTGGATACTAACCATGACACAGTGTTAAGAGCATGCACTGAATCTTCTGTTTGATAGGAACTGTAACATCCGTCTCCAAAGATGATCAAAGCTTCTCAAACCTGGTTAAAGTGTCAACTTTCTAATAAGTCATCCTTTAGGTGGTTATAAAGGGTTTACAAGTTGTAAATAATGACTTCATTCATGGTTAATACATATTTTACTAATGTTTTTTAGATTATATAGTTATAAGCCATTAATAGGAAAAATTTGGCTGAATGACACTGGCTTTGTCTTTTTAGCTTTTCATGCAGACCACACTGACGACTGAAGACTTGAGGCTTTATGATGAAGTGAGAAAGTCAGGAACCTTTATAAATGATTATTAACATGCAGAACTGATGGTTTATTAGATGGTTTACCAACATTAATCACTGCATTGTTACCGAATACAGAAGAAACACAAAGGGGATTTTTCACAACCTGGCAACCCAAAAGTGGTTCTTATTAATGGCTTATAACGGATCTATAAATGCATTACTAATCATTATTAATTAATAAAGCCATGAGTTACATCTTATAAACCCTTCATTACAGTAAAAAGTGGTACCCAGAAATATCTATGCAGTGAAAGTCTTACCTAGTTCTACTGTATGTGTTCAACTGATACTGCAGGAGGTGTAAACAGAGCACATTAAGACATAATACTTTTAATACTGTGAGTTTTGCTTTGGAGATAACCTCTACTATTACTATTACTGTGTATTTATTATAACTTCCTTTCTGCCTCAGTGAAGGAAAAGACATCCTGTGTAGATTTAAATGGTTGTGGAGACAAAACCACGCAATGCATTTAAGACACAACTGTAAAAACCTGCTGGCTGCATTAAACAAGGACATAACTGCCTCCGTGTGGACGAGACGCTGACGTGGAATGATTCAGGGAACACTTTAAAAAAAAAGTCAGAAAACACATTAAACATACTGTAGGACTGAAAATGGAACTATAACAGCACCAGCCATACCACCAGAAAACTGTGACATTAAGTAATAATTTTGTGCATCACTATATCTTCTATGCTACTATAGAAACATGAATACTATACATTCAAAATACCATCAGGATCCGATCCTGCTTCCAAACAACCAACTGACTGTCGAATGTGACTGAAGGTTTTAGTTTAGTTTGCGCTCGGCCAACACCTGCACACTTTAACAGCACCGTTTCCCCTAAATATGCATTGAAGTGGGTGTTTTTTGTGAGAATAAGTTGCATATTGATTTAGTATACAATTCAGATGAGGTTTGCATGAAATAAATGTGTTCTGTGAGTGTTACAGCAGAGAGCAGAGTCCAGTTTTCTAACTCATTTAAAAGCCATTTCTCCACTCTCCTTGCCTGCCAAAGTAAACTGTCATAATTCTACTTCCTGTTCACCACACAGGACCTTCTATCTACAGGAGAGCGGCTGCAGCGGTCGCTAAAATGACTGCAAACTACCAACACACACAGTGTACAGCATGGGACGCGTTCTGACACATCTTGTCATGATATAATCCTCATTTTTGGGTATTTAGGTCGGTGAGACTGCAGCGTGTTACCATGACAACTTGGATAAACCCATGGGAGGGCAGGGGGGTGCCTACGGAGTTGGAGATGCATCAGCACAGAGAAAACAGGGTGCGACACCGAGCTCTATTGTGATCAGAAGATTGAGTTTTAGAAGATAACAGCAACAATATCTGAAAGCGTCAAACAACCTGTAACATTCGCTTTAAACCAGTTTTTTATCTGATATGAAAATCATGTTTCTGCCGTTGTGGGAATTAGTCAAGGCTCAGATTGAATATCGTAACACTGCACAGGTCCAATACTGCAGAATTTTACAGCATGTTTGTCACTGTTGTTGGGTGAAAATGTTTCACAAACTAACTTAACTTTTTAGCTTGATCAACATGCATGTTTCCAGTTTATCCAAAAGGTTTTGGAAGATTTTAAATGCCCACAAGTTGCAGAATTAAAAGATTAAATCAGTCACTAAATTTGGGGAGTTTCACCCATAAGCAACAGTTTGCTTTCACGCTAGCGGCTAAGTGCCAGATATTTTTCCTGAGTAACTGGTTTCTAGAACATCTGAGTTATTTTTCCACCCTTGAAAGTACTCCACACCTGCCTCAATCTCAGCATCCCTAAAGGATTCAACATAATAAATGAATGTGCTATTAATAAGCCGTGAGATCCCTGATCTGACAAAACTGGGGCTACAAAGAGAAAAACCTGAAAACGGAGCAAACACATTCACCCTCAAAGCATCATCATATCAGATCCTGGTTAAATAGAAAGGAATGAAAAGAAGTGAAGGGAATGTAGCAGAAGAACTCTAACTTGTTACAGCCGGAGCCTTTTTCCAGTTGCTATGCTGTTGCAGTGTTGCACGATTGGGTTATGGATGATGGCGTTAACAGGCGCATGTGTGTGCGTGGTCATCTGTGATCAAGTCCTTGCGTCACACACGACTTGCAGAGCAGGAAGGGTGGGAAGTTAACCGAGCTTGGTGATCTGTAGATCTCCTTGTATCCGTACTGTGTCGATAGAGGGCAAAGATTTTACTTTGTGATAAAAGTCAAAGAGCTGGTGTCCGTCCACGAATATCCGGAACCTCTGGTGCTCGCAGTGGATCTCAATCTGCAGGGAGGGAAGAAAGAAAAGATGGAGAGAAAGACAGGAAAAACAGACAGGGGAGGAAAAGGGAAGATCAGATGACACAAATCATCCATAATGCAGGTTGATATTAATCAAAGTACATTTAAAAGTTGTAACCAGTCCTTAAAGAAGCACATTAGCATCGGAGTATAAAACTACAACACAGGGCTTAAAGGAAAAGTTTGACATTTTGGGAACTTCGCTTTCTTGCGGAGAGTTAGAGGAGAAGTCTGTACGGTAAATATTAAGCTACAGCCAGGAGACTGTTAGCTTAGCTTAGCACAAAGACTGGAAACAGGGGGAAACAGCTAGCCTGGCTCTGTCCAACAGCAACGAGATCCATCTACCAGCACCTTTAAAGCTCACTAAAAATGAACACGTTATATTTTGTTTGTTGAATCTGTACAAAAACCAAAGTGTAAAAATGACAACAGCTGTTTCCAGTCTTTGTGCTAAGCTAATAGGCTGCTGGCTGCAGCATCATATTTAAGAGAGTGATGAAAGTGAATAAAACCCATTTCCCAAAATGTCGAACTTTTCCTTTCACAATCTTTTTCACCTTTCTCAAGCACGAATCTCTGATTTGTAAAAAGAAATTAAAAATCATGAGAATTTTTAGCCAACTGTTGTCATCCAACACACTCCTTTACATGAGCTATTATGTGATGGTGATGATTTAGGGGTGCAAACCTTTTCAGCTGTTATATCTGTGGCGAGCGGATTCACACCAGCCATTTTATTCAAATTCTGCAGCGGTTACACAGGGGTGGAAAGAGTAAACTGCACTTCTATTCTAGTTGTCGCTATTTTAACTGCTATTTGACTTAACCCGAGTATACACAGAATTACTTGTCCTGCTCAGTCAGTGTTCTCAAGCAGCTCTTGTGAACATGGACAACATGAGGGCCAATGTGGCATCCTGACCATAACCAGTGAACATGAATATGCTCCACCATTAATTCCTAAAAAGTAGATTTGCTGATTCTAGAGAATACTTAAAAAGTAAAAGTACATGAAAAGTACAACAAGCTGTAAACACAACATTGACATATTATCACCTTATACACAGTTGCTTATTTACACATCCAACAGACATGGAGCAACATGTTTCTGTGCCGTGTTTTTGGCCGATATATTTTGGCAAATATAAGTCCATTATTCAGTCTCCTTTAGCTCTGTTTTTGGTCTCTACCAACATCTGGCTCTTTAGCTGCTAAATTCTCAACTACGTTCACCAGCTAGTCCCTAACTTTGTCTGCAGTTTGGTGCTTGGCAGGTGGCATACAGCAGGTTTTTAGAGGTTTTTCACTGAAAACAGCTGCCTGCTGTGGCCGAAAAGCTCCGGCTCTCTGTAGAGCTGAGGGGAACGTAATTTTTTTTCCATTGTCAATATAAAAACACTGATTAGTGCAGCTTTAACTGAATACAGGACACAATTACTAAACACAAAGTTTTATGGGTTTGATGAGAAGGGGGTTCACGTTTCATAGCTAATCCTGCTTGTAGAGTATATTATAAAAAGTTTAACAAGTGCAAACCACAATCTGGACTAATGCCCAATATCCACTGTTTTTTTATGCTTTAACGTGGACCAAACCACCAAAACACTGTCTGATAAATAAGCTAAAAGTGAGCCCATGTCACTTTTGCTTACAAGCCCGGACTCGCTTGTAGCTGCACACTTAAACCCAACAAACCAAATACAAAAATGCAGCAGCGTAAACATCTCTCCTTATGGCTTGGACCAAAGAAAACAAACTTGTAGGTGTGATCCCACTTCCTGAGGCAGATTGTTTCGCTGAACTCAGTCACAGAAACCAGCCGTCCTGCTCTGAAACCACAGCACATCATGTGTCTGTCCACATGCCTCCGAATTCATGAGGCAGTTTGTTGGAAGCAATCTGCATGACAGCCTTAATCTCCAGCCCCCAGCTTTTGACAGAGTCATGGCTGTGCCGACCTGCTCAGTCACGCTCTGACCACAGACAATGACACTTTATGAGGGAGCTGACATTACATAACCAGACGCAGGGATCACCTCTAAAAATAAGCCACAGATGGTGGTTGTTGTGTCTTCGGTAGTTTCAGTATATTATGCCTTCTTTAAAAGAAATTTAGGACTTCTTTCTTTTCGTAGAGATGATGATACGTTATCAGTAGAATCTGCTTGTTAAAAGCTGTTTAGTTCACTTTGGATTGAGACACGTCATCATATGTTTTTAGCCGAGCGCCATATGTTTTATTCATGAGCACATTCAGAATTATTAGAGCAGAATATTACAGAGCTAACAAGTCCTCAGGTCTTATGAGAATTACTCATCATGCATATGTGCTGCTGCTGTCCAACCCCCCACCTCATCCAACACATGAACAGCTGATGCTGCCCCTAATGCAGTTAACAGACCGCTGCCCAGGACACGGGCCTGTATTTACATTACATGGATATGATGTAGCGTGGAAAACATTTCCTGTTTGTCTCTTATTTCCACACTGGAAGAACATTTGCAACATTTCTGTTGTGACGGGTGGTTATTTCACTTACAGTTGATTGTTTGCAATGCTGACAAAGATTTTAAAAGAAAAAAATCCACCCCAACACACTTCCACAATGTTGAACTGCAAATTGTAAAACTAAGTTATTTTAACAGTTTCTGCATGTTTTAAATCTTCATGTTCATTTTTTTAATAATCAATTCATCGTTTTATATAAAGTTTCAGAAAATGGTACGAGAGCCAATGCAGCTCAAGAAGATGTTTTTAAACAGCTGTTTTGACCGACTCTAACAGTTTAAAACCCAAAGATATTCAAGTTGCAGAGAAAAGTACGTGGGTGGCTACTGGGATCGGGTCTGTGAGACTTGTTCACATTTTCACATGTGCGCCCAACAAACCACATGGGAAAATGAAATGAAAAAACCAACGCTGTAGAAAACAAGAACCAGTACATGTTTGAGCATTCTTTAAAAAATACTTAAACAATTACTTTCTGTCAATCTCCAACTCGACTAAATGTTTCAGCACTAGTTACTGCTACTCATCATCTTCAGCACATCATAAGCGGTTGTTTAACTGTGGAAGAATCTGAGAATACCGCCTACTTCACACAGAGACAGGCCAGGTCTCCGGAGGTGTGACAGCAAGCAGGGTTTCCATTTTGCATGCGCACACAAGCGCAACACTATGAATGGCTTCCAAAAACACAGTTTTTGTCATGTGTTTTGCACTTGTTTTGTCTTGTCTTGCCACCAAATGCTGTTCTTTTGCACCTTGTGTTGACCGTCTTGTTTGACACTTTGACACTTTGGCCTCCTGGTCGGACAACACATTGTAAGAACAAGTTCTTTTCAAGCTTACCCCCAGCCTTAAGTACTAATGGGGGATTTCCCATTTAAACTTATTCTATTTAATGTAAATCAATGGGTCTCATTTTCACAGTTTCGGCGATCAGTCCTTTTGGTTATGATAACATTTTACTTCCTTTTCTATAGATATTGAGATGTGATGACTCCATATGACACCCTCATTTCTGTTGTAAAGATCCGTTTTGTAGTTCTCTCTCCAGGTTCATCATTAATGTACTATTCTAACAGTAGTTGAACATGCAAGCACTTTCACGATGCATCGAACGAATATAAACACACCTGCTGAGTAGATTCATCTTGTTTTCACTTTGAAATGAGCTGGTTTAGATAATAAAGCTTCACCGGGGACTCTTGTTTTATGGCTGTGTCTGTAGAGCCGAACCACAGTGATGAAATTATAGAAATAATGGCCAAATAAGATCCAAAGGAAATTAGATCTAACAGTAACTGTAACCATGATCTGAATCAGGTCAAATGAGAACGATGCCCGGGGAAAAGAGAGCATCCCACAGTCCTCATAACAGCACATGTGTTCAACAAGAACCAACAAAGAGCTTGCAAACAGGAAGCACCAGAATCATCTGGCCTGAGAATTTGTCAAATACAAAAAGGATGTTTACCCTAAAAGGCTGGTCAGGGATGAAGGGAAAGTAGGAGGTGGACGCCTCCTCGCCCATCCATTTCCCAGAGATGCGGGCGCTGCGCAGAAACTGGCGGTCAGAGAAGCGGGCGGTGAGTTTCAGGGCCACGTCATACGGAGGCTCCTCCTTCTCTGAGTCACGGCCGCAGGTCAGGCTCACGTCAAAGCTGAGGGAGGAAGGAAACAGGGGATTGAGGAGTCAGACAGGCAGCATATGAGTCCGATAACTAATCTGGGATAAGTCATAATGCATAATTCTGCTGCTGCTGTGTAAGACCAAACCAATTGTGTGTTAATTATGCATAATCCCTGCTGCTAGGTTTGGTTGAACCCCCCCTCCCTCCTCTGCAGCTGTTTACACACAACCCTCTTTGTGTGTGTGTGTGTGTGTGTGTGTGTGTGTGTGTGTGTGTAGATGATCACTGTAACAAACTTGCAACAAAAGGGAAACAGTCTGTCAGCCAGGACATTCACATGAACTTTGCCATGAAAACAGTGCCAGCAGCAGCCTCTGGACATGATGAGGTCATGGGGAGGTTTCTTCCAAGTTTCACACAAGTTTCCATGTACGGTGAGGACACACCCAAACAAGTCTGCTCCACTAGCTCTTCTTTTTCCCCTTTCCCCCCCTTTTTTCCCTCCCTGCTGGCGAGGGAACGCCCTGTCTCTGCATACTTAAGAAGCCACCATTCTCTTTCTGGCTGCCCACGCATTACTCAGTGTGTCCCGGAGTGGCTGTGCAAGTCTGACTGGCCTAAGAACAAAAAGCCCATCTCTAAAACCACTCAGCATGCATATGGACGAGATAAAATAGGTTTAAATATGGTGAGATAAAGCTAGGCTCCAGATAAGGAGTGTCTGCATGCATTGTTAAGTGTTATCTTACCTGTCTGGCTCCAGGTCGACAATGCCCATCACTATGATCTTCTTCCCTGGCCGCATGCCGCCCCGGATGCGCCCGCTGAATGGCACAGTCTATGCAAAGCACATTGAATTAATTAAGCACAGCCCGGAGCGAGCATCAAACAAGGACAGAGACTGTTAAGGCATCTTTCATACCAGGAGACGAGATAAATCCTCCTTGTCAGGTGAGATGAGGCCGGGGTTCCCCAGCGAGTCGTTCAGGTGGTCATCCTCCACGTTCTTCAACACCAGTGACAAAAGACACAGGATGCAAACTGTCATTTATGGCTGCAGCAGGTAGGATATAAACCGGCCTGGCTGAGGTTAAACACCCAACACGAGGCTGCAGGCCTGTTTATGAATAAATACACACAGTGTGGCCTTGCATGCGGCTGTTCCCAACAATGACGAGGTGGCAGCAGACCTGTCATGTTGTTATCAGTGTCCTGTGCCATGTCAAATTAGAAATTAGCCGCACAAACGTGCACCTGCGATGTTAAATGCGCACATTCAGAGCACCGGTTGAGCGGCCTAGGTGAGCACACACCGCCGATACATTTCACCACGAACATATTGGATTTCCTATTTCCTCCCCGGCCACAGATGAAAGAGGAGTCGCCTTGCGCTCTCAATGCGCTGCGCACGGCGCTCCGTATTTACAATAAGCGCCGGATAATCGACATAACGGTGCGCTTATATCAAATCCGCGGGCCGCTATGCACAGAAAATACATACCAACACATGTAACCCCCGCCCCGGCTCCCCTGGAGCTCCAAAATACTCACTATTCCGTCCTTTTCCGCTGCCTGCACCGCCATCTTGAGCAGAATAGCATAGGATGCTTATTATCGGAGCAGAGGCAGCCCTGCCGGGGAGCGTGGTGTGTCAGCGTCGTGGCACTGACTCAGGAGGATATTCCTGTTCCTGCGCCTATTCCTGGGTCTCCACGTCTGACCGGGCCCGACAGAGAGACACGGCCGCCTAGCAGGACATCCCTCCGCTGCACTGTCTCTCCGAAATGGGTGGATATCTGCTGACGTATGCTTTATAATAATTACAGACTAAAAGCTTAATCCCCGTCTGTTGGAGAAGGCTAATCAGACAGATTTTCCTCAACCCTTCACCCAATTAGGCAACGAGCTCTTTGGGCTGTTTATGTCCAGATTTGGAGCAACAATCCAGCAAACAACTTAGATTGAATAACTGGTTTGTGCTTGAGCTCCAGGCTGCTCCTATTCAGTTTAAATGTGACACAGTCTGGATCTGACTGGCCTTATTGGCCAAAGTGTGCACGATCAATACTTTAGAATGATTAAACAATACTGCAGGCCTCTGAGGCCACAGCGAGCTAAAAATAGACCCGTTTCTGCTCAGTTGTGAGCCTGAAACATTAATTGCTTTTCAGTGAATGAAGTGGACATTCACATTGTCTCTCTTTTCATTGACTTTTGCGCAAACACCCCCCTCCCTTCCGGTCTTTCCCACTCAATCTGTCCATTCCTCTGCAAAC